>JAWNNX010000369.1:0-363285 GCA_035044505.1 Zaprionus lineosus
TTGTTAGTGTTGTTGTTAGTGTTGTTGTTAGTGTTGCTGTTAGTGCTTGTTGTTAGTGTTGTTGTTAGTGTTGTTGTTGGTGTTGTTGTTAGTGTTGTTGTTAGTGTTGTTGTTAGTGTTGTTGTTAGTGTTGTTGTTAGTGTTGTTGTATAGTGTTGTTCGTTAGTGTTGTTGTTCTGTGCTTGTTGTTAGTGTTGTTGTTGGTGTTGTTGTTAGTGTTGTTGTTAGTGTTGTTGTTAGTGTTGTTGTTAGTGTTGTTGTTAGTGTTGTTGTTAGTGTTGTTGTATGTGTTGTTGTATGTGTTGTTTGTTAGTGTTGTTGTTAGTGTTGTTGTTAGTGCTTGTTGTTAGTGTTGTTGTTAGTGTTGTTGTTAGTGTTGTTGTTAGTGTTGTTGTTAGTGTTGTTTGTTAGTGTTGTTGTTAGTGTTGTTGTTAGTGTTGTTGTAAGTGTTGTTTGTTGGTGTTTTTGTTAGTGTTGTTGTTAGTGTTGTTGTTAGTGTTGTTAGTGTTTCGGTTCTTGTTGTTGTTTTTGTTAGTGTTGTTGTTAGTTGTTGTTGTTAGTGTTGTTGTTATTGTTTTTGTTAGTGTTGTTGTTATTGTTATTAGTGTTATTGTTAGTGTTGTTGTTGATGTTGTTGTTGGTGTTATTGTTGGTGTTATTGTTGATGCTGTTGGCCTGGGGCTGTATTATGACCAGATGCCTCCAACCAACACTAACAACAGCACTAACAACAACACTGACAAAAACACTAACAAAAACAATAACAAAAACACTAACAACAACAACAACAACAACACTAACATAAACACTAACAACAACACTAACAATAACAACAACAACAACACTAACAACAACACTTACAACAACACTTACAAAACAATAACAACAACACTAACAACAACAACAACAACCAAATAACAACAACCAAACACTGACAACAACACGACAACAATACTAACAAAAACACTGACAACAACACTAACAAAAACACTAACAACAACACTGACAACAACACTGACAACAACACTAACAACAACAGCAACAACACTAACAACAACACCAGCAACAACAACAATAATAACAACAACAACAATAACAATAACAACAACAATAACAACAACAATAATAACAACAACAACAACAATAACAACAACACTGACAACAACAACAACAACAACGACAACAACAACAACAACAACAGCACTAACAACAACACTGACGACAACAACAACAACAGACAACAACAACAACAACAACACTAACAACACTAACAACAACACTAACAACAACACTAACAACAACAACAACAACAACAACAACAACAACAACTACAACTACAACAACAGCACTGACAACAACAACAACAACAACAACAACAACACTAACAACAACACTAAAAACAACAACAACAACAACAACATCACTAACAACAACAACGACAACAGCACTAACAACAACACTGACAACAACACTAACAACAACAACAACAACAACAACAACACTAACAACAACAACAACAACAACAACACTAACAACAACAACAACACTAACAACAACAACAACAACACCAGCAACAACACTAACAACAACAACACTGACAACAACAACACTGACAACAACAACACTAACAACAACAACAACACTAACAACAACAACAACAACAACACCAGCAACAACACTAACAACAACAACACTGACAACAACAACAGCAACAATAACAACTACACTAACAACATTACTGTTGTTGTTGTGTTGTGTTGTGTTGTTGTTAGTGTTGTTGTGAGTGTTTTTGTTATTGTTGTTGTTAGTGGTCAAAATACACCCCTAGGCCCCAAATCTGGTCAAAATACAGCCACAATAGTTTATTTAAATTTTAAAAAAAGAAGGCAAAATGTCTAATATTGTTTATAAAATATAAAGTTATTAAAAAAAATATATATATACAAAAAAATTTAAATTTTGTTTTCCTTTTGGGTCTGGAGAGGGACGGGTCGAAAGGCTTTGTTTGCTCGGGAGAAGTTCGAAAGCGGGTGGTGTTCACACCAAATGCAGAGAGCAGTTCGTAAGCTTGGAGAGGTTCGAAAGGGGCCAATATCTCTCCAATCCGTCCGAGATTCACGATTTCGTCCTCTCAACTTCCATCTCCGCTGGATGCATCCAACCAAGGGCATCCTCCATATTGAAGTGGATGCATTTCTTAAATTATTTTCCAACGATGACTCAGCTTTTTTTAATTTAATTGCATTCGCTGGGATTTGAACCAGGTACTTCTTCATCAGAGTTGCGATCAGATTGCACTAGACCATCCCGGATTTTCCTCCAGGCGAGCTTAGGTCTATTTCTGAATGGAAATTGCATCGATTTATTATTTTTTTTAAATTAAAATTTTTTGCAAATCTATTTACTTGCTTTACTTTATATAATTCAGATATCAATTTTTTTATAAGATATATAACCTAAAGTAACTATTGTTGTTAAAATAAATAAAATTAATTTCGATTTTCCAAGTCTACAATAACTGAATCTACGATAACTTATTATAGTTCAATTCTTAGTTCAATCCTGAGCTGTTACTTTTCATCGTTGATGTGCACCTGCTTTTTCTACATTTGAAGAGGACTTCTAGTTAAAGTGGCTGAAATTTAAGAATATGTAAGCCTTTAATAAGCTACGATTTGAACAGATTTAATATAGCCACTAAGTACTAAAGCCCGTTTTCAGTCAGATAAACAGAAATGTAGCAAATATTCGCATTTTGTCAGTCACTACAAGCGGTTAAGTCGTTTAGGCAGTTCGCTTCTTTGGGTAGCTTTAAAAATTGCAACTAAAACAATTAGCCAATTAAAAAGGTTTTAAACGACTTTTTAGTTGGGTTAGATTAATAGCTGTTTATTAAAAAATTTGAAAACTTATCGCCGATAATTCAAAATTAAAAACACAATTTTAATTTGAAATATAAAAAGGCCACCCAAAAATCACGTAAACACCTTCTGTACATAGAGTTATGTTTTATATATGATTAGCCGAGATTGGCTCGATGAAATTAAATAAGCTTTAACGTAAGATTCTGTTATTATGTAGTATTATTAATTTTGTATTATTTGTATTATTTGTGTTTGGTTTATGTCAATAATTCACTGAGATCATTTCGAGGCTGCATTTTCAACGTAAAATTTCTCTCTAGCTATCACCTACTCTACATAATTCACCGGTGTTTCTTCGAAATCATTGTTTTCATCTTGTATACAAATCAGTACCTTCATAATTCCAGAGTTCCTAAAATAAGCAAAGAATAGAATAGAAACAACATTTCACTGGAATGATGCGAGCAGCAAGGAGGATAAGTGAGGGAACAGCGTGGGGATGGTCGACCAAAATGGTAGCTTATATTTGGGTAATCCTCAAGCATAGAGCACTGCAGTAGCTTTCAGTACTGTACAATGTATATCGATCGGGTGCACTTCATGCAAAACGGAATTTAATGTGAAACCGTAAAAGAAGCACAATTTGAAAATCTAAACAAGGAAATATCATCATTCCGTTAGGAGACGTTAGGAGAAGGTGGAAAGCTCGACGGATTAAAAAGAAAACATTAGAAGCGTTATAAAAATGTGTTGGTATGGAAACTTACCTTTATATAATAGGGTAATGGATATGTGCATTGTATATCGTATGACAAGTAATAATAGAGAACACAATTGCAAGAAAGATTTAAATAATGAAATTGTGTAATTAACAATTTAAATGACACAGCACAAAAAGTACTCAGAGCGAGAAATGGTTTTTTAAATTTAATCCAACCAACAATCGCGTTATAAAAAATGTAAATGAAAAAAAAATTAAATAAAAAGTCTGGTAAAAAAACATAAATTTTGTTGGGACCAAGCACAACGACAAAAAAAAACATATATGAAACAATAATAAAGAGAACAACAACATTTGCAACAATAACAAAATTTGATTAAATAATTAATTTAGCCTCGTTATTATGAGACGATTGTCTACTGGGAGCTCACGTGAATTTGTTTAGATAAAATGCGTCACATTTCGGAGACGATCAAAGCCAAACCGACAGCAGTTGTCCACAGGGTTAAACCAGACCAGGCGGAGGCCCAAGCCGAATACCCAACACCATCACCACCCAACACAAGTGCGGATCAAGCTTCAGGCCGCAGGCCGCAGTCTGCAGTCTGCGATCGTGTTTAGTTCTGAAGTGTAAAATAATTAAAGCTAATTATTGATAAATTTTAATAATTTTTTTTCTATTGATATTATTAAATGATAAACATTTGTATAAATCATTAACACTTCTCACAAATTCCACACACGCACAAATCCACACAAATCCATACAAATTCACACATTCACACACGTACAGCTGGTCCCCACAGAGCGCCCCTCCCCGCCCCCCAATAATCGCTCATTCCCTGATCAGAATCGACAGCTCCGACTGTTGATGAGTTTATTTGAACGCTAAACGTCGAACGAGATAGTTGTAAATTCCGCGTTCCGGATAAATTTGATTCGCGCGGAGTGTGTCATGTTTATAGTAGGCAGCAATCAGTGATAGGTTTACACAATTCGATTACTGGATCGCCTCCCAATCATATAGAGCCACAAAAAAAAAATGACTATTTCTACGGATCGAGGTGGTAATGATGATGGTTTTACAGCAACCGCAATCGCAACCACTACCACAGCCACAGTGACAGTCCCTTCCATGAATCCCATCACAAGTTCCAACTCGTCAATAGCACGACCCACAACGATACCCATCAATGCGCCGACGCCAGTGCAGACCAGTGATGCACATACCCCCTCACCGAATGGCAACCATAAGAGCACCATTGTCATCGAGAGCCAGCCCAAGCGGCGTGTCAGCATTGTGTCCGAGGAGCCGGTATTAGGCACCAACAATTCAGGATACGACAATCCTGCCTATGAGCAGAGTCATACACGGAAAATATCGCAGGTGTGAAAAAAGAAGAGCGATGGCAATAATTATATGGCAGCTGTCAGTGATTTCTTAGTACTCGTATATATATTATATGTACGATTTATGTATATATGTATATATATTTATATATATCCATATATACGCAACATGTAATTGCTAAGAGTTTTTGCGTATTCACAAGACATTAAAAACGAGCACAAAAATGGAATGACGACATTTCTGGCCCGTAATTGTTCAGATAATCAAATGTAGCACGTGACAGCAGGGCTGGGGGTTTTCGCGATTTTAAAAATAATTTAATAAAGATTCTTAATTATCCGTATTAATAATCGTCGTAGAGCTCCACACACTCACCGCTTGAAATTGGTCCGCCTGGTCGAAGAAGAAGTATCCTTAAGGACACCCTGGCACATGATAATGAAAGTGATCATGCATCGAATCACAGTTACGGTAATTTTAACCATTATCCTTTAAGGACACGAGTGCTGATTAAGTTCGAAGTACGTTCAGTGTTAAAAAAAGGACATCGGCTTATTTCATTTTAAGTCAATTGACCTGGTGAAGAATATGAACATTAATTTTTATAAAGAATTTTAAATTCAAGTTAACAGGAAATTAATTTTAATTATAAACGAAAAACTCACGCATTTTATTTGCACAACTGAACCTAAGAAGTCGTTGGACGTCGTTCGAAAAGAGTTTCGAAAATTATTGAAAACTTTAAGGCAATATCGCCTGCTAATTAATAAGACCTTCCAAGGGCTTCTACAAATCTCTTCCAATTGAATTAAAGACTCCAAAAGTTGACACTATCAATTAACAATTCAGGGAGTGACTTCTCAATTTCCGAGCCCCACATCACGGGTCATCACTTAATAAAAGTCATATGCTAAATGATGAGATAATTTCTTGTGCTTATACTTAGTAGCTTACCATCTGCATCTCTGCTACTCAACAGAGAACTACAGACAGAGTGCGCTGGACGTGCTCAATACGAAGTACAATGGATTGCAGGCGGTACAGGGATCCCAGGACAGTAATGCAAATTATGTGGAGAAATCATGGATATATAATTTCTGCCTAAAATGCAGAGGAGAAGAACCTTCTGAATCGTGGGAGCCACCGTTTTGGCAAAAGGTTTTTCCTTTCCCGCTTTGTCCCACCTTCAGGACGTTCTCTCGTTTGGTCTCCTTGACAGCCATTGGTAAGTCCATTTATTCGATCCACACCAGACACCATAATAAGATCTGCCGACTTTTAGGTTTTCTTTTGTGGATTATTGCCTTTGTTATCATCGGCCCATCAGCTGCCCCAGGTGGTCAGCTCTTTGGTATGGTTGTGCTTACAGTGGCTGCCAATTTTGGTGGCTATTTGACATCCTTGGCCACCTTGCCACGTCTTATAGGTATGCTCCTGGTGGGCTTACTCTTTCAGGTAAACCAGATCCTGTAATCTTGAATTTTTCATTAACGTAAATTGTACCTTCAGACCGTCGGCTGGGTGGATCTTGATGGTGATTTCTCGAAAGTAACCGCACATTGCCGCAAGTTTGCGCTCACTGTTATTTTAACTCGAGCTGGACTCGAAATGGATCCGGAGGCCTTCAAGAAGGTATACAAGACAATCCTTAAGCTTGGCCTCGTTCCTTGGTTCATCGAGTTTGGAGTCATGGCAGTGATGTCTCACTATTTACTTGGCTTGCCCTGGATTTGGGGCTGTCTGCTGGGGTCCATTATGGCAGCTATTGCTCCAGCTGTCGTTGTTCCATGTCTGTTCCGGCTACGTACGAAGGGCTATGGTGTAGCCAAAGGTATTCCCACGTTGGTTGTGGCAGTCTCTGGTGTCGATGATGCCGTCTCCGTAGCGGTCTTTGGAATAATAAGCACGATTTTGTTTTCGGACAAGGGACAACTGTACCTCTATTCTCAGGTGCCGGTCTGTATCATTGGAGGACTAGGATTTGGCATTATATGGGGATTACTAGCTCGCATCTTTCCCGAAAAGGGTGATGCATATGTTGTACCTCTGCGAACGCTCCTGCTCTTTGTGGGCAATCTTGTAGCCATCTACGGCAGTGATAAGCTGGGATTTGAAGGTGCCGGTCCATTGGCAGTCGTCTTCTCATCATTTATATCCAATTACTTCTGGTGCAAGGATGGCTGGACCATCGATGATAATCCCGTAGCAACGGGATTCGAAATTTTCTGGATGATCTTCGAGCCAATTTTATTTGGTTTGACAGGAGCGACGATCAAGCTAAGGGAACTGGATCCCAATTTGTTCTATATCGGTGCCCTTTGCATTTTTACGGGTGTTATAATACGGATTTTAGCCACAGCTGGAATCGCTTTCGGTGACCGTCTTAATGTCAAGGAAAAGTTTTTTGTGGGTCTTTCCTGGATGGCAAAGGCGACAGTCCAGGCTGCTTTAGGTCCAGTGGCACTGAGGCATTTGACTGACAAGGCTACCGCCGATGAGCGTCGCTGGGCTCAAACCGTGCAGATGATTTGCATCTTTAGCATAATCCTAACAGCTCCTTTAGGAGCTATCCTTATATCTGTAACGGGCACCAAGATGTTAACAAAAACAAAGCAGCCTCAGATACTTACTGGTTGGCGTCGTACACATCGTCCCTCCATACGTGATATAAGTATAATTGATGAGGACGAAGAGCGGGAAGATCCTGAGATACCCAAGGACAAACAGACTCAGGACAACACTCAAAGCAATGTTCACATTCCTAACTATTCTTACACGTACAACAAGTAGCTTGAAGAAATTTCTCAGGCATAAATACATATGTATGTAATTGGATAATAAAACGAATTGTTCAACATATTCCAAACTGTGCAGTGAAAATGAATACTTTTGTAGTTATAATCAAATAAATGAGTTAAGGTCCCATGACACCGTATTTGTAGGTAAGCTTAATTAACTCACCAATGAATTTTACATGTAAATCAATTTTATGACGTCCAATTATTGCATAGTGTTTTTACACAGACAAATCCTGCCTTTAACAGTTGTAAAACCATTAAGTTAATTACATACAACAAAATAAACGTAACTGTTTAAGTGTTTGTCTTGCACAATTATTACTATTTTACAATTTAGTTATTTCCTGCTGCACTTACAGACACTTTTCACACACAAATTTATAGGCTTTAAAGCTTCTGATATTTATATGCACAACCTGCAACACTTATTTATCTGCTATTATTATAATTTCTTATTATATTTAACCATATTCACTGCTATCTATATGGAAACCATGCTTTAAACGCCAATCTGATAGGAACAACTTACACGTGCGTTTCTTTACAGAGGAAAAGTGATATTTACACTTTCGACTGTTAACTTAACATTTGTAAAGTTAATCGTCTGTTAACTTCTGCAAGAGACAACTTAATGTTTGGTTATATGATAGCTTCTGTCTGCTTATGATAGATTTTTCCGACTTTAGGAATTGCGTTGCTTATTGATGTTATATCTGAGCACCGACCTGATCACCAATATGTTTGAGGACGTAGCCATGAGGTGATAAATATATGGGAAACTATACTTTAAAGATAACATTTCAGCTGTTTTTTCTAGTTCCAAAGACGCTGGAACTAGACAGCATTTGTTCTTAGCTTAATAGTTATTCTTAAATATAATATTGGAATTAAGACAAATAGCAAATTTAAATAAGCAAAAATAGTTGTATTTGTTAATCAATTGAATAAAAACTTTATGAAACATAATTATTGTTTAAAGTGGCTGAATAAGAAAGCTGTAAATAATTTACAGATATTTTTGTACAGGTTCACCGAGAATAGTCTCCAATTCCTGCACAGCACTGCGCGTATTCTTTTCAACGTGTTCATGTTCGTCCTCCATTAACTCAGCTATGAATGGCACAGTCTCAGGTAATAGAGGAGCAAAGCTTTCGCCTAGTTTGCGGGCAATAGCTACACTAGTGTTGAAAGCCAGGATACGAATCTCAGGAACGTTAATGCGAGTTTTGAGTAACACCTGATTGTTGAGTTGCTTCCACAACACATCATTGGTTGCAGCAGCCATTTGGGCGATACAAGTGGTCAGTACATTCTGTAGCGGTTCACGTCCGTTGGCCAGCACCAGCTGATTCTCCAGCTGGTTAACGAGTGGTGGCATCAGCGCATTGAAACGATGATCGTTGACAAAGTCGTCGCTGCAATATAGGAATAGGTGATGCAGTGTGCTAATTATAGCCGATAGCAGCTCAACAACGTCCTCCTTATCATTATCTTCAGAGAAATTTGGATTTTTAGTGTTGTTCTCGTTCATCAGTTGAGCTGCGTTTTCAATTAAGTTTCCAGAGAAGAGCACAAACAGTGATTTAAGAGCGTCGGCAATTCGATTGGTCAATACGAAGTAAGTAAGTTGTGTTTCCACTGTATTGTGTTCCATCGCCCACGTTTGTACCTTGTTGTACATTGGACGGAAGTTTGTTTCAGAAAGCTTGAGAGTCCAGGGCACGAATGCCTCACAAACAGCTGATTCAATATCCGCAATACATGCACGTTGTAGTCCACGCCCGCGTACCTGTAGACGGAACTCCAGTGCTTGTAAAAAGAATTCCTCAAGATCATCCTGGACAGCTTGGAGATCGGCGTTTGAATTGTTCTTAATGCATGGCAAAACCAACTGTCTCATAAGCACACCAAGTTCATTATAAGCTTGTGCCTGCAAAAGACTTTCGTAAACCTTGGCACAGCTGGGCATCAAAATGCGTGGCGTGACTCCCTGAGACACAGCAGCCCACAAGTCTAAGATCCGTAACTTAAGAGCCTGTGAACGCTTATCTTGTGCCAACTGTGGGTTTTCCAGCTGTACCGAAAGTCGTATCAGTGCTCCGAGAATATCAATAAGATAGGGACCCAAGAAATGCGGCAACGTCTGGAATAACTTGTGCATGGCTGTAAAGCAAAACAAAAAAATTTAAGTAGAATTCTTAAAAGATATTCACTAGCTTACCTATAACTAAAGCGGAAGAGACGTAGTCTGGGGTTTGCTTTTGGGTGGAGAGCTGATGCACTTGCTCCTTGAGTAGGTCAGTAATCTGTGGGGCAAATTTGGGTAGCTGCGCCAGTGCATGAGCCTTGATACTGGCACAGATTTCCACTAGCGTTAGAACAACGTTACCCAGCACCGCCTTTGGCACATTTGCACGTCGTTTTGTTATCCGAGTCAGCTGAGCCAAAATTGTTCGGCATTCCTCTGTGTAGTGACGACCATGATGATGAGCCACCAGCTGTAGTGCGTGTAACGATGTCTGTTGCAGTTGTGCCTGCTGTGCATTGCTTCCAACTGTTGTATCTAACACTTCGTCAATTATGGCACCTAAAGGCGCAAATAGAATCCCAAAGTTCTCTGGCCCACATTTGGCAAAGTATTCGCAGGGTGGAGAAAGTTTGCTGACCAGCAACTCCAACACTTTTACGCGCACATGGACAAGTTCATTTGGCAACAACTCCGTTATAGTAATAAGGAAGGATTCTGGTGTAAGTAGCCCAATAGCATTGTCCAATACATCATGCACATGATTCGCTAAAACGCGCCAGTACTTTTCCAGTGAGGGCGTACTCACGGATCCTTTCATTGCGTTATTGACCACGCCGACGTAGGTGAGCGTCTTCAGTATCAAGCTTCGGTATATCGGCTTTAATTTCGGATCCTCCGTAAACTTGGCTTTTCCAAACTTAGTTTGGAATTCAGCACAACTCGTTAGACTCGACAAATAATCCATGACGAGGTACTTAAAGTGACGCAGCTGCTTAAATGTTCTAGTTCGTAGATCAAATAGTTGTTGCTCGGGCAAAGAACTCGTGCTTGAGGCTGCGATTTTGGATTGCGCCTCTTTTGTTAGGGGTAGCGCGGTAAGATAGTCGAGTAGTTGCATACATGTATCCAGCACGATTGAAGGATCCCCAAACGTGAGGGTTAGTTCTCGCGCAAACTCTATACGTGATTTATCCAATGTCTTGGCGACTTTTCCTTTTGCCTGTGGCGCTTGTTGGGTCTGTTCCAAGACCATTTGCTTTTCCAACAGAATACAAAGGAACTGCCAGAGATGTCGGCGAGCGTTTAACACTTTGAACAGTGTTTCGTACAGCATCGACCGCCGATGGACTGGTACATCCGTGCAAATATCTGCAAATACCTTCAGTACAGGAATAATCAAATGGCTTGGTCCTGTATTCGAGCCCGTTTTTATTAATAGAGTGGGTATAATGCTCTTCACCACCTTGCGAATTATGTGCAAACTGAACGCATCGTCGTGTCGTGCCACGGTAGTGCCCACAAATGTAAAGATTTCCACAATCTTGTCCAATACCTGATGGGGATAAAGCTCCGCACAGCGTGTGAGGAAGAGCAGGGCGTGTTGCTGGGTTTGTGGATTCTGTGTGTTGCGCAAACACTGAACAGCCAGTTCAATGCGGAAACATGATTCAGGTAGCACCTTGGGTAAGTTCACGCCTGCCGCTTGTGCCATTTCGCAACAATGCAATAAGATAGAAAGTATCAATTGCTTTGGATACTCTGCAGCGCTGTGCTCTTCCAGCGTTAGGCAAAGTTGCAACAAATCAAAGAGCGATGGAATAATCTGTTCAGCGCCTACCAACTGTTTCTTTTGCTCCAAAAGCTCCAACATTGTCATACCCTGCTTCCAAGCTATACATGTTATATCCAGTTTGGTAACCTGTGTAGCGCGACGACGATCAGGTACCTTGGGAACAACTTTACGTGTGCTCTTGTTGTACATTTCGGCGAAAGTAATTATCAATGGGTGACAATCTATTGTGCAGCGCTTCAGCAAGCGTTGTGCAGCCAAATAGATGCTATCATTATCCGACGCAGTAGCTGCCTCCACTATAAGCTGCAGCAGTTGCACTTTGTGTTTGCTCTGCAGTTGCTCATAAGTTTCGGGTGTAAGTGAATTGAGCAGGACACAGGGAAGAGGCTGCAGCTTCTGATTCAATTGCACATATTTAGTATGTTGTTTAAAGCTGGTCTCCAACAGTTCCCAAGCCTCAGGCTTGCTTGACAACACACTCAAACCTACAGCCCCTTCGAAGCGTTCGATGATAGCAACATAAATTTCGCTATATGGCCAAGCTAACCGTTCAAGTTTTGCAGCACTCTCTGAAGGGATATCTACTACTTGATTCAGGGCTGACATTCCCAATGGCAGAAGTGCTGTCAGCAAACTCTCATTGTTCATGTGCTTCAAGGCGTTGAGTAGAGCTACTGTACACATGCTTGGTTGATTGACATCGCAGGCAAGCTCCTGCAAAGCGCGTCGTAGCTTGGATAGGAACAACTTCTCCCGCGGTAAACCTTTACTTGTTTGCAGAATAGTACATAATATCAGAGCATATTGTTCGTGGTCCATGGTTAGTTCACTTTGACGCTGTAATAGGTTTTCTACCAAGTACGCCACATGAGGTTCTAATTTCTTAAGATCAAGCAACTGAAGCGTGTTAAGTGCCTCTTGACGTAATACTTGCAGCGAGGAGCTGCAGCCATTTGATATGCGTAGCACGTGCATAAGACTACAGCTCTCAAGTTTATGATGACTTTGGAGCAGCGCCTGTGTTATTTTAAATCCATGAACGCGCAATAGCGCAAAGTCCGAGCTGTTCGAAAAAATTTCTGGCAGAGTATTGTACACGTAAAAATTGCTAAAGAAATCTAGTTTTTGTTGCATTTCCGGCAGCATTAGGTTGATGCATTCTTTCAGCGCACGAGACCATTCTTTCCGGTCATTATTGTCGCACTCGGCTGCGTACACTTGTGTACATAACATATCTAGCAGCAAAAGGCATAGCTTCAGTTCATCTGTTGTATTTGTCCAAGGTGCGTTGGAAATGTTTGGGAACTTAGTGTTTTTGACTAGCGTTCGCAAAAAATCCACAAAGAGATGTAAGGGTACAACACTAGCGTTATTAACACCTTCCTTAATGACATGGAACTGAAAGCCGTTAGCATAGAAACGAATCTTCTGCAGCATATACAGACTTTCAGCTGGAAGTAGTTCACGTTTTCCATAGGCGGTGAGCAATAGCAGTAAATGTGTAAGTTGTGACGCTTCACCACGTAGGTAAGCAACACCACCATGCTCCTCAACGCTTTTAAGGATTGCCTTTTGCTGTTCTGCTGGTTGAACATCGGAGGCGATGACATCTAAGAAGTGCTTTCTGTACTTCAGCACATTGAACTCGGCATGCTTTGTGCTCACCTTTAAGTTTCTCAAAAATGGTACCTTAGAAGCAAAGCTACTTTGCACTATTATTAACAACCCAGCATGTTCTTTAATGCTTAGTGAATTGCATGGAAACAGATACGGCATTAGGGTTAACAACAGAAGATTTGAATCAAAGTTATCACTCACGACTTCTGTGGTTAAATGCTGTATGGCTTGCGGAACCACCAAGTCCCATTTTGTACGATGCTGATTTTGTGCCTGTTGTAGTAGTTTACAGAGGATTTCGGCAAAGGAGGACGCTCCCAGAATTTTCACAAATTCATGGGTTGGTAATGCGAGCAATGTCGAAACCACAGTGGGACTTTCATCATTGAGACGATCAGACAAACACTCCTTAAGCAGTTGATAGCTTCGTTCTTGCTTTTTAGGCAAGTTTAGATTCTGCACTAACTGTTGCACAGCTTTTAAACGCCAATCTTCACTATAGTGATATAGTTTTTCATATGCTTGCATTGCTTTATCGTCCGTGGTGTTCAGTCGAAAGCCTACCAATAAAATATTTATTAATAAGTTTTCATACAGAACTTATAGTTGAACTTACCTAATGCTAGTTTTAACGCCTTCTGTCGATTGTTTGTTTTAGACTTGGACACTAGCGCTGCCTTAACAGTCAGATCGAACGCTTCTGGGTAGCGGCGCTCAAGTTTTTCAAGAAACTCCGTGTACCAAATTAGAAAACTATCCTTGCTGGTCTCCATTTCATCATCAGAATCAATAATGGTTGTTTCAATCCCATTTTCACTTATGTCCATCGGCATCGGTTTAGGTACAACTTCTGTTTCAACAAATGCATCTAGAAAACAACTAAAAACAAATTGAAGTCAAATTGTGCACTTTATCAAAATTAAATTATTTTACTTGATAAGATGCTGGGCACTGCTTTTAGTTAACGGAACCTCAGATATTAAATTATTCAGAAACTCGATATGCGAAGCGGAAGAGCCATCACCCTCTCGAATCGCCGCCACACATCCGCGCATCAACGGCACGCAAATGGCCTGAATGGCAATATTCTCCTTGGAAAGAGCTGCTAATGCTGTGATGAACCATTTTTGACACACTAAATTTAACATGGTTTTAGGTGTGAATTCCGGAACTGCAGCTTGTTGTTTATCATGTATCCAAATAAGCAGCAACAGTGCTGTCGTGTGTAGGCGTTCAAATGTGCAGTTGGCTACACGCTCAAGAAGCGCATTACATACTTTTGTCTTGAGTTTAGTACGTGAAACTAGTTGAGCGGCAATTACATATGAAGCAGCCACGTAATCAACTGTATCTGAGACAAGGCCCTTTAACAATGATTCCAGTATTGAACCAATATGCCAATCTTGTATCGGCTGTGCAGTTTGTAAGGCACCAACAACAATTGTAGCGTAGAAATTAAGTTGCGCTTGCAACTGATTGGCTCGTGGACCCAGTTCTTTGACGGCCTTGCGCGTACTGTCGCACACAAAGGTGAGAAAAGAAGGCATGCTCGCTGCACGATTAACGATGGCAGACTTGGATAGTGGCACACCGGGTCGCTGAAGTCGTCGTAGCCAGAACCAATTCTCATCAGACTGACGGAGTCGCATGGTTTGAAGTACTTTTACAAATATATTTGTTTCATGGTATGGCAATATCAAGGCCATTACTTCATCTCGATTGTAATCATGCACCTGAAAACGACGCAGCAGCCATTCAAAGCACATATGTGCAGGGCGTAGCAGGAAGTATGGCGATAATAGTCGCAGAAATTTTGCAATTGCTGCATCAAGTAATTTGTTAACCTCAGACTGTTCCACAGCACGTTCCAGTGTAAGTGTTGCCTCATCGAAAAGTGTTAGTTGAAACTCTTTAAAGGTATCATTAAAGGTAGTCAACTCTGAGAGACCGCGTAGACCAATTTCATAAATTGCACGTCTGTCTTTCGTTGCAGCATCTTTTGGATCAAATAATATTGAAGCACGACTGCGCGCGTCTGCTAACGAAACAGACGTTTGTGGCGCAGCTAACTTCTGTAGTTGTTGAGCTAATGACGTCGGCATTTTATTTTGCTCTTTTAATAAAAAACCCGAAATATATTTCTATATTTTACTGCGGACAAATTACACGTGCTCGAAGATAAAATAATAATGTACAACGATAACCAAAATCGGTGCGACATGTATCGATATTTGCCTACCGATATATTTAAACCAAACAGGTGTTTCACGACATCACTAACTGAGCAGATATTTATTATCCAATGACACTGGCTAAAGAAAAACTAATCTTTTCGTTAAAGTACAACCAATTCATTCAAAAATTAATTTATCTGAAAATAAGTATATACAAATATTTAAATACATACACAAATCGATATATAAATATATATATATAGTTATAAATGTTCTTTTATTTCTACTTATAAAACTGTATCTTAAGCCTATTTAATCTCACAGAGGTACAAGAATGTTGAGCATACAATACATTACAAAAAATTTATTAAATTATTTAAATGACATAAAAACTTAATATGTTGAAATTGATGAAATGTGCATGATTATAATACTAAATAAACAGTAAAACCCTTGGTACAGTTGAAAATTTATATGATTGAATTTTGGATTAAAATTCAACGCACTCAAAAGTTTAGTCGTTTTAACGAGTTTTTACGGCTTAGCTTGGAATCATATTTTTGGTTGCGTTTGGGCGGCGTCACCCTCTCACTAGGCATCATTACTTTAGAAGGAGTTCCCATTTCCGTTATCAAACACTTCTCGCCAGGATGTGTTTTGCAAAAGCAGTGAATACAAAATCGGAATTTGCACAAAACACTGGTACACTCAGCAAATCTGTAAGTTTCCGAAGCCTCCGTTGTTACACTGTCGTTGTCCCTGAATCTCTTTACCTCATCAAGCGAATAACAGCGCGAAAACAATGGCTTAGCTCCGTTAAAATAACACGAACTTGGCAACGTCTGAGAAAGATCCATCTTACTGAAGGAGGTAAGTGCACTTGGTTCTGTATCTTGTTGACAAAAAACTTTGCTGCTTTTGCCACAGCGCGGGCACTTGATACGTTGCGTCTGTTCCACAAGCGAGCTAGTCTCATCTATGGATATGGAATTAGGATTATCGATTTTGTTTGGTTGGTATATGGCATTTGATGGTTGTAATGGCACTATATGGTTTTGCATTGATCTTGACAGCATACGACCACGTTTAACCATATGAGTATTTTCTTTGCTAAGGCTCATTTTAAAACGATAATGTTGAAGTCTTTCTAAGGCAGGCTGAATTTTATATACAGCTTGTGCCCATCGTGTTGATACTTTGGTCATAACGTCCAGCGTTTGTGAGTTTACATGGACAAGTATGCACTTCAGTGCAGGTACAGTATTAATAAGCATTCCGATTATATCAACCTTTTCCTGGCCGTAATAGTAATGCGTACGTGAAATAAATGGAACGGCATGTTGTGGAAACAAATTCTTTTTCGATCTTTTCGGGCTGCTGTGATGCACTTTGGGCTCATAATTTGATTTTCGTCGTTTAGATGCACAATTTTGCTGATTAGGTAGCGGTGACTTATACGATACATCGTCCTCATCGCTGTCCAATTGAACGTTGTTGGGTGAAGAAACACTAAGAGATTTATTCCATTGTATTTTGTTTGAAATTATATCATTTCCTGCGTTGTAACTGGTATTAATTGTACTGTTACATGGCGTTTGAAACTGTATTGAATGTATATTTGTCTTTTGCAGATTGCATGCTGGAACGTTTGATGCATTGCGACAGTTTTCAGTCTCAATATCACAATCAAGCAAAAATGGCGCCTCCACGGTTGAGTTGTGTTGCACTTTAAAGGACGCGTAGCCTGATTCATCCATTGCACTGTCTGTATCACACGATCCACTGGCACATAAAACTTTTTTCAACATTTTTCTATTGTAAGCACTCATTTTGAATGAAAAGCCAATCTATTCCTTTAAAGCTTTACATTAGTTTACTTCTATATATTTTCGACTTGTTTGTGTCGTCGCAATTAGAGTTGTCTTTAATTGTTCGGAATTGACTCGATTAAAAGAACCACCAAGCTGAACAAATGAACGAACTCGATACCTAATTAGGGACTAACTAGTTCATAAGAATTCGCCTTAATACCCAAGTTATGTTAAGAATAACTATTTCAAATAATTGTTAATTATTACTGCCAAATGTTTTTGTTATTATATTAAATTCCTTTACTCAATATTTTATTCAACATTGTGACATTTTCGACAATCTTGACATACTCGCTTTAATTAGTTCTGACAATCGGGAAAACAGATACTCGATATCATATAAATCCGATAACATTTGAAGCATTTTTGTAAACAGCTGTTTGTTAGTAAACAAAATCCGTAGGGATTTTGGCTAATGCGTAGAATTACATTAAACAAGATATTTGGCGAACGACAGTCACGTAATCGCCCACAGTTGTCATGTGCACGCTACACATCGAAGAAGAGGCACACTTAGTTGTTATGGGAAGTAAAAGTCAAATGCGTGACCCAAGTCCAATGGCAATTCGAACGGCTTACGAGGATGAACTATCATTGTTTGATATTAACTGGGAAGATGTTCTCATCCCACTCATTTCAACTTATCTATCAGTCAAGGACCTTTTTAATTTGCGTTGTTGCTCGATCACAGCATTACGGCTTGTCGATAAAATCATGGAAAAGCGTCAGGAACTTCATTTATCAGGCAATAACTCTCGCAATATAGAACTCGCTTTCAAAGTTTTGGCACGTTGCTGTCGTCGACTGGAACACCTTTACTTAGCTAATTGTAAGTGGCTCACGGATGAGCTGCTTATGCCCCTACTGAAAAATAATAAAAACCGACTAAGTACAGTTAATCTAAACGAGTGCTTTAACATAACAGCCCTTTCACTGCAGCCTATTATTGTGCAGTGTAAAGAGCTACGAGTATTGAAGCTGTCCAAGTGTCAATGGCTTACTACAGGGGCTGTGGATGCTCTTACGCTGCATCAAAGCAAATTAGTTGAATTTGATATATCACATTGTGGTGCTATTGGAGAGCGATGTCTTATAATTTTTTTCCGGAAGCTTAATAAGCTAACCATCTTATCGCTGGCCAATACTCCCAGCGTTACAGATCAGGTGCTCATTCAAATTGGCAATTATTGCCGTGAGTTGGAACACATTAATTTAATTGGATGTGCCGCGATATCCGACTACGGTGTGCAGTAAGTAACGTTCCATAGTCTAAATAAAAATAATTTGCGTACTTGTGTATATATGTGGGTATGTGTACTGTGGCTGAAACTCATCTGTACACAAAAATATTTGGATTTGTAACTTTTTCAGTGCGCTCAGCATGCACTGCAAGCATTTGCAGTCGCTGCTTATTCAACGCTGCCACCGGATCACGGAACGTGCTCTGGCGCCATTACGCCAAAGAGTGCGCATTGATAGACCACTTCCGGGCCCTGATGCTCACAATGTCTACCATATAAATGATTTCTATCCCAGTGATTTTCTTGTTTACTAGTGCCAAATACCTTTTCTCTTTTTCTTATCTATTTTCCACTAAATAGCGCTTTAACCAAAAGTTGTCTACAACTTCAGTCCTTAATGGTGCATCGCTGTCCCTTAGTTACGGAACATGTACTGGCGCCCCTTCGTGGACGTCTGCATATTGATCGACCAAGCATGGGATACAATTTACCCGGTCGACGGCATCGTTTTTACCTGCAAGTGTAAATATAGACTTTATAAATCCAAATAACGAACATATTTTGAGGCTATTATCTCTGGAGACAAAAGAGCACAGATCTCTTTATCTGTAAATAAATTTACTGCGCGTGCATCTACATTGGACGCCATTTATATACATAAGTTTTTTAGTATAATTGATTAATTTTAGCATACAACTGTTAACATCAATTAGGACAATACAAACACAAAGAAACAAAGAAAATGTTATGAAAAATATCTTGATCTTTTAACATACGATATATTTTTCTTGTGCTTGGGTAAAATCTCACTATTAAATCAGTCGGGAAATGAGTAATAGCTGTATACCTTTTACCTTCAAAACAATATTAGTGATATAGCAAAAGTGAAACATTTGTTAATTTGTAAATCTTTTCTAATAAAATGTTGCCAATCGGCATACTATTTAAACATTATTATATAAACATAGCTCACATCCAATAATAGAATTACACCCTTAAGCAAATACGATAAAAAGCGCTTGCAAAAATACTATAAAAACCTTTAGCTTAAAACAAATTATGTACAATCTAATTTCCATTTGCAATTCTCATCATTGTGCTGATATCAATGGTGCATTTGAGGTAGTATTCGTTGAAGGTTCTTCACTGTTGTCTTCTATTAACTTTAACTGAATGAATTGATGATTAAGGCTGTTGCTTGTTCGCCAACGTTCGTGCAGTTGATTGAGCTTAGAGTATGCGCTCATAGAGATGTTTAGGCTGGGCATAACATCACTCAGTCCCGGCTCTCCAGTAAAAGAAAGTCCACACAATCCAAAATACGTGTGAAATGGATCTGGCGTTGATTGTGGCCATTTGGCAAAGCCACCAATTAATTTGTCCTGTGTACTTAAAATGTATTCCCGATTCATACTATAGTCAGTGAGGTTATATCCATTTAGAATTTGTAGAGCAGCACCGATCCAAAAGGAGTAGCACGTGTCGACGGGTTTGTTGGGCCTTCCTTGAAATCCATCCATTTGACGGAAAATAAGCCAGCGTTTTATTCGTTCTACTGTCGTCTTATCAAGGCGGTGTAGCTGTCCACTTAACTCCAATGCAGCCAAAGCACAGAACGTAGTACCACCATGGGACTCGCCTTCCAGCTCTTGACTAAATCCATAGTCATAGCGTAAACTGTGCATTATAAATTCAAACATAGTTTCCTTATTTACACTGCCCCAATAGTCCAGCATATAGCAAATAGTAGCAGCACAATACACAAAACGCATATCATTTTCGCTGCCATCGATGCAGGCACTGAAGCTTCCATCGGCACGCTGCACCGCCGCAACACCATCAACAATGCTTTTACGATCAAGTCTCGTAAGATCATCCCCTAAAGTAACCAGCACAGCAATGCTGGTGTAGGTCATTGCTAAGTGTCCCCATTGGTACTTCCGCATACATTCCTGGATTTCAATATCATCTGTTTGAGGTAGCATTGCCCGGCAACCCTGAAATAATAACAGCCCATTTATTGGAATTGATATTAGTATGTCATTAAGAAAGTGGTTAAACATGTTGATTTGATAAAAAATTACAAAACACTTATGCGATAAGGTATACGAGTAGCTGCTGCAATGATGGCGCTGGGTAAACACAACCTTTACTAATTGTACATGACGTTAATTGCTCACATAAACGAGCAAAAAAGTCAGATGTAATCAGGTTTTTCACTTGTTTGTTTAATTTCAAGTAAACCATAGTTTAAATAAAATTTATAATTAACAAGCAAAAAAAGAATATCATTTGCGCTGGTCTTTTATTTGTTAGCAAGAATGTTTATCCAAACTGTTATTTTATACCCTATGTGTAAGCAAACTTTTTCTTCTAAAATTTAAGAGAACTGATAAATAATCGCATTATTGGGAAAAAAAAAAATATTAACTTGACAAAATCTAACATGGGGTAGCGTTGAAGTTTATCTTCAAAGAAGATCGCCTAACGATTGTCGCAGTAAATACTGCAGAGCCACGTAGAAAGATAAAGTCAAAAAGGTTTGTTTTTGTTTAATTTAGTCTACTGGTTTGTTGATGTATTGTTTTTACGTTAATGACAAGAATTTATGCTTACCATAAAACCGCCACATCGTTTCTCGTCGTCGCGTGGCACAACAAGGCCACCATAAGTCCAGTTTATAATATCCTCCCGCAGTTGTGGGGATACTAAATGCAACGAATTAAGAACGTCTAACCCGCAGACCGCAAAAAATACTATAGTGCTCCTATTGTTAATTTATTTAAAAATAATATTTAATCTTACGTATCAATAAAAAAAAATTTCTGGTAGTTACCTGGTGTTATCATGAGAGGACATGCGTGCGGGCAACAAGTTAAGGAATCGAAGTAGGTTTTTAGCGTGCTTTGAGAGCAGCACTGGCTCTGGCTCTGGCTCGGAAGCGTTTTTCATATCTATAATGTGGTAAGACATTTTTGGTTTGTTTTGAATATATATACCAATTGTTTATCCTTATCAGTGTATGTTCAGATTTGTGTGTGTGTGTGTGTGTGTGTAGGCTTTATAAGCTATGAGTAAGAGCTGCTGTCTTATTTAGAGCTGATGTTGGCCCAACAGCTTGCAAGTTAATGACTATGCACCCGCACATGTACGCATTTAAATAGTCAATGATTACCTTGTTGTTATTATAAGCCGGTTTTTTGCATCGCTCTCAGGTAAATTATACAATGAAAAACTACAGCAAACTCAACGATACTTCCTCCAACTTGCAAAGTAGAATATCGATACCACAACTAATGAAATAACTATCGGTCTTTGAGATGTCGGCGTTTCGATGGGAGCGTCAAAATATATCAGCTGTTCTACACCGCATTTATAATTCTTACGTTAATAAAAATAGTTACACAAAAAAGAGTTTAAAATGCGTTTAACACAGTTTCTATGCAGTAAATTGAAAAATTTCTCCAATTTGCCTAAGGAATACATTGAGCGTAGCAAAAAACAGGTAAGCGTTTTAAATGAAACATCGCGTCTTGAAATACAAATATTTAGCGGCTCACGTAACAATAACGGATTCAATAAGTGACAATGTAAATACATCTTCTGTATTAAATGCTTTTAGGTTTATTGGAAAACTCCTCGTGAAAGAAACTATCTACCAAGTACCGTTGAACGAAAACGATTTCGGTATACCATGAACCGGTCATGGACGGGGCAGTTCCGACAACAGAACATGCCAGGCACCATACGAAAAAAGGTTTTCATTGAGCCTATTGGTAAGTAGCTAAACAATTTTACAAATGCGCACAACTGTACAAATGAATATTCATTTATATTTCAGAGGAATGGAGCTTCTTTCGTGGCGATCGCATTGAAGTGCTTGTTGGCAAGGATAAGGGCAAGCAAGGAATTGTTACTCAAGTTATAACTGAACGAAATTGGGTTATTGTGGAAGGTCTGAATTGGCATTACAGAACTGTGGGCAGTGAAAAAGAGTTTCCAGGAATAATTATTAAATCCGAAGCTCCACTGAATGTTACTAAAGATATACGCTTAGTGGACCCTTCTGATCTGCAGGGCACAGAGTTCGAGTGGCGATTCACAGAGGAGGGTGAAAAAGTGCGTGTCTCTTTGCGATCAGGCCGAATTATACCCATTCCTGAAACAAATAATCAAACTTATGATTACAAAACACCAAATGCGTACATTGAGCGTGAGAAAGATACGCCAGCGTCTGTGGTCAGTGAAATTACTTTTCAGCCTAAGTTGTCCACATTTGAAATGGACATCATGGAGGATATGGGTATAAAGGAAGATCGCATACCAGTTAAAAGCTACTGGTATTAGGCTTTAAATTAATTTGTTAAAACAGTTAATAAAATTGGTACTGCAACCATTTTTATATATTTAAAAGCAAAAATATCGAATTATTTTCGTACAGCACTAAAAATCTCTTCACGGTGCTCGCGCAGTGTCTTGGCAAGATGCCGTACTGTATCCTCAGCTTTGTCAAAGTCCTTACGAAGTGTTTTATTAAAAGTATCATAAAACCAGGTGCAGGTCTTCGAAATATTTGACTCGTAGCTAGTAAAGACACGACTTGTGTGCTCGAACCTTAAAGACAATTATAATTTTCGAAAAATAACAATTGATAAAAAAAAACTTACCGCGTTCCATTAGCAATGTCCGTGATTAAATAAGTGTTACAGTGATTGACAGCAAGTATTTGTCGTTGGCTTACAAACTTCATTTCCACATGTGGCAGCGCTAGATGAGCTGCTTCCAGGGATGTCAGTGAGGCATGGAATAAGCTGCGGCATTCTAGAGCTGCTTGTAACTTTTGTTTTGGATCACTTTAAATATATCACATTAAGATGTATCAATGAATTAAAACTGCACTTAGTGGACTTACATAAGCTTTCCCAGCTGACGCCATTGCTTTAGAGCTTGCGTGGAAGAGTTGGCAGCAGCGCGGAGGAGCAGTCCACAAATACGCCATTGCTCCAGGGCACTGCCCAGCTTATCGCGTACATCGCGTGCCGTTTCCAGCTGTTCATCTATGCTCTCCTCGAGACGGGTCATATATGTGCCACCACTTATATACGCAATGAGTCCATCCTGATTAATATACAGCTCGTTGAGCTCAGCGTAGCCAGATGATAAGATCTTAAAACGTTCCTTTGTATGATCCAACAGTTCACCATAGTATCGAATGCTGAGCAGGTAGAGCGCTGATTCACTTAGATTTGCAAAGAAGTCCTCGTGCATGGAAGCCTTGCGTATATCTCCAATTACGCCTAAATTATGTGCAAGCTTTTTGTGATTTACATTTAATGGGAGTGGGCATATAATTATTAACAATATCACATAATAACAATTATGGCAGTAATATTAAAGTTGACCACAAACTGACATTAATCGCATGTCGAGGCGTTAATTGCACGTCACTCACCTGTGCTAGGTCCTTTGTGGGTGTATTAGCGACGATTTCATTGCCTGCACGCTCATTCCTCAAGGTCGACGAATAAATACCTAATTGGTGTGCCTCGTCAGTATTTGATTCCGGCTGTGTTGTCGGCCGCACAGTGTGCTCCATTCCTTCAAGGCCCAACATAGCATCACGCTTTGCCTGTAAGTGCTCAATCCACGCCTCAGCCGTGGCCATGCGTGGACCAGGACAATTCCCCTCCACCTTGCTTATCTGCTCATCCAGGCGTACATATTGCCTTACAATGTTCTGTCAACGTATACGGAAATTAAATGTGTTTATCTGTGATGGCTTTTAAAAATTACCGTTACGTTAATGCCGCCATTCTGTTGCAATTGTAATGCTACATTGGGTAACTGCTCATTAGCAGTGGGAAACGTTTCCAGGGACGAGCCACAGCCCATCATTCTAGAATGCGATGATTCACCAGCTTTAACATTTTCGACAGATATTGTAATTGCATATGAACCATATATCTATTTGTCGTATTAGACGGGAAACCTATCCTAACGTCCGTTACGTTTGCCAGCCACGCTCTGAATGAAAGCCTTTGTCCGTCCACTCGCTATGTCCTGTTTTGAAACGAAAACAACAATTTTGCGTTACTTGTCAAAATTGTAACGCCCATTTAACGCCCACTTACCCACACATGCTCACCTGACCATCGTACCATTCATGGGTGAACAACTGCCATTAATGCTTATTAGTGGGTTGCACGCCAAGGGAGAGCCTCCCGCCCGGTAGGGGCTCCGGCAGATTTTACTTTGGAGGTAAACAATTTTGTTTGATTTCTGTTGGCTTGCATGTCTGTTCTTTGTGTTGTTATTGTAAATTGGCGCATATGTCCAGCGGCTCCAGCAATGACAACAACTATAGCCATAACAATATCAAGTTCCAACAACTGCGTGGCGCTGGAACCAAAAACTTGGAAATATTAAACATTTGTTATGTTTATAAGCCACCTATGGGTGGCCAAGCACCTAGAAGCCTAATTTCTAATTGGCCCCTAACATAATCCATCAACACGATAAAATCTAGATTTTGATAAATTACCAGCCAATTAATGAGTGACACACGCGCATTCCATGAGCACCCACACCCACACAGATGTCCAAGCATTCCCCTAACTCTGGGATCATCCACTTTCATTGATTAAAATATGTTACAGTCCCTTCCCAATCCCAAACGCTTGATAACTTTATACATTCATTAAATAATTAGCATTATAAATAAGTTTTCTCTATAGTCATTGTAAAGGTATTCTATGGCTCCTTGGGCAAGTCCACTTAGGCCTAGTTTAATATTATTTTGAAGGGTAATTGCTAAATTGACCTGTGCCGAAACCTTCTCCAAATCCCCAATGACGTCACATGTGCTCTACTGCTCTGTACTAGTTATTAAATGTCTTAATTTGACTCCCGTGGCTACATGCCCCAAAGTCAGGTGGGTGCACATGTGGCGTATGCGCAATTTTCCGTTCTCCTATGCAGTTCAATTTAATGGGTCAAGCAAAAAGTTTTGAATTAATGATGAATTCGCGGGGGCGCTCAGCAAACTGTTGACATGTTATTATTTTAGTTCTACTCCTCGTGCGGCACTTAATGTTTGCGGGGGGGGGAAAAACACATGACTTGTTGAAAGAACGGTTTACGAATACGAAGACCAAAACACAAAAATGTCGAAGAACGTGTCTGAAAACTGCGCAGGCGCTGGTTAGTCTTTACTCAAACGCCTGGAAGTGGGAATACGAAGCCTGACGACCGGGCAGTTAACTTTGTTCAATATTGAAAGAAATTCCCGTCAACTGCTGGAATGTCACGCTCGGTAACGAAACCACAAAAATGTTTCACTTTTAGCCATTGAAATCAGTCGAAATTCGAGTCGTAAGCAGCACACATGTCGTCACTCCCAGTGCTTAGTGCTTAGCGCCTAGACGGGAAAACATCTGCACTCTGTAGCACAGGGAACTTATTTTGCTCCACGTCAGTTCATTTTTTGTCTATTCAAGTCATGGGCTTACGTGAGACACTGCGCCACCTACGTACTGGCAGTCCCTCGCATGGGAGGTGCACCATTGAGCTGCAACGACGCTGCCCCAGCGTTAAGCCGAACCAAATAGATGATCAGGGCAGAGCTCAAGCCCAGGTGCAGGTCACTGAGCAAACACTACAGGTTTGGCGAACTCTGCCGGCGAAGATTCGTCATGATCCCAGTATGGCCAATTTTAAAATGGAAAACGAACGCATCCACGGTGAGTGCAGCCCAGTTTTAAAATTCCAAAAGTGACGCCAAGTTCACACGTGACTGACTTCCTCGCCCCCCTCAATGGAAATTGAACGAATTTTGAATTATGAATTATTTAGGTTCCACAATCGCTGAAAGTGAGGATGAAATCGATGGAGACACCTCAGTTCAGGGACTGGAACTGCCGGATGGTCAAGCATCCACCTTTGCAGGCTCTAATTTTTTGGATTTCAAAGTTAAGGCAGATGATGGCGGAAAGAGTACGGATGATGAGGCTACAACGCATTCGGACAGGGAACAGCATCCCAATGGCCCGGGCGATGCCAAGACGCAGGCCAGACGATTGCATCGCAAATCCAAGCGATCTAAGGAGGAAGTGCAGCGACAGAAGGTGTTGAAGAGGTCTGGCCTTTTGCTCTTCTGGGTGCTAACAGTTGCCGTGTTAATAACTGTGGGAGAAAAATACTTGCTGGAAAAGATCATTGAGGTGCCCCAGGGCGAAGTGGGAAAATGTATGTAATAATCCTGGGGAAGGATTAAATATTAATTTTTTCTTATTATTCGAATTCAGATTTCAAGCTGCAGCAGAAGCCAACGGGAGACTTTCGGCTGGTTATCAATGGACCGTTCCTTGAACGCTCGGTTTTCCTGCTCGATGAAAGTGAAAATAGAAATGAAACGGAAACGGAAACGGAAGGCGTGGCCAATAATTTTCTTATTATCCAGCCGCAAATTTCCGAACGGGACGAAAACCGAAGCCAAATTTTTAAAGTAATATTTGACGATTTTGGTGAAATATTTTTTGCAATTATCAATTCTCTTTGCAGGATATTTTAGAGCCTTGGCAGCTGACACTGGTGACTGAAGATAGCCTCGATCATGCACCTGCTGTGACACGTAATCGCACCTATCACCTGACCACAGAAGTTCTTGATTTACTCTCTGATAATGACAAGACACTGCGACTGCATATACATAGTGATGCGGAGCAGGATTTGGCCATTAAGCTGATCTACAATCCAGTGATTGTCAACACCTGTACAGGCAGCATTCTCGCCGGGATTATACTACTCATATTCTACGCATTGCTGGTGTGGGAGCAACTGGAGCGACCATTCATCGCCATGTTCTGCTCCATGCTGTCCATTACGGCCCTTGCCTTTTTCAATGATCGTCCTAACATGGAGGAAATCAAGCAATGGCTGGACATGGAGCTATTGACGCTACTTTTCTGCATGATGCTGATTGTACTCGTTCTTACTGAAACCGGAATCTTCGACTACCTGGCCGTCATCTGTTTTGAAATATCCGGCGGAAAGATCTGGCCCATGATTATAAGCCTTTGCGTAACGACCTGTTTGGTGTCCAGTATGTTGGACAACATGACGACGGTGCTACTGCTGACCCCAGTTGCCATACGCCTTTGCGAGGTCATGCAACTGGATCCGATACCCGTTGTCATGGGCATCATTGTACACGCGAATATTGGCGGTGCTCTGACCCCCATTGGTGATCCAATAAGCGTTATCGTCAGCACAAATCATTTCATTGTGGAAAACGTGGGTATTCACCTATTCAACGTATTGGAACCGCTTTTATAACTAACATTTTATACAGGGTGTTAATTTTCGTACCTTTGTGGGTCACATGCTACCCGGAGTGGTCCTGGCCGTGCTCCATAGCTGCTTATATTTGCGACTCTATTATCGCAACATTGATGAGCTGCGTCTCAATGAGCCCAAGGAGCTGCGGGATTTGCGACGTGAAGTAAAGCTGTGGCAACGAGCACTGAATGCCATTGCCTCCTACTCCAAGGATGCGCAACTGGTGCGTGGCACTCTACAGGTCAAGGTGAAACAGCTTAAGCGCACCCTCAGACGCAAACAATGTGGTGTGGGCTCCACTGAGGTCTATGTGAGCACCTTGGAAGAGCTGAAGCAGAAGGTATGTGTTTCCAGAAGCCAATAATAATTTCATTTAATCCTTGTTCCTTACCTTTTGATGCAGTATCCCATTAAGAACAAGAAGATGCTTCTTCAGTCAGTTGGCGCCTTGGTCTTTGTCATCGTCTGCTTCCTGCTGCAGTCGGTGCCAGAGTGGAAGACTCTGCCCCTAGGATGGGTGGCATTGTTGGGTGCAATTCTGCTGTTGATTGTCCTTGACCGTGATGACATGGAACATTTGATACATCGCATTGAGTGGACGACGCTGCTCTTCTTTGCCGGAATGTTTGTAATGATGGAGTGCGTCGAGCGTCTTGGTCTGCTTCTCAGCATTAGTGACCTAACGGAACACGTCATCCTGACCGTGGACAAGAGCTATCGCCTAGCTGTGGCAATATTTATGATTTTGTGGACATCCGCGTTAGCCTCTTCGATTCTGGACAGCATTCCAGTAACAGCAATGATGGTAAAGCTGGTTACCTCCCTTGTGGCCAAGGAATCACTTGGCTTGCCCCTGCAGCCCCTTGTCTGGGCACTGACGCTGGGCACTTCCCTGGGCGGCAATGGCACTCTGTACGGCGCCTCGGCAAATGTAATCGCTGCCGGTATTGCCGAGCAACATGGCTATAAATTGTCCTTCACACGTTATCTTAAAACCATCCTACCTTTGATGCTCGGCCAAGTGACGTTGATAACGGTGTATTTGATTCTCTCCCACGTTGTGTTTACTTGGCATTGAGTCCTGCAAAGGGATGACGCCTAAGTTAATATAAATTATTTATAAAATTTTATACCCGACATTAATTGACTAAATGTCCATATAAACCAGGACTATACTATTATTATTTGTATATAGGAACTAAATTACATTACTTATGTGTACTTAAACTTATCGTAATATCGACATCCTTTAAGATTAAAAACTACTTAATATGCAAAATTGGTTTGTGACTGTAATCATATTATATTATATCCAAGTTTCAATAAAGGTAACTCTTCTAAAATAAATTGTTTAATTTCTGAACATTTTTGTTGATTGAAAAAAAAATGGCAGAAAGTCCTTGGGGGATTAGTCTGCTTGGTTAGGTTCCGCCGCTGCAAAGGGGAGAAGACAAACGCATATCGATGCAAAGGGGTCACCCCTCTGCTTAGTATTCGCTGCTGCTTTTCCGCTTTCCACGCTTCCAAAACATTTTCCAAAACAAGTTTTATTTTTAGGTACACCTCAAAATCAATTTTAACAAAGACAGTAGATATTTCGCATGGGTCGCCTGCAGTCCGTTAACCGAGCGGCCAATGGCAAATTTTCCATTAAAAATTATTCTAGTTTCTAATTTGTGAAGCGGAGATACCCTTAAAGCCGTCGGATGAAGATTGAAAAGATGATAATAGAAAATGATTTAAGATAAATCGAAAAGTGATTATTTTCCCTTGTGTTGAGTGCGGTTTGTTGGCTAACAAAAGAAAATCAAGTGAAAATGTCTTCCCCCTACGGCTATTCGAGACCAACATTTATGATAACCGACCAATCCAACGATCCATATCATTGGCATCGGGGGGAGGCAACGAACGCGTCCGCTAATGATGATGACGACGAGGACTACGACGACAAGGAACGAAACTCAAAGCTACAGGAATTAATAAGTTGGCTACATTTCAATGCAAAACATCGTCGAAATTGGTAAGTGAAACTCACACAAGCCACTCAAAAGCTGACGTTAAGTATACGCTTCGTGCGCCTCCATCCCCCCACTCAGTCAGTTGTCAGAAAAGTTCTTCAACTGAACTGCTCAAGCATATAATTGGTGCCATCGGAGGAGGTATTTTTGGACTGTTGATTTATCATTAAGTGCTTTGTCCTGTTCTTGACTTTTCATTTGATGTTGCTTTTATTTACTTATCTCTTAACTTATTTCAAGTATTTTCAAGGGATATAATTAAAATGGGGTCAAGACTTTATTCTGCCAGCGGCAACTGTGTGCAGTCACGTACCTAGCTGGAAGATGATATGTTTTATTTTGAGAAACGACTTCAAACACTATTCCCTGGAACCCATAAACTCACTAATGTGTCGAACGGTTAATATAACAATTAAAATTAAGTAATATTAGCCTGCACACTCTGTAGTCATGTGCTGGACCCAGCCCAGCCCAGGAGATTTCCGTCAACAAATACGTGACTCAGCAGTCGGTGGAATCGCAGTGTGTCCATCCGTACAGGCCGACAATTGATGGCGCTATAAATAGGTTCCATTCTCATAAATATGGGGGCAAACAAATTAAACGCTCTTGAGGCATTTAGAGGCCAATTTAGGAATTAGAGTGCGTTTTCGTCGAGAAAAACTGCGTTCTACACACGAATTTTAATTAAAAGTTCCGTTACGCTGGATAAGCTGTTAGTCTACGTTTTAAATCCAATTGTATGGATAACGGTGTGGTCCCTAGGCTTGGGAACTGTACCAGGCCGCACTTCCTTTGACTCCCCAAGAAGGCCAAAGCTTCCCATATGAACTGCTTGACACAGGCATTTAACATTTCGAGAGGAGTTCGTGTTGCATGTGGTGGATTGTTATTGAAGCCTCGGAATGGGCAGGCGAATGGAAGGCCACGCCCATCATCAATATGAACATTATAATATTATATTCCCATAAAAGGACAGACAAAAGGATGTTCGTGGTAATAATTGTTAGCCTTGGCATTGATATGTATATACATATACATATAGATTCCTCGACGGAGCGATGATATCAATTTCAATATTGCTGACACATAGAAAGGTTGTTTGACTTAAAACATACACACACACACACACACACACACACACTGCTGACTATCCACGCACATGTGAAAGCAATTACCACGTGATCAATTTTTAATAAAAATGGGAAGACAGACACACACAATGCGATGGTCGGAAATGTTGGTCAAGAGCCATGACATTGGGCTAGTATGGGAAGTGCCGGCCTGGCCTGGGTTGCGGAAACATGGTTAACACGACTTTTTAGTTTGCTCCCCAGTTCCACCCTGAACTTGTGGGCTTTCCGTTAAGAATGAAAATACCAATTATTGAGAGAGGCTAAGAGCAGGAGGAGGAAGGAAGGGGGGCGGAGGGGGTTGCAGCTGGGAATGGCTGAGGTAATATTTACAGTTCTATTCTATTTAATCCCTAGAAACTATCTCTAAAAGTAAATTGCAATTCTTAATACTTCGTACCAAGGAAATATACTGGCCTTAGCTGCTGCTGGTGTTGGTGTTGGTGTTGGTGTAGGTGTTGTTCTGGCCATTAAAATATCCAGTTTTTCTTCTGGCAACCTAATCAACCTGTTGCCGAGCTTATTTTCCAGTGCATTTGATGAGCAAACATTCGATGCAAATATTAATAAAGCCTGTGGAGCTGCAGTTGCAGCTGCACCTAGTAAATGTATCAAGTGTCATCATTGCGATTACAAAACTAAATAGCAAAATGATTAAACCTTGAAACTCACATACACACGCATACAAAGTAACAGTTTCAGGCACAATGGTATAGTCACCATTTCACAGTCACTTCACCTACTACGCTCTACGGCTTTATTATTGGTCGGGGCAGGGAAAATTGCAAAATAAAGGAGCGTAAATTCCACTTGAGAGCGGCTTAAGTGCCACACAGCGCGTGGCTGTTGAAACGTAGAAGGCACTTGCCACCATCCAAAAGCAGCACTAAAAACAACACAAATTTAATAAAGAAGGCGTGACAGGGGCTCTACTCTCTAAATAAAAAATTAAAGCCACACAACTAAACTTACCAATGCTTCAATAAGAGTTGAAGTTCGCCTCAGAATCGGAATTATGCTGAAGTTCAAGTTGTAAACGAAGCAAAAGTTGAATCTGAAAAGAAAATGGATTGTTAAATAAAATATTTTAATTATAATTTTCTATATATATTTTTCCCTAATCAACCGCTTAATTTACCTTTACGATCTACAGGGTATGAACATCGCAACACAGTTATCTACTTGTCGCTATTATAATACGCATACGCCAGGGATACCAGGCTGGCACTCAAGTACCGGCATGCGTTCCTCCATCCATCCATCTATGTCTACATTTGCCTCATTGTCAGTGACATTTTTTTTTTTCGCACTTTTGTGGACTCTGGCGTTTACAGTCTGTGTATTTGTAGTCTCAATAACACTCGAGGAATTTGGAAATTGAGTTAAAGATGCAAAGAAATTGAGAGTCTCGGGACGCACAACAAAAATCATGCCACACACAGTTTCATTGAAACTCGTGTATAGTTGCCTTTTGTGTGCGAGCTTATAAACAGAATTAGAGCATTCGTGACTTAAGACTTGGGATTTCTTCAATTTGTCAATCTATAAATATCCAAAAATATTTATACAAAAAGTACGCACTTGAACGTAAAATTCGCAAGTTCTGCAATTATTTTAAATGTATCTAGGGACTAAGCCTGCAACTAGATTTTAAATAGTTACCCCCAGTTACTTAAATAGATCTATTATTTTAACTACTGTCTCTTTCATCACTTAAGCTGGAAACAATTTACATTGACACCAAAGAGACACCTGATAAGTTCCACCCCCATGGACATCACATATGTAGGATGTAGGTGTCTATACGAAGGTCATTGAGACTCAGCTAGTAGGGCGCCAGTTCAAGTTCAAGTCAAACCACCGCCTGGAAGTCAACGAGAGCCCGACAAACTGTGTGTACATTCAACAGCTATTGAAAGCTTAAGCTTACAGCTTAAAGTTGAAAGCCCCACCTTTCCATTCAACCAAGCGAACGCTTTCAATGCTTTGTGTTCAACCAATAGCAAAAAGAACAACAACAACAACAACAACAACAACAACAACAAGAACAACAACAAGAACAACAACTACCCCAGAACGACAAACAGCTGCGTTGTTTGAGCTGAGCAGTAACCGGCAGCAAGTAGCAGGCAGCAGGCAGCAGGCGGCAGGCAGCAGGCAGCAGGCAGTAGGCAGCTGGCGGCAGGCGTAGCTTTAGAGATTTATTCAGTTTACAACTTTCGGTTGCAGCGGACGTGCGGCTTTTGTGTGACGGCAGCGTCGGCTCTTTGATTGTCGAGTTTGTGTTTGGCATGGGAGAAAGAAAAATAATAAAAATCAACAAAATACTAATTAACTTTGTATAAACTTTAAAAACGAAAAACGTGTTCAAAGCTCGGGAAAAAATTATTTAAATTATTGAAAATTGCTTTAACAAAAAATTGTGTAATACACAAAAGCTCTAAAAATTATTAACAATATACATATAATATATATATATATATATATATTTATACATTTTTAATAAATGCTAAAGGCCAGTTGCTGTAAGTGTCAGGTACGCATCATTCAGTACCTTAACTACTCCACATTGTTGTTGTTGTTGTTGTTGTTTGTGTAACGGCAGGGAATGGAAAAATCAAATGTTTTATATGTACTTCAACTATAGCGTAGTTAATACGCGTATTAAATGGATAATATATCTGCACTCTAACGGTGATTAGGCTGTAGTCTGGCTGCTTCGGTTCAATGTCTCTTGTTCAGATAGTAGATATGAGGGTCTAGTCAGCGAAATATTGGACAGGTGCAGCAGTCGCAGGGTGCGTGAAGGCGACAGAAGCCCTTATTTAGGTCATGTGGAAAAGAGTTCGCAGTTTAGACCTCATATTTGATAATTTATTAATTAGTAAGCTATAATGAATACCTACTACTGTTACGGCAAAGCATACACACAACCCATTTATTCACTATATATATACATATTAAAAAGTCTGATCAACTGAGTAGCTAATCACGCAAATAAGCAATCTATAAGCCGACACGAAGAACCATTAAGATATGACAAGTTTTAATATAATACTCATAACACGTCATTCCTGCTGTAAAGGCGATGTGTTAGCCAGGAATAAAAAAAAGAAAGCTTGAACATTTTAATGGCGCGCTCAGAAGTAGGCAACGAAAAATATAATAGGCGGCAAGCCCAACACACACGCACACATACACACGCTGGCATAGAAAGTTTCGTTTAAAGTTTGTACCACTTTTGCCGTTGGGCTTGAGATAAGATAATATTGTTTGTAACTTCTAAGGCGTAGAAAACGAACTTAAAAGTATGTTTAAAACAAAGATGTGTTCGAACAGAAAAAAGGAGGTGAAAACTTGTAATAACAGTTTGAATTACTTTTGTGTCCTTAAATGGGATAACCTTAGCAAGGACTTGAAATGTTCCTTATAAGGGAACACCGATTTTTATTAAATTATAAACTGATGATCTGAAGGCTTGATAAATGCCCTCAATTAATCACTGTTTGAAGTATCTCCCAAAATTGCCTTCTTCTAAACATTTTATAACTCTCAGAACTCATAAAACTTTTATGACACAAGATAATTCGAAATTCATGTTGTTTCTTAAAAATACATGAAACATTAATACTGCAGCTGAATTTACCGTTAAATTAATCTTCCGATGTATTTTTGGAATACACAAATTGCAATGTCTTGTTGACAAAACACTTTCCCTTTATCCTTGCCAGGGAAATAAGTTTGGACTTCAATCAAAGTTTATTTTCGCAGGATTTACTTCTCCTGCCTTTCGTGTTTTATGAATGCCAAGGGCAAAAAGGGAAAGAAGAAGAATTTTTGTCTACATGTCAAAAAAGTTTTGTGAGCCGCAAAGTCGTTAAAGTTGCCACATAATTAACAATTAAACAACTCGGAAATAGCAATTTGAAGGTACACCAAATTGCCAAATATACAAAAATATATCTACCCAATCCTGGCATGAATATATAATGGTCGAGATGGTTAACCGCTCCTGGCAAAGCAATCCTGGCACCCGTTTAACAGGAGATGTTATCGGACCCTCATAAATTTGCGAGCGCTCAAAAATTTCTAAACACAGACTGGGGGAGGGATGGGTGGGATGGGTTGGGTTTTTAATTAAATTTGCCACGCATAATTATGTCGGTCCTATTTTTTCCTAATTATTGGAATATCCTAGTCCGCCAATTTGTACGCGTAATGTAATGAAAGTTAATGCACATAAGCCAAATTGAAAACCAACAGATGCTACGTGACCAGAGCCAAGGTCCAGTCATATTCTCCGTTATGTGACACATGCGAGAGAAATACATTTTCAGATCAGCCAGAACGTGCTTAGAAAATTCTGATTGTGCGTGTGTGTGTGTGTGTGTGTGTGTGTGTGTGTGAGTAAGTGTTTGCTTTGTGATGTGTCCACTGATTCGATGATTGGAGAAACTTAATTAATATCGATTCATTGATTTCTTATCAGCCGAACGCTGCAGCGTCTTCTACGTCATTGGGAAACAACAAAATGTGCTTCCTATTATCCTGTCACTTTATCCACTTGCCCTTTCAGCTAATTGCTGCTCACAGTTTAGGGTTGAAGTCTCCTCATTATTAATACATTGCTTATTTTTGGATTCGTCCGTGAGCAACACGATGAGCTTTAAGAGACAAGCAACTGAATATTTAAGTAATTATTTATTTTTATAGCCTCGAAGTTAACACAAATTTAGAGAGCAAGGAAAACGTGTGAGAACTATGTGAATTGAGCAAAGGTCCAGGCAAATCCAAATGAAATGTACAAAAGAAAGGTTACAGACGAGAAGCAAATTTAATTTGCAGCTCGCGAATTGAGGGATATTTTTAGTTGGAAAATTCGAGCAAACTGAGCCTATAAATAAATGTGATTTACTTCAATAAACAAATAAAGTTCAAAAACAACAAAACTGCATAACGAGTGTGATCTTTGTTGATTAAAGTTAAAGCGCAAATTAAATTAAGTTCACTAGATTTAATTTAATTAATGCAACTAAATCCGTCGAAATAACAACAACACAAATTACTGTGGTAATAGCCAGTCGGGCAGACAATAACAACAACAGCAACAAGACAACAACAATCTGGTGATACGTTTTGGCAACGGCGCCAGTGTGGGTCACAGCCAGAAATCCATTAGAGCCACGTTAGGGCGCAGCAGCAGCGCCGTTGGCCACAAACCTGAGCGCCATAGAAGACAACCCAAGGCCTGGCCCTTCAAGATGCGGGTTAAAGTCGGTAAATTCTGTCTACATCGCCAGGCATCCGGCCAGAGTGAAAAGTTTCCAACGCCCAGGTGAGTTTACGATTGAAATTAAAAGCCAATCGAAGCGTGATAATTAAATAAACAACAAATTGACCCTTCAAAGGAAGCAGAACCTACCAAATATTTGGCTTAAGTTCTTGAAAGGAAAATTATCCTTGGTGTCAAATGAAAATGTTTACTTTATGTTCGTAGCCAGAATAATAAATGTGTGGCCTGTTCCCTGGACTTATAATTTATTATTTATTCCTTCGTACATATTAAAGGACATATGAAATATGTAACTGTATTTTTATATTTGTCTGCCACGGCCTGCCAAACACGTACGTGCCTTAGACTTAAATCAAAGAAAATCCTTATGAAATTCAGAGGCATAAAACGTGTCCTCCTAATGTGCACATTTTTGTGCGGTCTGAAAGTGAATTACTTCAAGTAAATGTTAAGGACATGTCTTGGACTTGTTGAGTGGGCCAATAACAGGAGCGCACATTTAATTTCCGTTTCTTATGACAAAGGTAGACAAACATTTGATTACTTTTCAATTTCTTTTATCAATAAAATGCGATAGAATCTGCATAGCTGACAGCCTCCTTCAATTTCAAAGAGACAAACGCGGCAGCTTTTACTTGACATCAGTCTAGAAATTCATCAATCAGGATCTCCAGGGAAGCACAACATCTGTGTCTTGTCATGTTGGTCACGTTGTTTTAAAAACTTTTGTGTCTTTCTGTCGTGTAAAGGAACTCCATTGGAAGACAACAAAGGGAACCAAAAACAAAACCAAACCCTAATTAATTGGGGGTGATTTTCCCCTCGGTTTAAAAGTGTTGCCTGCGGCTTCACATTATTTATCAATTATTTATCAATTTATTTTGTGTGCTTAGGAAGCGCTGAGTTAATAGACGGGGCTTGACAGGGAGTTAGCCTGGAGGTCGTGCTCTCAATTTTGAGGCACTGTACGCAGTGTGTACGTAATAATGGGCAGGAATTATCACTCATGCGCCCCATTGCGCAGCCATTCCCTCATGGCGTCTAATTTTAAATAAGCCATTACCGTTATTTTGGCGTCAGCACGAGCGAAATATGGGTCAACATCACCTCGCCAAATGTTCCAAAAATGACAACACAGCGCTAAAATTCTATGCCCAACACCAACAACAAACTGTACATACCATGCGCAAATCCTGGCAACGTCGACAGTGGCTGCGGCTGCGGCTGCGGCTGCTACGAATGATGACGACCTCACGGAAGCAACAAGGTCAACTAGCAAGGGAGGTCTCTGTTCAGCTTCTGCTGGCAACACATTAAAAATGTGATTATAAGCATACCAAAAGGTTGAGGATGCATGAGATCCTTTGTGTATGTCACATTTTATTGGTGTGCGTGTTTGGCGGCTCTGCTTTGTTGTGTGCGTGTTAAATGCAAAATGGCAAGTGTCCCAAACATTATGTATAATTAAAACATTTAGTCCCAAAATTGGGGATTACTTGATGACGTATACGTTGCAGGACCTGAAAAATAAAAAATAAAATATATTCTAATTATTTGTGGTAAATAAAATATAAAAGCTTAAAATATAACAATTTTAAGTATAAAAGTAAATATAATTTTCCCAGCTAGAAAAATGATAATAATATTGTTACTAAAGACAGTATTTAAAAACTTAGTAGTTGTGACTACTACTAATGCGTTGTATCTGGCATACATTTTAAGATATAATCAATTTATAAACTAATCCTTTCAAGTAATTTATTTATTTTTGAAGCTGCTCTGTGCGCTTATAAGTATGCTACAGTTTTATATGGGAACGCGTTTTGGACTATTTATAATTAAAGGTTGAAAGAATATAATAATATATATATATATATAAAATTATAAATATATTATTTGAAAACTGGAAGCAAAGGATTTTGTTATTGGCGAAAATATCCCCCAGGTTTTGTACTTTAGAGACAAAAATAGTCACTCGCCATGGGCAAGCAAATAAAATGCATATTATTGGTAGCTATAACTCTCTCCTGAGTAACTACGATCCATGTGTCTATATTTGCGTCTGAAGAGACGTGACGGATTATGACGATGTGAGCTTAAATGGTGAAAAATCCTGGCTAAATTGTTCTTTTCGTAGGCCACAATAAGGTGCACTAATGAGGCTGCATAACATAGACTTAAGTGGCTATCCTTGCTTGATAATAAAATGCGAAGTTGTCCCTATTTGGAGCTGAGTCACACTATGAACGACCACAGGTGCTTCCAAACAGGACTTTGGGGACAGCAACCCAGTGTCCTTATATTGTGTACGATGTTCTGCCTGCGCAAATTCCTTTACTGTCGAGCAGCAAATCAATAAAATTTTTCCCACAAATTTTTTATTTATTGACAGTCGCACAGTGGGATAAATTCTAGGTACTGTGGTGAATTACATTATTAATGGAAATTTTTTTAAAGTTTCATTTCATTCATAAGTCAAGGAAATTATTGTCTCTCACGTAACAGTATTTTCAATATTTTCCCAATTAATTGAATTTATTAACCAAGTTTAATACTGGTTAAGTTAGGTTCATTTGCAAGTTCCATTTGCTTCTCCGCATTTGTTGCCACTGGCAAAATTAATACTAATAGCATCATATATTAAAAATTCTTGTAGGTGTATAATGGGTTTATTATGCGAGCTATGCCAGTTGTTGGTGTTGTTGTTGTGACTCGAAGGTCGGGGAAGAAAGTCAGCTGGAAGTGTATTAACATATAATCACATTCAATAACTATTATATCTACATTTGGTTCACAGATAGAACTAGATACGTGGCTCGCTGGGAATGTGTGCTGGTTAATGAGGGATGTGCATGGTGGGTTGGGCCATTGAATGTCGGGATCGGGCACTGACAATTGAAATGTGTGAAGAACGTGCGCGAATTATTTCAATTTCAATTAATTAACTTACATTTTTGCAATGGAAATTTACGGCTGTCAAGAGACTTAACGTGGTAATCAAGGCTACTGTTGTCGCCGGCGCTGATTTAAAAATAACTTTGCTCCGGTCTCTTTATTTACTCAAATTTTGCACTAGTTGCTGTTTTCGGTTCGGTTCGACTACCCCGGACCGAAACTCACATACTGAGAATTGCACAGAACGCGGCTCTCAATTTCCATCAAATACACAAATTGTGAAAAATTAATGAAGCGTGTCACATTTCTCATTTAAAAGCAACTCGTGATGAACACCCGCCTACTAGCCTACCCGCCCACGAGCTGCCCACTGCTCGCTGCCCATTGACCGCCCACTTTCCGCAACTTTGATTCCCATCATTTTTTTATTTTCGGCTCTGTAATTTTCATGTCAACAATCTCGCATAATGATCTATATTAATCTGAGAATTGTGCGTTATGAAGAGGTTTTTTAAAGCAATAAAAAAAGAAAGTAATTGCCTATAAATAAATGTAATAAATGTAATACGATTTTTACGATTACCTTATTCAATATTTTCAATGATATCTCCCACTTCCCATAGACTATGTGCATTCGGTACTCTATGAACTAGTTGAATGTATTAACATTTTAAACAAAAGCACATCGAATGCCGTTATCTAAGAGCAGTCAATATTATTTAAGATCGTTGAAATGCATTTCATTATATCAGCTTATCCGCTCTCTCTCTCTCTCTCTCTCTCTCTTTCTCTCTGTTTATATAACGGGCATAAAACATTTACGAAAATTGCTTAGAATATGCAATGAGTAACTGTTAATTTAAAAAATGTTTAAGCGCTAAACATATTTGTAAAATGAGAACCTACTTTAATTTACGTCACTGGAATCGTATACATTTCATTTATACGAAATTCTGTTATGACAATTAAAATAATAAGTTTTTTAACAGAATGCAAAATAATTGCAACAATTAGCTGTGACGCCTCAGGTTATCCCCTGGCTTACTTTTATAATTTTCTAGTCATCAAAGGGTTTCGCATTACCCGCACAAAGCCTCAATGTCGATGACGTCAGCTTACGTAGCGCTCATCTGGCCAAAGTAACGGGGCTTAGATTTTGCTGATTTGCAAATTATTTTGCATATGCGTCTGAAAACTTTTTTCCTAAAACCATTAGCGGGCTCCATTTCCAAACTTTTTAAGCCCTGTCCCATATCTGGCTGGAGGTTGGGACCATATTTGAGAACTTAAATAAGTTTGAAAGGTCAGAGGAAATAATTACACTTCAATAGCAGCAGTTGCAAAAGTTGACTCTATTGATTTAATGAGATTTCAATTTTAAAGTATTTTTTAAGCATGTCCACTTATGTATTGATGCTTTTCTATACTAAAACATAAAACCTATGTTGTTATTTAAACTCTTATCTTATCTCCTAACAAATTGCGGTACATTGTTTTCTTCAAGATTTGCGCTTGCGGTCATTTCATCAGAAGGTGATACTTGTATTATTTGTAAATTATTAACTATTTTATAATATAACTTACTATTTGTATACAAATATTAATAGTACTTACCTGAATATATAAGTATATCGTCATTTTTGGCTTGTCGAAAGGGTAGTACGCGACGGACTGTAGGGTAGATCACAAGATCAGAAGCGATATGGAAGAGCATCGCAGAGCAACTGTCAAACATGATAAATCAAGTATAATTGAAAGAAGTGCAAATAAGCCGACGCCAGCAATGAAAACTGAGACACAGGCAACATTAAAGAGAAGCGACGACCAAGAAACAGAGCCACAAGTGATAAAGTAAACACGCAAAGGCAACAATGAAACAGTTGATAAGCGAAAGCAAATGTAAAGAATAAAGGAATGAAAGAAACAATTTGACAATCCAGTACTTGGGTTAAGCATAAGCCGCGCTCAGAGAGCAGCGATGGCTTTGACTGACAGATCTCGTTCCGAACGGTTCGGTGCATTTGCAGTGAGGGGGCAGGGAGGGAAGCGCATAAATGCGAATAATGAGCAAAGCAGAGATACAAACTGGCGGAAAAAAATAACAGAACAAGAAGATTGTATGAATATCAGTATAAATTTTTTTTTTTCTGCTTCTGTTGTTGTTTCTTGTGCTATTGTTGTTGCTGCTTCTGCTGCTGCTACTTCTGTTGCTGTTGTTGTTGTTGTTGTTGTCGTTGTTGTAGTTTTCTGCGGTTCTGCGGCGCGAGTTTTCGTGGCGCATTAAAACCTACAAAATAGGGTAAAAAACTGTGCATGCTCGTTAGTATCGCGAGGGCGTCCCATCTATGCAGTGTCGCATTCTCGGACCAGCCAAATAAATGTGAACACAAGTCAAAAAGGGCACGCGACGCTGAAAAGTTAAAAAAGAATATTTTAAACGGACATTACGAAAATTTCAAAAAAAAAAAAGAAAGAAATATTTTTATATATATACATTTTTTTCATAAATATAAACATATGAAATTCTTTATAGCACGCGAATTTTTTTAAAATATAACATCCTAAGTGATTTTCGTGCAAATACAATTTTACGTAATAATTAATTGAAGAGTCACATATCATTTTCTGTCTCACATATCGCTTGAAAACCTTACCTTAGACATCATAGCCAATCGCTGTATGACATCGTAACTAAGGATGTCCTACAACTTCAACAACACCTCCGTGGACTTCGAGGATGAGTATGTGGCTTCCATTCTCTTAGCATTAGTTGTACCCTGAGTTAGATCAAATGTTTGTAATCAGATTTCATATAATTGATTAAAAGTAAAGTAGAATCTTACTGCGAGAAAACAATCTCTTGCAGAAATCTTGGATAATTGCACGATCTTCTTTATTGTCTATCTGAACGTTCTTTAAAAAGAGAATAAACCCGCTCTATCATATAATCATCATTTACCTGCTATAATCTGCGTATGCCAATCAAGTCTGGCACACGTTTGATTAAAAACAGGTGAAATTGTTAAATCGCACCCAGATGACCGTTGGATACCCTCGACTTAAGTATTTTTTATTTTTAAATTAAACTTAAAAAGTGTTACTATTTCTAAAGATAGGAGAAAATGATCTAATTTTTAGGCTTCAGATAAAGTCGGGAACTTCCACGATATTCACACTTTTCCATTTTCAAGAGCATTACAATTCGACTTAATTTATTGCCCCTAAAGTCAAGCGAATGAGCGTTATATATAATATTTAATATATACATACATACACACATATATACGTGATATATACCATATAAAACTGACTAATCAGAGCAGCAAGCAAAATTGATATTATATGTCGAGCGACGTGCATGTCGGGAGAATTGGATGACAGGATGAATATAAAAACGGATTACGGATTACGATTACCTTCATGTGGATCATAAGAAGTCAGTGTCAGCGTTGCTCTTTGCTCTTTGATGGCAATCTTTCCCTTTGTTTTTGCAAATAAATTTATATACTAGGCGTGCACAAATTCAAACCAAATTTAACTAAATATAATTTATGACTTATTTCCATTTGAGTGGGTGTACCAGGCAGTGAGGCAGTGAGGCAGTCAGGCGGTCGGGCAGGCAAGCACTAGACAGCCTGGCGGATCGTGACTTTCTAAACGGCATTTAAATAAACTAAATTAAGATTATGGTCCACTTGAATCAAGTGCACAAATTGCATTTATTGTGCTGGGCACGTGATGTGATTGGACTTAGAATAAATCCCCTCCATTCGCATCCTCGACCCGTTGCCGTGCGTTCCCGCTCACATGCTAAATGATTCTTTTCAAATGCTCAGCTGCGTTTAAATTCTAATTATTGAAAAGAGTCATTAAGGTCGCATTTCAAATGAAATTGGAAAACCCCATTTTCCCGCAAGACGTTACAACCATGGTACGCATATGGTGTCCCCTCTGGGAATCCGTTGCTCCAGCTGACCTTAAGACGTGCCTTAATTAAGTGCCAGCTAATCAAGTGCAGCCGCTATTGAAAAGCCGCCCACTCAGTCGGCTCCCCCTCCCCCATGACTCTGAAAATGATTTTCCAACCTTTTTTTTGTTTCTCTCGCTTTGTTTACAACAATTTGCATAAGAATTGAAATGACTTTATGATTTTTATTGATGTTTTGCATACACGACGTTGTCTGGGAAGCCACCCCCACGGTTGAATCTATAAATAAAAAGAAGAGGAAACCTTTAATCAAAATCTGACTTATTTATAGAGTTATTTATATCGAAATTGAAATGTTATTTTCATTTATCTGCAATCACATCACTGATTGAAATCGAATTTCATATTTTATCCACTTTAAGGACCAATCAACTTTAAGCCGCAACAATATTAAATTCCTTCGATTCGCACATGAAATCAATAATATCCTTAACCATCTAATAAAATGTCCCGAATTTGTAGTAATTTTAAGGCGCACGTGGCGATATCGTATTGCCACGCCCATGCTCTCAGGCAAACAAATGTATTCTGTATTTATGCGAGTGTACCCAATATATGTATGTATATGTACATGGGTATATGTGTATGTGTGTATATGTCTATGTGTATTCCAGTCAAGTAATCTCATAAAATCTTTCTTTGTATTTCTTCTTTTTTTTCGGCTGTTTGTGTTCACTTCATGGGTCCCCAACGTGCAACAACGCCGCAACTTATGACCCTCTTCAATCTCCTCGACCCTTCGGCCAACACGCAGCGAGGTAACAGAAGGTGCCCTCCAAGTGTGGCGCACGCTGCCGGAGCGTATACGACAGGATCCCAGCCTAGCATCATTCCGACAGGAGCACGAGCGGTTACAAGGCGGTAAGTGTTTTCTTGGACCATTGGACAAAGCTACTTTCCAGCATCCTTGTGCAGCATCCCCCCCAACATTTGTTTGTCTCATTTTACGGTTAATGCTTCGTCTTTTGTCTATATGTATCCTGGTTAATATCCTTTAGAGCATATTAGAATTTAACCGCAATTTTTACGGTTCATAAAACAAAACTTTTTCAATTATTCGAAGTATCCGAGTGCCAATCGTAGAAATGCCAATCTAAGGACTATTTTTCTATTCAATTTTTTGCATATGAATTTCAGAGTAAGGACATTTTCTAAATGTGTCTTCGCTTAGCGATAAAAGAGTTCCTTAAGTGTATAAAATTTGTATTCTACTTACGTTTTATTTATTTCTGTAATTATTATTGCATTTTTTATTGACATTTGCGTGGGCCCAGCATTGACATTGGCCACAGGCTCAGGTTCGCTCCCAGCTCGGCCAGTGGACCATGGCTGCTGATTTGCATGCCGGATTGCGCAAATTGCGACAATATTCATCATCACTTTAAATTGTTTAATGGAGGTACTATTTTTGGGATTGGTGTATTATGCTAATGCGAAGGCGGTTGCTATTTCCGTAATACGATACAACCGTGGGCCAGCTCCCCCGACTTTAAGTGTAGAGCCATTAAAGAAAATTGAATTACTTTAGCTCAAATATCCTTGTGGTCAATTGCCAGTCGCGAATTTGTACTTGGTCGATTGGTGATATTTTTAGATTCATTGTAGACACTTCCGTGCGCTTAAGTTCATAAAACAAAATGAATGAATATGTATTCCAAATATCCTTGGGACTGCCGCCACAGGCGCCACAGTCATCGATGTCCGGTCGTCGAAAGCGTTACTTCTGAGCAAACTGATGAATAAATATTTACCAGTTCCAGGAATCGGTATGCTGTTAATAATACCCATAGTAAAAAACATGATGTGTTTGTTTTCTTCCAGAGGTGGACCCGCCGTCTGAGACACTTGGCCAAACCGAAGAGAACCCAAACGGCCATAGTGAGGGTAATCATGCGTTCACAGAGATTGGCTTTAATCCCAGCAGCGAGGCGGGAAAGTCACATGTGCTGGACGGCAGGTTTGTAGTTCTCAACATTTCGACTGTCAGTTACGTAATTAGTGCAACCAGTTTCTGTAATACCCCCGCACCTCTAGGGACCTGGAGAACAACAACGAGGATACCAACGAGGATGGCGAAACGTATGGCAAAAGCAAGGTTAGTGGATATGAAATATAAATATCAATTATCCTTAAATGTACTTTCATTTCTGCCTTAGTTAAGGAAATGCCTTATCTGGTTCAAGATATCAGTCCTGCTGGTCGTCTGGGCTGTGTTCACCGCCTTCCTTATGTCCAACAACGAGCATGTCGATCAGCTGAGTCTCATAAGTGTTCCCAGAAATGGCTCAACGCGAGGTATGCATCAAATTTCATTAAGTTGATTTAATTTATAATCATTCTCCGATCTTAGTGTTTCCCATTAACACATCCTCACTGGAACGCGTTGGGTTGAAGCTAACTGGTCCCTTCCGACTGCAAGAGAGTAATGTGCAGTACAATAGCAGCAGTCCACTGCCCGTGCTGCTGGTGCAGGTGACCCGCAGCTACTATGATGCCTCCGATGGCAATATTCACACGCAGGAAGCCAGCTCAGTGTGGAAACTGGACATTGTCTATCCAGAGCTCATTGATTCCACCAAGAACTCAAAGAAATCAAACACCTTTGAGCTGCTCCCGGAAGAACCAGAATGGATGGCCAAGGCCAATAGGACAAAGCTGAGCTTTATGCTGACGAGCAACATTGATGGCGAGCTGCCCCTTCAGATGAATGTGGATGAGTCTCCGATAAACAAGAGTAAAGGTGTCATCTATGCTGCCATCGTCCTATGCGGACTTTATGTAATGATCATCTGGGAGATTGTCAATCGAACGTTTGCGGCGATTATTGCCTCCACGCTGTCTGTGGGCATTTTGGCAGCACTGAACTCGAGGCCATCGATGGCCACAATTATGGGATGGATCGATGTGGAAACATTACTTTTACTTTTTGGCATGATGATACTTGTTGCCATATTTGCGGAAACTGGCGTATTTGACTATCTGGCTGTGTATGCCTACAAGATAACCAATGGCAAAGTGTGGCCCCTCATCAACTGTCTGTGTGTGTTCACTGCTGTAGTGTCTTCATTTTTGGACAACGTGACAACGGTGTTGCTTATGACGCCGGTAACGATACGACTCTGCGAGGTGATGTCCCTTAACCCAGTGCCTGTTTTAATGTGTATGGTCATCTATTCAAACATTGGTGGAGCCCTTACGCCCGTTGGCGATCCACCAAATGTAATCATTGCATCCAATAGCTACATATCGAACAATGTAAGTGCATCAATGGTAGAGCCCTTAACTAAACTAAATCTAATGTAAATTAATCCACTTTTCTAGGGAGTCAATTTTGCAGTCTTTACACTGCACATGTTACCAGCTATTATCCTGGTCATGGGCCAAACATTCTTTCAACTGCGTTTCAAGTTTCGCAATATCAGAGATCTTCAGTTCAAAGACTCGCCCGAGGTGGAGGAGTTGCGTCATGAGATACACGTGTGGAAGCGTGCAGCTGCCAGCCTGTCAGCTTATTCCAAGGACGAAGAGGTCGTTCGTCAGACTCTCATGAAGAAAGTCAACCGTCTAAAGCGCAGTCTCAAGAAACGCATGACAGCTGTGATCACACCAGCGCCCAATTATAAACAAACTTTAGCCACTTTGCAGGCCAAGGTAATTTTTAAAAACAACCTTCAAATTTAAATCAAAATTAATTAATATATTATTCCCAATTTTTGCATAAAGTATCCAATTCGCAATAAGAATCTGCTGATCAAATGTACAGCTGCCTTAGCCTTTGTTATCAGTTTATTCTTCCTACACTCTGTGCCAGAGCTGCAGCGCCTCTCCTTAGGATGGACTGCCCTGCTGGGTGCCATATTTCTTATAATCCTCGCGGACATTGAGGACCTGGAGGCAATTCTAGCTCGTGTAGAGTGGTCTACTTTGCTATTCTTCGCTGCTCTGTTTGTTCTTATGGAGGCACTTACTGAACTGGGCCTAATCGAATGGATCGGAAATATGACAGAAGGCATTATATTGGGCGTGGGTGAGAAGCATCGCCTAATGGTTGCCATTTTGATAATACTCTGGGTAAGAAGGGCACACAATCGGGCACACATATTGTATACTATTGTTTAAATATTGTGACTTTAAAGGTGTCTGCCGTAGCATCTGCTTTTGTGGACAATATTCCACTGACCACAATGATGGTTAAGATAACCATTTCCTTGGCCCAGAACAGAACCTTGAATTTACCATTACAACCATTAGTCTGGGCGCTTGCCTTGGGTGCTTGCTTGGGAGGTAAGTATTCAATATCGTCAGATTATCCAGATAGTTCACAAGCTATATCTTTCTGCAGGTAACGGTACGCTTATTGGCGCCTCAGCGAACGTTGTTTGCGCAGGAGTTGCCGAACAGCATGGCTATAAGATCACATTCCTCGAGTTCTTTAAGTAAGTAAATTATTATTATAGATAAAATGTGAATCCATTATTTTGTTTCTTACCCATTTATAGAGTGGGATTCCCGACTATGATCGGTAGTATTATTGTTTCCACGTGCTATCTGCTTTTCTCACATTCATTGTTCGCGTGGCATTGATGATCGGCTCCCGGAATTGACTGTGTCGATTTCTAAACAAGGCGCACTTTACCTCGTTACCTAGAGCAAAATGTTAAACATTCGACACTTATGATAATATTCAGTTCAAACTACAATTTAAACGAGTCTCTGTACCAAATTGAAACCAAGGAATTTCGATGTAGTACCGGCGTACACTGAGTATGCTACGAGCATATAAAATAGAAGCCTAAATATTAAGAACGAAAACTGATCAAAGAATTCAAGAAAAGAGGAAAAAAAAGTATAACATTTATTTTTACACATCATTAGTAGTGTATTGCGTAGACTTATAAAGAATTACCAATTTTAATATAATTGTAATTATTTAAACAAAAATATAATAATATTAAAATGTCGCTGAACTGTGAAACAATTGTTATATTTAAACTGCACGTTAATGTTATATGTTTTAAACAACAAACGTGCTACAAAATAATACCTGCTCGGAGTGTAAAACTAACATAAATTTAGCAAAAATAAAAATATTAATAAATAAATAGAATGGATTGGTTTCTAAAACAACCTTATTTGTTATCCAATATATGTGTATAAATGTTCAACATGTGAAAAAAAATCTTGTAAAATTTAGTTGCTTTATTTGTTATTACTTGCTTAGTACCAAGCCTTAAGAAAAATAAAAAAAAAATAATTATTTTAAATGCCAAGCCTTGTCTTTATTTTGACACACTTTCTTATAGAATTTTAGTTGCCGGCACTCTTAAAGCCAAGACACTGGTTGTTGTCTAGGCTAAACACAGCAATGTTTAAGCAAATAAACTCTTAAGGCCGTTTTATTTATTTTTAGAAATAAATAGAATTGTCAATTATTTATATAAATGCTGATCATTTGTAATATAAATACCAGTCTTTTAGTATCTATTATTAATTTGCCTAGACGGCAGAGATGCCTTTGACACATCCAATAGCGAATCAAATTGTCAATATTTGAATGCTTTAAACATTAAGACAAAGTACACAAAACTGAGACACTCAATGGCAACTTTGGTCATGCTGTTGGCCAATTGTTTGCACGTCAAACGTTGACCGCAACACATTAAAAAGTCTGCATTTACCTATGCACTTCAGTTTTAGCCATTTGCAATGGTCCAATGGCCGCAAATATTTTCTAATTTTGTAGTTGTGTTGGTGTGTGTGTGTCTTGCGTAATAAAATGTACACTAATACAAATGTATTTATTTTTATGTATGGCTTACGCTTGGGTAATTAAGCAAAATGTTTAACACTAAATGTCAGCCGTATGAGTTGCCTAATTGCTGAGCCCACCTGCCCAGGTGGGCGTTAGTTAGTTTTAGCTGAGTAAGTCCCTTCTTTCGGCTTATGGAAACTGTTATGCAAATAGTTGTTTGAGGCTCTCTTGCATAGCAATTTTATTATTTTAGTAATTTATTAAGAAAGTAAAGTTGACTTTATTATATCAGACTTTCTGTCATTTGATTTTGCGGTAGTTTTAAAATTAAAATATGAGATTCATTTAATTTTATTTAAAAACTAAAGTAAGGACCAATTATCAAACTTTAAATCTGTTTCCTCCGTTCACAATCTTAAATTTCCATCGATAATAATTATATATAAATGGTATAAAAAAAAAATATATAATTTAGTAAGAAATAATAAAAATACACATTAAAAAGAAGCAACGATTTAATTGTGAAAAAGCTGTCATGTTTAAGATACAGCAACAGCTCGAAGGGACAACCTTTCACATGGCTTCCACCTTTCGAGTTTAAAATGCGAACACTTACTCACCTGTAATTGCAGAGATGTGCCAAAACATAAAAAGCCTGCCAGGTGATGAGTAAAGCACAAGCAAAAGTGGAGGAGCTCCCATGAAGAGAAGTGCGCCAATTTGGGCCGCACTGACATTAATGGAGCAAGAGCCGGTCTTGAGCTACAGAGCAAGCCATAAGCCGACTTCAAAGCCGATGCCAGAAGCAGTTAAGCGGCAGCGCATGTGCAGCAACAAAACCGACAGCATAAACCACGTTACGTGATGAGCTACTCCTCCCCAGCTCAAGTTGGAGTTGGTTCGTTCGTGCTTATGGCGCGTGTTGCAAGTCCAACGGTTTTTCACTCTCCATTTCAGTCGCGGCGCAGACGCGGATCGGTCAGGTTGTTAACGCCACAAAAATGTGCGCATAAAGCGAACGCGTGCGGGAAAGAGACTTGTGCCTTTTCAAATTATGCGATTTATATGTGCCCAGGGTATGTTGTGAGCCAAAAGAAATTGAAATTTAAACTGAAATTGAAAATGAAATTGAAACTGAAACCGAAATTGAAGTGTTAATTGTTTATATCAAAGTTGGCCTAGAGCCGAGGTAGCTTGCTGGCAAATTGCGCTTTCATTTTTTCAATTTTTGGAGCGCTATGTTTAAACTTTTAATTAGCAACAAATTTCTTCAAGTGTAAAAGTTAAAAACAAAGCATATTACAAAATGCCGCTAAAATTTATGAAAATGTAAACGACTTGAGACAAGGTCGCTTACAACAGTTAAAACTCAAGCAAAATATATCTAACGCATAATAAAAAGAAACACTAAAAAATAAAAAATAATAATTATAATAATAAGAAAAAAATGAGAAAAATGAGAAAAATTCAAGACGTTGAGCCCATAGACGTTTAACTGGCAAAACCTTAAAAAACAATAACAACAACTAAAACACATTGAAAAAAGTGAGAGTGATTTCCAAACAGTTTTTGCGTCGTTATTTTTTTTTGGTTTTTTTTTTTGTTTTTTTGTTTTTTTTTTGTTTTTTTATTTATTTTTTTGTTTTGTTGTATTTTTATTATTTTTGATTTTCTGTTTTCGTTTTTGTTGACGCTTTTTACCGTAGCTACAAGACAAACAGTTTACATATCTCCCCGTATAAGACATATTCGAAATACCTTCTCATATGACGCACGCACTGTGAACGGCGCCTCCGCCTGACCAGCTCCGAAGCGGGCCCAAAAACAGATCATAAACTGTTGCGAAATAAAGCAGCCAAGCTTGGCTTAAACAAGATTTTAGCCAAATGTTGTAATCGGTCGGGTCTTGCCCGTGTTTGTATTTCAGTTTTCTAGCTACATGCATTTCTTGGTCTTTCAACAACTTCTTCCACTAAATGCTAGCAATAATCTGTCCAGCTGCTGATCATGTTTTGGCTTAAACAATTACCTGGCTCTAAAGGCCTGTGGCTGCTGCTGCTGCCGCTGCTGCTTTGCCTGTTCCAATGTAAGTAACAATTGAATTTGAACCGAATATTAAGTCCTCCACAATAACCGGTTTGACGACAACCCAAAACGCCACTCGTTGCTCCAAAGCAAACTCTAGACTTTGGTCTGACACAGACCACATTAGAGCAGGCCAAGCCGGGCCACCAATGCGCGCTTTTAGCTCGAAATCTCTTGCCGGTCTTTGTGTCAAGGTCGACTTCGTGCTCGTTGTGTGTGTCTGTCTGTGTGTGTCACATATTATCCGAACAACATGATTGTTGTTGACGTCTACCTTTTGTATTTGAATGCAAAATTAAAAAATAATACATATAAATAAATAATAATAAATAAAACCGCATACTTGTAGAATGGCAAAAGCCGAACTCATGCAATAAATTATAAACTCTGCTTATGGACGTAGATAGGTCAGTTTTGTGGTCAACACTTTTCAAATTATCCACTTAATGCTGGCCATGAAATTTGGTTTGGTTAAGTGCTATAAAATGTATCTTTTTCCTATTCGCTTAATATCTAAGATTAACAATTTAAGTGAAATAAACTTAGAGACACTCATATCCGCATACCAATCTGTCAATCTGTCAATCTGTCTGTCTGGACAGCACATCAAATAAAACAGTTCGTTATGTAAGAAAGGCCTAAAATTTGGACAGCCTAAAGGTTGAATTAAATTAATATTTATTTTAAAATTCATTTCAGCGCAAAATGCAAATGCCTTCATTGTACCACAAGAGCTGCAATCTGTACTTTCCTTAGTCTACTCCAACATACCGCCCATCAAAAAGGGTAAGATTAGATAATCTCCTCTTTGCTGAAAATAATGAAATGAATTCTTTGTTAGGTACTGATTCACGCCTCGGGTTCGGCTTTCGACTTGGGGAACATGCGGATTTTCAGGTGCTGCTCGAGCTGGGACCACAAAAAAATACGCGACCCCTTGGTGAGCCCAAGGATGGCCAATCTTTTAATAAGCGTCAAGTAAGTCCAAACGAGCAACGTGATCAACTGCGTCAACAGGAAGTGTTTACCTCCACTGAGCGAAATGCCGCAAAGTGGCTGGAAAGTTGGTCCAATGGAATGAAACCACAGAATCCAAAATCGAAAATCAAATCCAACACCAAGCAATCATCTAAAGTAAATTTGCCAGGGAGTTTAACAATGTCGTCGGACTCTGTGAAGCAGTTGCAATTGCTTTATAAAATGGCCAACAATGCGGAAACCTCAACCACGACCACGACCACAACCTCAACAACTTCAACCGTGGCGCCCTTTACAGGTGGACCTCTGAAATTGGGCGGCCCCAGTGGATTCAAACTGCCACATCCTGCATTAATGCAAGACTCCAATACCTTGAGTTCAAATAAGCCACAGAGAAGTGCAGCCGATATAACTAAGGAACTCATGAACGTCAGTCTAGAGGCTTAGGTACTATAATTTTTGATAAATTGTATTTCTATATAAAAATAATTGATAAATTGTATTTCTATAAATAAATAATAGGGCAAAAGTTTTATAGGTAGCCACGTATTAACAAACGAACTTTGTAAATAAATCTAACAACGATAGAAAATAACAATAAATATTTTACTTAATTTTAATTTAATTTTTGTTTTAAATGGTTTATTAAATGAGCTGAACTTACCTTAACTTTTCTTTCAAATTAAGAAGGTTGGCTGAAAAGCCGCCAAGTCGGAATCAGAGCTGCCACACATTTCAAAATGTTAAGCTTACATTACTTAATTAAGCTGCGATCAGACACGTTTAAAGTAAATAAACTTTAAATTTAATGATTTTTTATTAAATTAAGTTAAAATAAATAATGTATTATAACAATTTGAAGAAAGTTTCAATTAAACTGAGGCTGATCTCTTTCTGTGCGCATGAGATATTTTCAATTAGGTCGTTAACATTTTGTGCCCTATGTAAAGATAACATAACAGTTGTACACTTAACAGAAGTTTGAAAAGTCCGTTATCAGAAAAATCAATCTTTTAAAACGAGCTGCAAAACGCACTGCACTTTCCAGTACAAAGAAGATATTTGCGGCTGCTGAACACGTTCCATGTTTTGCTAATGTGAAAAATAGATTACTTATTGTATTAACGTGCAAGTAAGAATTTATGTAATAATATTCAATAAAAAATATAATTAAAAGGCCTAAAATCAAAATTCAGTAAAGCATTGAAACAATATGTTGGACACTGCCACAGTTTTGTTCACAATAACAATACCAACAGCCACCGAGGAGCAGCGACTAAAGAAGGCCTATGTGCGAAATTTGAGTGAAGATGAAATATCAAAACTGACAACAATCCGGAGCACCTCATCAACAGCTGTTAATAGGCAAAGCATACCACGATTGAATTTCGAGTCGCAGAAGGAGAACTTGCCGCAGGAACGATTACATATGCAGCTGACAGATGTAGGGGAACAAACAGAGCTTAAAGATATGCCCTTGGATACCGCAATGGAGATCATTTTACAGCACATTTTACGGCAATTTAAAATTGATCAAGCTGTCTGGGTTCGAAACATGGAGGGCACCGCATACCAAATCAGCTTCACATTAGAATTTAATGAGCTCTACGAAGACTTCAACGATGCACTTCAGCAATGGGGCATTGGTGATCGCGAGGGGTCCACGGTGTCTGTGATGCATTGCATATCTACAAAATCATATAAGACTAATTCCGAGACACTTGACAAACACGACAAGCTCCACTTTAGCAGCGAGTAGGTTGACACCTTGTCCATTTACATTTATTTTTAATATTGCTTAATCCCTTTTATTTTCACAGAAACACCAATAATGCCCATAAGCATAGCACTTGGAATCGATTTATGAACTCCGTGAGATCACGTCTCAATGTGGCTCAAATAGTACGCGATGTTCGTCAGGATGCTACCATAACCTTTGACTTCTGCATACTTCTCGTCTCTGCTGCGTAAGTGAAAGGATTTATGTTGCAAGTTTATTACTAAGAAGCGCTTTTCAGAACTGTACCTAAGTTCGACAAGAATCTCTGTCACAGAGCTTTTATAATTTGATTATATTTTAACAAGCCTAAATCATAGCTGATAACAATCTCTGAAACTGATAATCGAATAGGTCATTCCCACACGTTTATGTTTATAATTACAAAATTACAATCCTTCTTACAATTTATAATAATTGTTTCAACTTTTGGAGATTTTGCTCTGCGATATGTAAAGCATTATAAATTTATGTCTATTTTAATTTATAAATTATAATTTGGTTATTTTTAGGATCCTAGCCTCATTTGGACTGGTTGAGAATAGCACAATATTTTTGGCTTCCAGCATGCTAATATCTCCCTTGATGGGTCCCATCATTGCAGCCATATTTGGGACAGTGATTGATGAACGTTCGCTTCGAAAGCTGGGCATGCGCAATGAGCTAATAGGAATACTTTTGGCCACATTGGTGGGATTCATTTTTGGCTTGATTGCATGTACGATAGAAAAGAAATATGGCATTGGCGAAGGACTGACCGAAGAGATGCTTTCTCGATGCGATGTGCACTCACTTATTGTGGGCTTTTTCACGGCAATTCCTTCTGGGGCAGCAGCAGCCATTGGCATATTGGGCGGTAATGTCGGCTCACTGGTGGGTGTGGCTATATCTGCATCTCTGTTACCGCCCGCTGTTAATTCGGGTTTGCTTTGGGCATTGGCATGCATTTATAAAGTTTTTGAAAATGATAATTCACTTTACGCTGATGTAGTTAAGTCGCGAAAGTACTCCGAGAATCAGGGAACCGAACTAGCCGTTTTAGGAAGCATTAGCATGTGTCTAACTCTATCAAACGTACTTTGTATATATATAATGGGTATTTTAGTGTTAAAGGTGAAACAAATTGCACCTATCATTGGGCGCAGCAATCGTCAGTTTTGGACGCATGACATCAAGTTAGCTAGAGGAGATGCTGCCATTATTGATGAATTATTGGCTAACCTGGCCAAAAAGGATGAACAGGGAAATTTTAAGGAACACTTCCTACGTCATTTAGATGAAGCAGCTTATCAGCACACTTGGTCACCACGAGGGATTCGCAATAGCTTCTCAACAGAACTGCCACCTGATTGCGATACTTTGGAACGTCTGAAACACCTTTATACACAAACATTATCATCAGACTCTTCAGATCAACCAAATCTTGACACTACGCATCGTGTGAGACATCGACTAAGTGATCCTCAGGAACCGGTAAAAATTACAAAATACTTGCATGGAATAAACCTAAAACTTTGTTCCTTTTAGCGTCCTCGATTTTGCAGCATGTCATCGCAAGTTCGTCGAAAAGATATGAGTTTACCGGAAACCGTCATTGATATGCCGACACCACGTTTTATAGTAACGCCGGCTACGGAGGATATTTTAAAAAATTAATTTAGTTATATATATTAGAATCGATTTTAATAAAAAACTGTTCATATTGAAAGCTAATATTCTACACCATTGGGGGACTGACGATCAGCCTTAACCTGAGAGCGATCCCGTTTTAGTTGTAGACGCTGTCGTGCTGCCTTCTCCTGTCGGCGTCGCAATTTCTCAAGTGTCTCTTCACTGGGACTCTTAGCTTCCACTTCCTGAGCACGTATTACTGTTCTTAACTTTTCTAGCGCATCCGCTAAGTTCATTTGTTGTGAGCGGGTCAAATCGCTTTTGATGAAATAGTAACCCTCCTTAGTTATGTTATTAGCCAACACTTTTAACAATTTTTCTCGTGTCTTTTCTGGTATCCAGTCTGCTTCGGCTAACTTAAAGCGTAAATCTACCTTTGTGTTGACTGTGTTCACGTGCTGACCTCCAGGTCCGGAGCTACGGCTGTAGGTTATTTCCAATTTTTCAATGGGTATGTAGCCGTTAAACTTTCCATCGTTACTAGGCTGTTTTTATATATTTATAATTAAAATACATTATTATACATCAATTTAATTTATCCATACTCACCGGCGGAGGTGGCGGTGTATAAAGCTGAAGACGGGCATTTGGGTATATTATGTCAAGGGACAAATCACTTCTGTATGATAGTTGACGACCGAGAAGCGTTGCACTGGCATAGCTATTACTGCTTTGCCGCAGTATGCTTATGAATGCACACGTTATTTTATTCATTTTAAATAAATATAACTAAATGCAATGGAAAATTAATCCGTAGCAACTGCCTGTTACGACAACACCAAACAGCTGAACTCGCCGCGTTGCCAACTGCATTGCATGTTTTTTTCTTTTAAATGACCGTTTGACAAAGTGTATCGAAAATCGTACATCTCTAATAAAAAAAAACGTGTTGTTGGCATCTCGAAATGGAAGTTGATGATACGCAACAGGATAAAGCGTCTACGCCGGTGAATCCGAATGCAAGTGTTATTACTGAACGAAATGCACAAATCATATCCGGAGGCAACGTATTTTATAATCCAGTACAAGAGTTCAATCGGGATTTGAGCATAGCAGTGCTTAACGTGCATTTCCAACAACTGGTTAAAGAACGTGCAGAAAAAGCGCTTAAACAAAGGGAACGGAAGCAGAAAAATGAATCCACGAATTGTGAAAACAAGGAGCCGATAACGACGCCAATTTATACTGCTGGAAAACAGTACGAAGATGGCTTACGTATCTTGGAAGCGCTGGGTGCCACCGGCTTACGAAGTGTACGATATGCTCAGGAAATCGCCGGTGTACGACAAATTGTTGCCAATGATCTATCTAGACAAGCTGTGGACTCTATGAACACAAATATACGTCACAATGGTGTGGAACACTTAATAGAAACAAGTCATGCTGATGCTATGTAAGTGCGTTTTGGGTCTACTCAATCCTGACTGTAGTCAAATTTCTTTATTGCAGGACTCTTATGTACTTGTCGACGGCACCGACGAAACGTTTCGATGCTGTAGATCTGGATCCATATGGCTGTCCAAATCGATTTTTGGACGGCGCAATACAGTGCCTTGCCGACGGTGGCATTCTGTTAGTAACTGCTACCGACATGGCTGTTCTAGCTGGCAATGCGCCGGAAGCTTGCTATGTGAAATATGGTTCAGTGCCACTGAGGATGAAGTGTTGTCATGAACTGGCGTTACGTATCTTACTACACTGTATCGAAACTCATGCCAATCGCCATGGAAAGTATATTGAACCATTACTCAGCATATCTGCGGACTTCTATATACGTATCTTTGTGAGAGTTTACACCAGTCAAGCACAATGCAAATTCAGCATGAGCAAACAGTCCTGGATATATCAATGCACGGGCTGTGAAACGTTTACACTTCAAGCTCTTGGCAACTTACGAAGTAAATCAGTTGAGCAGCCACATGTGGTAAAGTTTGGAATTCCGACTGGTCCTGCTGTAAATAGCCAATGCGAACACTGCAATCACAGGCATCACTTAGGTGGTCCCATTTGGTCGGCGCCTATACATAACACACAATTTGTACAAAATCTATTGACCGCTGTGCAGTCAACGCCTCTTAAGGAGCTTGGAACGCAACGCCGTATCGTAGGTGTGCTGTCCATGGTTTTGGAAGAGTTACCCGATGTGCCACTTTACTACACACCTGATAAACTCTGCTGCGTGCTGAAACTGGAAATAGTGCCGATGCTTAAAATGCGATCAGCATTGTTGCATGCGGGGCATCGTGTGTCCTATTCACATGCCAACAAGAACTCACTTAAGACAGATGCGCCGCCCGCAGTGATTTGGGACATTTTACGATGCTGGAGCAAACGTCATCCAGTTCGAGAAGATCGCATGATAATAGGTACGGCCCTGCAAGCAATACTATCAAAACCATGCACCAAGGACTATGAGTTCGATCTGCTACACAGCGACGCCAATCCGAGCAGTCGTAAACAGGCGCTTTCACGTTTTCAAGAGAACCCAGCGCCGCATTGGGGACCAGGCACGCGTGCTACGATTATGTGAGTAAACTTTGATAAGAAAACAATAAACATTATATAAAAACGAAACTTTCCAGGATTGGTGATAATAAACTGCCCAAGAGTTATCGTAACCAAAACAAGAAGCAACGACATAAATCGACTCAGCAAGAGACGTCAACTAACGGACAGCCGAAAGAAGATGAACCGGAATCCGAGAATCAGGTGCCAGCGAAACACCCTAAGTTGACACCGACTGCGTGACTCGCACTTATGTTGTTACATCGTCAATTTTTATTGCAATTTGTCCGCTGCTATTGATTAATTATAATTTTAAAATAGTTCATTATTTGTTTGAATACGCCGCCTCCTAATAGCGGAAGAAGTTGCCATCGGATGTCTGTCGCGAGAAGCCGTTGTTCACCAGCTGAGTGTGGACTCCACTGCAAATTAACTTCACGCTGCTTGGATGAATCTTTTCAGTGCAGCCACCTACGATAACCGACACTTAGGATAAAGCAGCTCACAGCTAAGAAACAAGCCACTTACCAATATGCAATGGATGACCCAGGGCGTTCTCCACTTTGACGCGTACAACACGTGTGTTGCGTAACACACGAAACAAATTTAATCTAGAGACCGACCCTACCTCCGTCTGACCATAAGGTGCCGCCCAACTGGTTGCAGCAGGGCACGTGTCACGCTGCAACACAACATCTACTTTCTGGGGGAATGTTTCCCGTCCATGGTCATAACGTGCTTGCAGTTGAAAGTCCAACGAATCCTTTGGTATATTCACATTCCCACGATAACGTTTGCTGTAACGCACTGAGCTCATGGTTTGGTGGTAAAACAAGCGTTCATGTGGCTCCAAATGGGCATGCCAATTTCCGTACTCTGTTGGCGGCTTTGGTGGCTGCGGCATTTTGCAGAGATAGGTTCCCTCCTGCCGCAGATCCGGCTCAAAGGAATCATTCTTCTTTATTTGATTTGTGTATTCAATCATTTTAATTAACTAATGGACCGTCTTTCAAGAACAAAAAAAAACTTATAACGATATAAATAAAATTTTTAAAAATAAAATGTTTTGAGCAGCTTAACTCCTGTATTGTTTATGAAAACGTTTTGTCAATAAACACGACTGCTGCCTATGTTACCCCCCTTCCAACAACAAGGCTGTTTTTTGTGGGAAAATAGTTGGCTTTAAATACACTGAAGGAGGAAGTTCTTGATTTTGTTTCCTTTTTAATTTGCACCAATCCTTTTTCTCTCATAACATTAGTGGTTTCATTTAAAATTAAAAACGTAGTTTTTTTATCTTAAGGTAAATTATTTTATTTGTAAAATTTCAATTTATATTTTATAATCTCCGAAGCTGTAACTAAAGAAATGTTAACGCATATTTTATTATTACTTACCAATTTAATTCCAACGAGTGATCAGTCCAAGTTGTAAATGTGTACTTTCATTTCTATATTGAAGCACAATTCTGTAGGTTAGTGACATCATCGTGGACATCATCAGCTACAAAAACTCTAAAGTCAAAAGTGAGCCCAATCGCTAGACAGGAAATAGCAGGAAACAGCAGGAAACACCAACAACGCCGCCAATAGCGAGAAGTACGACAAAGAAGTGAAGTAGTGAAACGCCAACAGCAAATAAAACAGCAAAAAGTTGATACTGCGAAGACGGCAGACAAGGGGCCAACATCTGCAGGAGAGCAACATTGGCAGCACGTACACGTCGAGTCACCAAGCAGCAACAGCTTCAACAGCAACAATAAGTGTAGGAAATTGGAGCAGTTGTAGCAGCAGAAATAGTAGCAGCAGCAGCAGCAGCGAAGTCTGCAGTTAACAGCAACGGCAGGAGCAGGAGCAGGAGCAGCAGCAGCAGCAGCAACAATAACAGCAACCGCAGCAGTAACGCGTCGTGACGTTTCGCTCTCCGCTTTCGTTGTGTCTGCTTAATTGAGAAACGCCACTTGCTGCTTTGCTTCAGCTCTTTCTTTTTACGCCTCGCCCACGCACGACTCGCCAGCCATAACATAACATTTACATTAACAGCCACGGCAGCAACGACTGCACACTTGCCTGCGTATATATAAATGTAAGATCGTTGGAAAGCTTATTAATAAAATTTGTAGTAAATGGAATCGTTAGAAACAAATCGAAAAAGACAAAAGGAATTATGTGTATAAGTATAAAGTATACATAAAAGAAAACTTCTAGTATTTATAGAAAAAAAAAAATAAATTATTAACTGTTCCTCATATGTGTCGATGTGTATAATTTAATTCCGAGCTTTATTTTGAAATGCTACACATATTGGTAATTTCGCCCGATTTAAATGCTACGTATATCCCTAAGTTTCCCTACTATTTCTATTGTCTTGTAAGCAGACAACCGAATAACACTAGGAAAATAAACGGAACATTTTTTAAGTGACTGTCAAAATAAGTCGGGCTAATCTATGCTTTTTTCTTCGTTTTGTTAGATTGTTTGTGTTAAACTTATAATAATAGTAAGTAAGAGTAAGACTATATATGTTTGTATACCTGCTGTTCTGGTACACAGCATGAGAAAATTTGTAGTTCCCTGGATAACTTTGTCCACGAGTCAATTAAGGCTGTCAAATAAGAAACTAGTGTTTATAAAAATAAACAAAAGGTAAATAAATTAATTTTCTTACCTTATCGTACATAATAAAATGGAACGTTTCTGGCACGCCAAATCTTAGGAACGACTGCGACTACGTGAGTCGCCTGCACCTAAACCACTCCCAACACCGTTCCGACTGTCACCTCGCACAGGACTTCGTGAAAATTTACTGCGTCTTACGGGAGATCTACTACCGGCTGATCGGGACCGTGAACGCGGTGAGTAGGAAGAACGGCGACGTGGACTTCGGGAACGTCGACGTATTGGCGACCGAGATCGAGAACGACGTCGTCCTCCAGCACCACCTGCACCAGCTCCAGCACCTGCACCACGACGACTGTTGCCGCTGTTGCGTCGTGTCGGTGACGAAGGGCGACCGTAACGAGCCATTTGTACACGAAGCTCCCTACCATCTAACATGCGACCATCCATTGCTTCCAGTGCATCCTCGGCATCGCGCTTATCATAAAAACTATTTAAAAGGAAGATAAAATAAAAAATTAGTTTTATTTTAAAGAGAAACAAAGGAATTCGCAGAAATGGAATGTTGTATTCGCAGTATGTTGGCTAGCAAGAGTTTGGGTAGGCAACAGTTGCAATTGAACACATTTTATCTGGCATTTTTGCTAAGAAAATGATTTCGGAAATTATAAATCATACTCTAAAGGTGCAAAAATGCAAAACGATTTCAAATTAAATCAATTGTTAAAACATTACAATAATTGCTGCAGTTGTAGTATTCGCAGTATGTTGGCTAGCAAGAGTTTGGGTAGGCAACAGTTGCAATTGAATACATTTACTTTGGCACCATTGAAGCAAAACAAGATGGGTAAAACACCAATAAAGCTAACATAATACAATGATGCAGAAAATATAAACAAATAGTTATGTTATAAGTATATTATGAAAAAATTATGTTGTATTCGCAGTATGTTGGCTAGCAAGAGTTTGGGTAGGCAACAGTTGCAATTGAACACATTTCATTTAGCACCACATTGCTCAGAGCACAACTATAGATGTGTACGGTTGTGTTAGGAAATACGCAAAATATGCACAATTTAACCTCGAATTTCAAAATTATAAAATAATTCACATTACTTTAAAGAAATTTCCATATACAGTATAACTCACCGGACAAAGGCAAATCCACGACTTTCACGTGTATAGCGATCGCGTGGAATGTAAATGTCGCCAACCTCGCCACATCGCTCAAAAACACGACGTAAATCCTCAGGACTGGTTCGATATGTGAGATTGTCGACCTGCACATCAAAAAATTAAAAAATAGCTTTATTAGTACATGTGAAAGGTTATCTAACCTAACCAGTCCGAGCCGGCCGCCATTTTGTACGCCAGCGCACTTGGTATACTTTCTAGTGTTACTTACCTTAAGAGATACCATGCCATCAATTCTCGGTGGAGGACGAGCTCCTCCGCCACCGCCGTTGCCACCCGTACTCATAATGTAGCTTTATTTTATGCACAAAATAAAATTAAAATGCTTCCACTAAACACGTTTACCTTCGTTGTATCTTTTTACATTTATGCCAGCGCAACGTTGTTAGCGATATGAAGACATTCGATTACATTAATATTTGCTGATTCGATATAAGGAATTACAGCACAGCACAAAAAACAAGTTGGCAGTCCTATTCAATTTTTGTTTCAAAACCTATCGATTAATAAATAAAAAAATATAAGCGCAACGGTTACGATATTTTTACAAATAAAATACTTTCCATTGAAATTCCTACTAACGTTATCTTCCATCCCTAGCTTAATCAACGCGTGGCGGTGAAACGTGTAAAATTTACGAAAATTTGGCAACAATTCGCCAATTTAACAACAAAAATCTATTTGTTTATGCAAATCAGTTGGCTTTCTGCAGTGACTGCATAAACTTATATGTAAAAGCAGTCGAGAAAAACGAAAAATTTGTTCACAAACGCCACTCACACATTTTGTGTTGTGCTGCCAGACAGTAATTGAACAAAAAAGTAAAAGCTGCAAGTTTTAATTTGGCTTCAGCTTTGAAATAACAAAATAAAAAATTTGAGTTGTATTCTAATTTTTACTTATTATTCGTTTGCCGTCGCGTTAACAACGAAAATTAACCGCGTGCTTGTGTGCGTGCGAGTGAAGCAAAAGCAGCAGTAGGTGGGCGAAAGTGTGTCGTCGATTTTACAGATTGAATACAGAGCATAGACGAAAAGTTAAAAAGTTTTTTTTTGAAACATACCCTTTGTACAAAAGACAACAGTAGAAATGGCCGCGCAAGAAAATACCGAAATTGCAACAAAGTTCTCAACTTTAAATGTAAATGCAGTGGAATTCGTACCCAGCTTTAGTTACAGCACCGCTTCCAGTGTAGCGGGAGCACAAGCCGAAGTTGAAGCACCACCACCTTCACAACAGCAGTCAATCCCATCAGCGGAAAGCACTGTTGCACCTGGAGCTGGATCTTTACCAGTATCTGGAAATGCCACACCTGCCACAACACCGGATTCAACAGGCAGCGCTGGTTCTACAAATGCGCTAAATGCCGCGAGTGGTGCGGTCGCCGGCGCAACGGTTGCGCCGTCATCAGCAGCTGTGTCAAATTCGGCGTCACCAGCGCAAGGATCGCCTGTTACCACACCTTCAACTGCAGCAGCAGCACCAGCTCCAATTGAGAATATAGGTGCAACGGACAAAATTACATCTAACAATGGTAAATATATGCGGGGATAGATACATATGTGTAAATACTAACACATATACACAATAGTGTAAGTGAGTTCCCTGGGGGTAGTTTAACAAAACAGAGCTCATTGAACTTTTACTGTGTTGCTTTCATTGTGACGTCACATGTCTAACAATGCGTAGTATCACTGAAGAAAGTCAACATAGTTGCAACCTCTTTACAGCTTGTCTTCATTACCTGCCACCGTAAGCGTAATTTTGATTATGTTATCATTGAGAACATAACCTCAAATAAAACCTACAATAACTATTCTTAATGATAATACAAATTATTACTGCTGTTATTATTAACAACGCATATTTTTGAGAAATAATTGTCTTTTAACCCTGTTCTTCATATAATTTTTTCTTTCTCCCCGTGAACAAGTTGCAAAAGCAGCTGTTACCATTGGTGCTGCTATTCGCACCTGTTTTATGCTTTCCTTTATTGGGCTATTTGCTTTGAACTTATATTTGGTGATGAGGAGTGTTAGTAAACTAGTTATTTTTAGTGCTAAATTCATTAATCATAAAAATATAAAATTATATTAAAAATTTAAAACTATGACTTATTTTAATATTATTTTACTTTTGATTTTCAATTTAAATTATTTCTATATTTATTTTGGATATGCATACAAGTAGCAAACACTAAAAAGGTTTCGATAAATAAATGTTGCACATCTCTATTTGTCGTAACCACTCGTTAGTATTTTTACACTTTTACGTTTTAAACTCGCGTTTATTGTCGAACACTGATTTTATGTATAGATCATCGATCGTTAACTCAAAGCGGTTCGTGCTGGTTTTTGAAGTTATAACACTCGCTAGCGAATGTTTACTCGTCACATGGTTCTCCACTATAAAGCTTTCGTAAGTCTACGGCTGTCGTTGCCAGACAAAAGATTTTGTTGTTGTTATCGCTATGAACAAACGCGCGTTTTGATGTGTTGGCCCAAATGTTAGTCGGCGTCGACGTTTTGTGTTGGTTTGTGCGCTTTTTGCAGCTCCTTTGCGGTTTTAACCGCTTTCAACTTGATTTCGAATGTTAGTTCACTGCGTGCTGCGTTGTAGGTAGCCGCTATCGGTGGGAAGGTCCCAGAAACGTTGTGAACGGCGTGCAGTGCTGTTAGCTGCTAATATTTTCCGCATTAGTTTTTAAATATAGTATTGTACTATTTTAAAATATTAATTAAAACCATGTTTCGAAAAGGTGGCGGTACCCGCTACATACATTCAAAGAAAGCGCCTTCTTTAAAAAGTTAGTAACGGTAAAATTTGTGCTTCAATTTAGGCAACGTTGGCGCTTATTTTATTATGTCGATTTGGCCAGAACAAAACGCAAGCGCCGATCTGTTTTAAAAATTGCTCTAATTAATTTCTGTGTTCCTACATCCATAAGCTATTGCCAGGAAATGTGAAGTCGCGTGTATTTTACTAGTTTCTTTGTGACCGGTCCCTTCATCTTACTTCGTATCTAATTCGGCAAGTTATTTCGTAGAATTGTACCAAAGCGCACACTAGCACGTAGTGACAAGACTCGCAATTCCCCATGACTCATTATGACAATGGGACGTTGTTTTTTTGCCCATTACCACTTTCCCATATCAATTGCACAAAAACCAAGATAGTACATAATCAAGAATAGCATATACACCTTTTAATAGTAAATAAATGTGGCATGCATCTTGCACTTGAACCAAAGCTATTTTGAAAATCTGTGCATGTCACCATATGGTTAGCCACTGTAAGTTGTAAAAGTGATTAACAAAGATAACGTATGTTTACAGAAACCGATCCCGCTGACAGCTGGGATGTGGAAGAAGATGCAGTCATAACACCAGATGATGAAGAGGTCGAAGAGACTGAATTCGCGGAGGGTGAAGCCGCAGCAAAAATCTCTAAAAAGAAGGTGGTTAAGGTTGAGGAGAACAGAAGCAAACGTGAACATGTAAACGTTGTGTTCATCGGACATGTTGGTATGTTTAAATAAATAAATGATTATGTTATCATAAATGGAAAATAACCAAATCTTCATCGTGTATTTATAGATGCTGGAAAATCAACAATTGGTGGTCAGATTATGTCTCTCACAGGCATGGTGGACAAACGTACTCTTGAAAAATATGAACGAGAAGCGCGTGAGAAATCCCGCGAAAGCTGGTATTTGTCATGGGCACTGGACACAAACCAAGAGGAACGTGACAAGGGCAAAACAGTGGAGGTGGGACGAGCCTTTTTTGAAACAGATCGCAAGCATTTTACTATACTGGATGCGCCGGGACACAAGAGCTTTGTGCCAAATATGATTGGAGGTGCGGCACAAGCAGATTTAGCAGTTCTCGTTATCTCTGCGCGAAAAGGTGAATTCGAAACAGGCTTTGATCGAGGTGGACAGACGCGAGAGCACGCTATGTTGGCCAAAACAGCGGGTGTCAAGCATTTGGTGGTGCTGGTAAACAAAATGGATGATCCAACTGTAAATTGGGATCAGACACGTTACAACGAATGCAAAGACAAGATTCTACCATACCTCAAAAAGCTGGGCTTCAATCCTGCCAAGGATCTTACGTTTATGCCTTGTTCGGGTCTAAGCGGCTACGGTCTCAAGGAGCAAATACCAGAGTCATTATGCCCGTGGTTCAGTGGCCCCGGCTTTATACCCTTCATTGATGAACTGCCATCGCTTAACCGCAAATTGGATGGGCCTTTTATTATGCCTATTGTTGACAAATACAAGGATATGGGCACAGTTGTCATGGGCAAAGTGGAGTCTGGTGTTGCGCGTAAGGGACAAAATTTGCTCGTAATGCCAAATCGGGTAAATATTGAAAATACTTATTAAAGAATTACCACTTCAACTAGATCTTACGATTTCAGACGCAAGTAGCTGTTGATCAGTTATTTTCCGATGACTACGAGGTTACTTCTGTAGGTCCCGGCGAGAACGTCAAAATCAAACTGAAAGTATGTACCTAATATACTCATTTGCTTATGACGTAGATTATATTTTAATCAATACTTATACAGGGAATTGAGGAAGAAGATGTTTCCCCTGGTTTTGTTCTCTGTGATGCAGCCAACCCCATTAAAACAGGAAAAATCTTTGATGCCCAGGTTGTTATCTTGGAGCACAAATCAATTATCTGTGCAGGTTATTCAGCTGTAATGCATATACATTGCGCCGCTGAAGAGGTTACGGTGAAGGTGAGTAAAAGGCTTAAATTATATATTTGTTCCTTTAAATATGAAAAAATTGTATTTTTAGGCGCTCATCTGTTTGGTCGACAAAAAGACTGGTGAGAAATCAAAAACCCGTCCAAGATTTGTAAAACAGGATCAGGTAGCCATAATGCGTATTGAATGCTACGGAATGATTTGCCTAGAACAGTTTAAGCTCTTTGCACAAATGGGACGCTTCACACTTCGAGATGAAAGTGAGTTTGAATTAAGAAAACTTGTTTTTTTTCCATTCCCATTTATTAATTATATAAACTTTGTCAACAGACAAAACCATTGCCATCGGTAAGGTGCTCAAGGTGATCGAATAAATTGAGCTAAGCTGAAATTCGAGCGCCCTGCCTTGCACTGCGGCTTCCTAGAAAAACTGCAAGCACACCTTTCAATGTATGCCAGACGATTAACTGAAAAACGCAAATGCAGACGCCACGTATTCTGAACTCAATTGACACGCCCACGCAATGAAACGCAAACACACACTCAAATCAAACAAAGAGTTACTTTACTTTCCCCTCAACGATAGCAATTGATAATGATATAATGGTTTATAAAGAGTAACTTAATAGCAAACGAAATGAAACACATGTGAGATAAGTAATTTGGCAAAGAGCAGCAAATTTGCATTATATATTAAACTATAAAATATATTATGTGTAAGTGAAACATTGAAAACAAACAAACAAACAAACAAACAAAAAAGCTTGAATGGAATGTACTATCTATGCATAACACATATGAAAGATATTGTGGGGTTACGATTACGTTTATTATAAGGAGAGCGTAATTGGCTTTTGTTGTGGCAATCTCATGGACATTGAGCAGCAGCAGCCGGTAGTCTATTAAATGTAACGCTGAGCACCATTAAATAGTGGAAGCCTTGAATTCTTTTTAACTTAAGCTTCAAGCTAATCCAATTTTATATTTATACTTATAATAAAGCGATATATGGTTGCCAATCCCCATACATATAGATACATTTTGATTATTTTGCTTTTGCGTTTATGTTATATGATGTATTCAATTTCAATTTATATTTTACTTTCATTACACAACAAATTGTATGCTTTAAATTAATGTTAAGTTCGAAATTTGGTTTGATTTGTAAGCTTATAATATTAAATCCGATAACGTGTCGGAAAGGAAATATTAGTTAACTCAACATTTACACTTTATTGTTATAAAATGTATTTTTGTTAAGAATTTCTTTTCTGCTTAACATAATTAATTGAACTATTTTAATTTTATATAAAACTTAGCTAATCAAAAGCAACAAAAAATTGGAAACAATATAAATTTATTTCCTATTTTTCTTTTCGTATGCAAAGAATAATAAAAGTTGTATTTGTTTTCTATATGCACATATTATTTCAACTTGTTTTAAAATAATATCTTTTAAGTATAAAAAAGTTCGGGAACAAGCCCATAAAATATTTCAACTAAAGACGTTGTAATTCTGCCTTTTAATTATGATTTTCCAAATGTTACCTTGCGATCATTATTTATATTTATATGTATGCATGCTTTATACATCTTGATTATTTAAAAGTAATTTGCAAAGTTTTTGAAATGAAATGTAATGACCGCAGCTCTCCAATAGTTAAGTTAATCCAATTGACTTAAAACACATTCAAACAGCATGCATTAATACGTAATGTGAGATCTGCTTTTTTACCGCGCATTCGGGTTATCAAGGCGAGCTGAATAAATCACAAATTCAATTGTTAAAAATCTCCGACAGTTGAGAATAATGATATTTGATTGTTCTCAAAACACATACTAAAATGATTATAACAGAAGGAAACTACGCGATGAATGTAATTGAAATGAGATTTTATTAAAATAGATACAAACTATTATAATAGAAGTTATATAGGCGAGACGAACTATTTATATAACATTGAATGTATTATTATACATGTGTGTATACATATAAAAGGAAACACTAAAAACAAAACACGCTCCGCATACATTGAACATTTTTTATCAGTAAAAGAGACAAATAAAAAAATTTGTAAAACGGAATGTGAAATGTTTTTATATCTTTAATATAAACAGTTATATTTATTGACATTCTTTGGGATAATTATTTTAAACAGTAAGGTCTCAGATTTGTCATCACTTATACATATACAATACAATACAATATAAAATAGTCAAAAAGAATGCATTTATCAAAGCCCTGCAGTGGTGCAATGCATAGAGTTACCAACTCTGATGCATTAGATCTGCGGTTCGAATTGGGGCGGCGGCGGCAGTAGAGTTATATTAATTTAAATGCTTCTCAATGAAGTTAAAAGTAATTTTGTAGTTTTTTAAAAATTACTTTGAAATATTTAATATAAGTTCCAACTTTAACGCAGTTCTAATAAGAAACGCATTGGCTTAGTGGATAGAGACTGCAGTTCAAGTGCACCCGGTCAGGAGTTCGAATCATCGGTGGGGGGATTTTTATGATGCTGCCTGTGATTTATTACAAAAAAAATGGGTGAGTTAAAGTTTGAGTTGTTATTATTTATTTATCCAGAAATGTGTTGGCGGTTCCTCTATGTGGTATATAATATATATATATAGAGAATAGAGTTGAGCGTGAATCACTTATGAGTGAAAGGGAGGTTGTGTGTGCATTATGTAGAAATGTCCGGCGCCGGTTTATTATCCTAGCGGAGCGGTTCGAATCTGAGTGAAGTCCGATTCTCTCGAATTATAAATTTTTTTTATTGTATTTTTAAACAAAAGTTTAATTTCTTATTGTTGTCGCCTAGGCAAAAACGATTAAATTGAAATAAAAATAACTCAAAATCACAAAATGCTTTTTTCTTTTTCTCAGAAATTAGAAGGACGATTTTGATCTCCTTAGGTCAGTTTGTAGTCCTTACTGTTTCGGTCCGTATGACACCAGAATTGGCAGGATATATAAGGACACGGCCAAGATAAAACGTTTTTTTCATAGCGAAAATGTGCTTATATCTCAGGTCCTCTAAGGACTTTCGTCCTGTTTTTAATTAAAGGAAATGTGGCAGGACCCATTCTCTACCTTCATGTGAAAGGACATCCTGATTGGTCATAAAATGGCAAAGCTACAGTGGTTTTAGTGCAATTAAAACCTTGTTTTTATTGTATTTTATTCGCTTGTTGTTGCTGTTGTTATTGTTGTTGCCGTGGCTTTTATTATTGTTATTGTTTTTGTTCGTTGAATCACACATTTTTGTTGTTTTTACAATGTGAAAAACAAAAACAAAAAAGAAAAAATTTTGCAAGATGAACCATGAGAAAAATGGCTTAAAATCACGAAAAGGACGATATCTCGGAAACCATAAGGACGATTTTAATGTCCTTTAGCCAGTTTGTAGTCCTGTCAGTTCTGGTTCTTATGACCTATAGCTTGCCAGGATACGTAAGGACACGGCCGAGAAATAAGGATTAAAAGATATATAAAAATACCCTTATATCTCCGAGTCTGTTTTGAAAATGTCCTGCCACGGAGCACATTCGGTGAAAAGGACATCTCTTTAGTCCTTAAAATGACTGAGATACGGACCATTTTGTGATTTTTGGACCATTTTTGAAGGGGTTGACCCGCAAAAAATTCAAATTTTTTTTGCTGCAAAAATTTATACTGCACTGCCACTTACTATGTATTTCTGTTGGCCTGGTACTTTGAAATTTGTTGACCTATGTCAAGTAGCACAAATTTGGAAGAAATTTACAACAGCAAATACTAACAACAAAAACAACACTAACACTAACAATAACAACAACAACCACATAAGCACAAAGGAAATGAACGAGAATTTACAATTTTTACAAAGCCGCCGAACTCTGCTATTTTATGATTAATCAGGATGTCCTTTCACAAGGTCCTTCCAAATATGACTTAATTAAATACAGGACGAAAATCCGTACAGGACTTGAGATATAAGGACAATTTTGTTATGAAAAAAAACGTTTTATCTTGGCCGTGTTCCTATATATCCTGGCAATTCTGGTGTCATAAGGACCAAAACAGTAAGGACTACAAACCGGCCAAAGGACATTCAATTCGTCCTTGCAGTTTTTAAGGAAAAAACTTTTGGTGATTTTTAAATGTTCTTTTTTTAATTATTTGAATGTTGTTGCTTTGGCGACAACAACAACAAGAAATAAAAAGAACTACAACAAAAAATCTAAAAAAAAAAGAAATTTCAATTCGGACCTGACCCGGATTCGAACCTGCGCTCCAACAACAATTGCACTGCGCGCATCCGTCCACCAGCTGGCTGTTTTGTTGCTCTCTCTCTCTCTCTCTCTCTCTCTCACTGCTTGCACTACACATATATCACACTTATAGAATTTCCATACACTCACAAACACCACCGATGAAAATGACTTGCTTTTTTTTTCCAAATGAATTAAACCTGCGTTCGAACCTCTGACCCAATGCACATGAAATGCAATCCTTATCCACTAGGCCACTGCACTTGTTATTCTACTTGAGTTTAAGTAGTGATTTATACACTTGTAAAGAGTTGCAATTATTTTACTTGAATTATTTATCATTAATAGTGGGAGCCATCCAATTAAGTATTTTTTGAAAAGGTTTCTTTATTAAATAATTATTTATTCATCTTAACAATTACTAAATTATTAAAATTAATTTATGAACATTATGTACATGACACACATGAAGGAGTATGCCAAATAATTGCATCTTTACAGCGTCGCAAAAAACTGCGCCAATTTTGCATATGCAACTGCCTTAAGATCAATAACCGAAGTCCATACTACTTACAAGTGTATAGAGATGATTACAGCGGCGAATGTCAGTTAGGATTCCGCTTCCGTGTTGATCTTTGCGAGCAATGGCGTGATTGGCATATCACGCCTGTTTGATTGCTCCACGCGTTTTGCTTCCTTTTCTCCGTAGAGGTCCAAATCACGTCCGTAATACCAAACGAGCCAATCAAACACGACGCCAATGGCAGTGAGTACTTTTATAAAGAGGATAAATATTATATTAAGTTATTGTTATTAAAATCTTAAATTATGATACACTTACTGCAGGACAAAAAGTTGACCGAGTAGCGGAATTGTTTTTGATCGTAGAGCTGGCAGTTTCCCTTTCCATTACATGTCTCTGTCCACACTAAACAAGTGGAGTCCATGACTCGGCCATATATTATTGGGCCTGGAATCAGTGCGAATAAACTCAACATCCATATGGACAGGCCTTGGGCAAATGATTTCTCCTCTTTGGACACACATCGGAAGTTCACTAGCACGTTACCAATGCGACCTGAGGATCCTACCCAGCTAACAATCATGGCAGCAATGGAAAACAGCATAAAGGCCGTGTCACAGCCTTCACTACAAACACCCGGCTTTAGGACAAAATCGATTATTTGACGTTTACTGCGGGAAAGGATGTTGTCTGATGTGGTTGTTGAGTACTCCTGGGAAGTGAAGGAAGCTGTCGTTGGGTCCTGGTAAGTCTCGGTGAAGTTCATTGGGGAAATCGCTGTGGTCGAGAATAAATCCCATTGTTGCTTTTTGGCAGCCACAGTGGAAACAGTCTTAAATTCTTCGGTCAGGCAGGTGCAATTATCGTATAACTTGGATGTGGCGTTCCAGCGGCTGCATCCGGCGTGGCAAGCCGAAAAGAAGGTCTTCTCAGTTGCAACATGACAAACTGGAGAGTATTGAACGCCTTCGCAAGAGCAGTGAGAGTTGCAGCTTGTAGTCAAATTGAAGCTATAGAAGAAGAAATTGTAGTAAATAAAAGGAGTCTATTAGAGCTACTTACTTGCCCACGCCAGCCATCGATACGGAATCCGGGCAGTATAAAAAGGCATAGCAAAATTGACCTAATTGAAAAAGGAAATTACAGTTAAAAAAATTCTTATGGATCGTACAGATTTTTCGTTGGAAAACTAACCGACAATGTAGACGACGCCTATCACCACATTCCACATGAGAACCTTGCTGACGGCAGGTTTCTTCTTACTCAAGACGAGACCAGATCCAATCAAGCCAATTAACATGCCACAAATACTCAAAGGACCTACGACAGCAGTAGCCTTTTGTGCACCTTTATGGAATTGAACCTCCATGTACTTGGTAAGGAATGTAAAGAATCCAGAGGCACTCATGACATAGAAGATGGCGGAGATGTTGTTGAATATCAGTAGCTTATTACGCAGTAGACTCATCAGGGCACTGGGGAAGTCCTTCAGCTTGGGCAGCTCATTGTTTCCGCCGGCACCAATGTGATCGAGTGCGGCGTTGGAAGAGGCCCGACTGCTTAAAGTCAGACCCTCTTCCTGTTTGAGTTCCTCATGTCGCAAGACATGTGGCAGATGCGAGTTGTGCTTTTGCTCCTGGTTCTTTTTGGGTAGCTGCTTGGGAAACAAACTAATTAGGCCGGACAACAGACACATTAGCGACCCAAGGATGACCCAACCCAACCACCAGGCACCCATCCAGCGAGGATCATCTTTGTCGATGAGAGGCGTCTTGGTAGGATCAATAAACATATTCAATGAGAGAAAACCTAACAAACGATAAGTGGATTAAATTAAAGTAAACTAATGTCTGGTTAGGCACAAATACACACCAATGGAGAATCCAAATATGGGTCCAATCATTCTCAAGGCCATCGCCACTCCCAGCATCAGCGGCGAGTTTGTTGGCTTCGTATTGTCATCCATATACGTCTGACCGAGTGTATAGTAGAGAGTGTTACCAATGCCAAGGACGAACTGTGACACGAAGATGAGCACCAGAGGCACAAAGAACAGCCTGTCGCAGTTCTCATCCTGCGGATTCGCACTGCACAGATGCACAAGTTGGCCCTTCAACGAGGTGGCGTTCTGGGGTAACGATTCATTGAATTATTGGATTATTCAGTTATACGACTTTAAACGTACGAATTGTGTGTAGGTATGATTCGAGGAACTTGATTCTAGGCTATCCTGGTACTCCTGTGTGTATTGCAGGACATCGCTTCCGGCTCCGTAGATGAAGTGGGGAAGTGCCAGAATAAAGCAGGATAAGCCGCAGAACATAATACCCCAGGCTATCCAACGAGGACGATTTCGCTGTCCGCCGATATAGGACAATATCAAGGACAGCAAAATCTGTGACACTTCATTTCCACTGAGAACAATACCTGCAGGAGGGGAATATTTAAATTGTTTATTAATACGTTTTTATTTTAAATATTTAAATATTTGAATTTTAACCTTACCCGTGGTTTGACTCGGCATTTTGAATCGCTTCTCTATTGTTGTTAGTGTAACAATAAAATACATGTGGGACATTGCCTGGATAGTGCCTAGAAGGCAGTACACGGCCAGAAAGGACTTCGTCGTGGCGTACTTCTGTAGCCAGGCAGGATGCCAAAAGGACAATCCACATAGATATTGGCTTGCAGAGCCCTGCTGCCTCCGTAGATCCGCCATGATTTATGTCTGCTGTAGTGGTTCCTTCTATAGAGTCCTGCAAAATGAGAGCTCCTTTTAATAGTCCGATCGTCACAGTTTCCAACTCGGGACTGCTTTAACTTCCAAAATATGCTTTTGTTTATATTGACTTAAGATAGATTCGATAATATCAGGGGCACAATAAACACAGATCTAATCAATCCCATTTTGGGGATACTCCTGAGCCAATTTCAATAACTGTTTTGAAATATTTAGAGCACAAAAGAGCCAATTAACGGTGACTCTTCTAAACTGATATTCCGCTTATAAAAAAGTTCAAATGGTTCGATATAATAATTCCAAGTACAATATTAGATTAGGCGGCCGCTTGTTTGGGATCAAATTAGCGCTGGACACTGCGATAAGATAAGCCTTCGAGTCCTTATATATTTTTTTGTTATACGGGAACTACTCACTACGCATATTAAATGCCTTGTTTTCCATTGAATTAAATCTATTTTATATATTTTCCTTTCGGCTTCTGTATATGTCGGTCTCCAGGGGACACAAGGCGTGTTGAAAAAAGATCAACAAATGACTCTGCATATATAAAGTCGGTCTGGAATCGCTATCTAATCGGGGGTTATTGTTATTATTGCTCCTTATGATTATTCGGCAGGTGGTCGACTGCTATGATCCGATTTATGTTATGCCCTAGGGGGAGTTGCATAAGAATCATAGACCATTACGGTTTGCCTTGGGATAGGAATTGATAAACCTCCAAACTTTCGATTCTATCAAAAATTACATCGATTTTACAACCTTAAGGATGGTTCTTCATTTTACAAAGTTTGAATTTATATATTCTTGGTTTATTGTGGCGACTTATAGTGATATGATAGCGACTAGATTAGACCAGAATATATATGATATATATGTATATATAAAGCAATTGCTTCATTCTCTCAAACTCAAATGAATTACAATTTTATTTTTGTCTTCATGTCTGACTGAAAAATGTGCCTCAATTAAATCGAGACTCATATCTCCACATTATAAATCTATTAATTATTTATCAGCAGCCAGTCGAATAAATATTGGCGGTCGACAAATACTTGATAATATTCAAAGTCTGCAGATTCGATTACCTTAGAGCTTCAAATCCATTCAAATTTGAAATGCTGAAAATAGTTGAATTATTTTACACTTTTTCCCAGCGAAATCACAGAAGAAGGAAATATTTCTTTGTTTTATGTTCTTTGTACAAAAAATGATAATTTTACATTTTATCACAAGGTGAAGAACAAATTGCGATTAGCCTTCTTATCGGGACTTGAGAGCACTTTAGTTAAACAAATTAATATTGGTTCCTTGACGGAATGGCAAATAAAATTGATTGAGTTCTGAGGATCGGTTGAGGAAACGAGCGCGAACAGCGAACAGCGAACAGTCAGTCAGGAACCGTAACCAAAGCCGTAGCCGTAGCCGTTATCGAGGCCGTAATCACCAGTTAAACTCGTATCATGCGAACTGTGAACCGAGAACCGTACAGCTGCGTGGCGCATATCAAACTGATAGCTGACCATTTGAAGAATCACACATTCGATTGGTCGGTGCAGCGGTTCTCTGGTGGTGTGGTGGGGACTTGGATCGATCAAGGCGATAACTAAACTGTGGATTTTGAGTAGTTAGTGGTGGGTACGTAAAGTGATATGAGAAACAAGATTAATTGTGTTACTCATACGTCGCGCTCCTTGCACGTGCGAATCAATTTTCGGGAATCTTTGTGGCTACATTGGCGCGATCTCTTCTCTAAACTACACACAAAGTAAGTAAGGCAGATCAGCACAACAATAACGGACTATATAATAATAATAGCAATCGCGACAATGACACTATTACAATTAACATCACACCAACCCCCACACACATTCACACTCCCCTTTGAATCGCCCCTGCTTTTTCGCCGCGGTCCGTCCATCCCTCGGCTCAACTCATCTGGTGTGTGGCATCGTGATTAGATTTGTAAGCAACTGAATTAGTAGATTGTTGCATGTGGAATCTGGTCTTCGAGGTTGACCACCAAAGTTTCTGAGTCCCTCCGAACTTTTGGAACTCATGCTCCATGGATTGAGTACTTTGCAGATTTTCATTGCAGAAATAGAAAATAGAAATAGCATTCATTTCATTTAAAAATTTATCCAAGACATAAACCTTTTATGTCTTGGATAATTTTTTAAATGAATTGAACGCTTCTCCGGCCATGGACTTGGCTCATTGGCAGCTTGTTATAATTATAGAACATGATTACATCAATAATTTATTGTAAGCTTCATGTGTTCGCCTCAAGTTCAATCGATCAATTTGAAATTGTCACATCAGACTTGCTGGTGAAATGATTTTTATATTTTTTTCTATTATGGGTGATTCCAAATAATTTTTAAATTATGGTTATTTTGACTTCAAGTCAAGTAAACGATTTTCTTGTTACACGAATCCGTGATTCATGAACACAATGTCAATTATTATATATCAAGTATGCAGGAAAGAAGACATGAACGTAATTTTAAGGAAAATAACGATTCTCCAGACAAGTACACATTATCTCAAAGAAAAATCCTAAAGGCTGTGGTTCCATAGACACACAGAAAATAAGACAACTTTTAAGTATTCTCAACTTGAATAAATAAAATAAAAAGACAAAAAAAAAAAAAAATATATGAGCAGACACAATAAGGGAAATGGAAAATCTACCCAGCACCTCGAACTTCAGGGCTTTGAAACAAGTAAATGTCGGTATCTTTAGCTATCCAATTGTTGCGTCCGATCCTTAGGAACACAGTGAAACCAATGCCAAAAATGGTCAGTAAAATAAGCGATATGAAAGTGATTTGCATAATGCCCGGCGTAAGAAACCCGTCACAGGACCAACAAGGCTTCGGTATATAGTCCTGATCCGTTGCTTTAGATTTCTCTTAATTGAATAATATAATTTATATGTAGATGTATTGGAAATACATATTTCAATACTCACTGTCCAGTATTACATCCATGTGAAACATGTCAAAGATGAGACGTGATCCATCTTTGGCGTAGGCGATCATCTTTGCACAGCAGAAACTAAATTTCTTGCTATAATACATCAAATCCCGGAAAATAAACGTCTCTTCATTGTAAATCAACTGTGCAATGCGCCAATTGCCTGACAAGGATAACACCTTCACCTCAACATTGCCCTCGCTTGTCGTAATGGTCAGTGTATAGCCATTGCGTATTTTCTCTGAGCTCTCACCTTTAATACTGATTTCAGTTATAGCCGAAGATGCGATTTTCTTACTTTTTTTTTGTTTCCGCTTCACATACAAAATCTGCTCTATGGAAATAAGAGCCTTTGCCGTCCGCAGGACAACGAACTTCACGGATGATGCACGAAAAGTGCCGTTTATGTTTTGACGGATAGTGAGACGTTTCTTTTGATAGTTCTCTTCCCAAGTCCCTAAACTTAGCACCTCCTTGTGGCCTGTGTACAGGTGCAGGACTGGGCAGGTCGTTAGCTTGCTTGAAAGGTCAGCCATAAATTCGTCTATATAAAAATACAAATAATTATTTGGAAAATTAATTAAATGGGAATTTCTTACCGTGTTCCTTCAAATTAGAATCACTGAAGTTAAAGGCGTGTACATGTCCGACTTCACATGTCAGATTAAGCATCTCATCTTTATTATTCCATTCGAAATTAATTGATACATCCTTGGGGATGTGCTGATTTAATGCCACAAGAGGATTAGCCACTTGTCGTAGGTAGCTGAGCGGCTTGGCTTGACGTAAAAAACTATAGCATTCAGGATTTGTGCAGTGAAAGTCCTTTGCGCTCAGCTAGAAATTGTTTTGTTTTTAAGTGTGTGCCTGTTATTTCCAGGATTATTTCCAGGACTTACCTGCGGTTCAAAGTAGGCGACTATCATATAATCCTGCGTGAACGGTTTCAATATCTCTCCCAAGTAACTTTCGTCCACAACTCGAAAAACACTTTGAGGCGGCAACCTAAAAGTTAATTTAGAATTGGATTAAATAATATTTAAAATAAATTACAATAAAAATAAAAACCTACGTATCGACGCCCCACAACAAAGCCGGTGGAAGGAGCTCTCCTCTAATTATTATGGCCAGAAATAATAGTGACTGAAGCACAAACATTTTGGAACAATTATAGAATAGCAGAAATTTTAAATGTTATTTATAACGATTTCTGAAATGATTAGAAAATGTCAATATCGGATTTAAGATCCTTTTATTTATATCAGCCAATGCCTTTTTCAAAGCCAACGTGGATTTAGTTTGCTTTGATTTGTACAAAATTGGCATGAATCAAAATTAATTTTATTTTTTGAATTATTTAATTTTTAATTAGTAACTAATTAAAAATATTTAATAAACATAGATATTTGCTTTCAAATGCAGCTTCAAATGTTGCAGAGCCGTGTTGCAGCAATACGCGTGATGCTTTCAACATTTGATCAATTACTTAGCTACATGATGCTATCAACATTCTATCACCGTCTTAGCAACATGTTGCAATGCATTTGTCCGCAACATCTGTGACTTCTGGTAGAAGGAATAATAATACAATATGAAAGCGATAAGATAACTGTTAATGTTATCAAATGGAAAGGCGCTCTCTCCCATGGGCACATTGCTGAATGGACTCAGTCTTCCACCGACACTTGCTTCGAATAGTCGCGCGAATATGAAATGAACTAAATATTAACGACTGATACATTTTAATGATATATATATGACGATCGAGTACAACTATAAGAAAAGAATACAAAACTTTAAATCGAAATGACGCAGAACACGCGCAATTCAGACTTGTCTCAAATCGCGGTTAATGCACAAAACATACCTGATGGTGGGTAAACAACTGCCTCGGGGATTTCATCACAAATTAATTGAAGTAATTTCTGTGATTCACAGACAGCGTCGATTGTGGTATCCTTGGATTGGGTTGGTGCCGCGGACCCACCTGCCAGAAATACGCACGTCTACGCACATTCATAATTGTCCTGGTCAGCGCCGGTCTGCTGCAGGGTGCCTGTGAGCTCTACTTCCGGGTCTCGGCCAAACAGGCTGCCTTCCAGTATGGCTATAATCCTCTCCTCGTCGGTGAGTAACCCAAAACCTAAAACTTATCGCCAATACTGAGAGCCACAAGAATCGCTCGTAGGTGTTGGCCTCAATGGTCGTATAGGGGCTGAGGTTTTCCAGATAGAGAAGTTTATCAGTTTTGCGATATTGTTTATGATTAAGCTTGTATGTGTGTATGTGTGTGTGTGTGTGTATTTAATGTACTTGTGTGTGTTGGTTGGTGTGCGCTTGTGTGGGTGTCTGCGAGTGTGTCATCAGATACAAGGAGTCAACATGAGGGATTGCAAAGTCTGTGATCGTAACTACGTTTGACCAAGTTATGGCCACAAGTGTCTTACGCGTATTGAGTTTTGATTACCCAGAATTGGAACAGATACCAGACATCTGTATATACATATGAACATATATGCATGTATATATATGTACATATGTATGTATATGTGTACATACCTTCAAATATGTTTATCATGTTTTAACTCAAATCAAATCTACACTTCGTTTTAATTGGGAATGCCGCTTGTTTATATACGATATCTGAGACAGGGTGTTCCCAGCTCTCCGCCCTCTGCTCCCAGCTCCCAGCTCCTAACTCCCAGCTATCTATAGAATCTCTCACTCAATGCATTCACAGATTGGCTCCTAGTCAGCAGCGGTCTCTTCCAGGCAGTGTTTGCCCTGGCGTTTGCCTACTGGGCCGACTTCTACCATCCGATCAAATGGCTTGCGGGCACTCTGATGCTGCAGTCGGCGGCCTGTGTGATATCTATGATTCCCGCGATCATGAACTTGTAAGAAACACTCACCCCTTTGCCAAAGATCAACCAATGCTAATGAGTCTTTTTTTTTTTTAGCGCCAATGGAGCCAAAACAGAAGATGCCCTGGTGGATGCCAATCTGTGTGCCACAACAATTGCTGAATTTCAGAAGCTGACACTCACGGAGGAGCAGAGCAGTACCTTGACGCTCATCATGCTCTTCGTGCTCCAACTGGGACTGGGCATGGGTATCCTTGCGTTTTACACACTTGGCGTGAGCTACGTTGATGACAACTCGCTCTCACAGGACAGTCCTGTGGTGATTGGTGTTGTCTTAGCGGCACGTGCCTTTGGTCAGCAGCTCGGTTCGTTCCTGGTGCTTGGCGTGGGATGGACCAACGTCGGCTGGTGGCTTGGCTGGGTAATATTGGCACCGCAGATTTTTGTGAGCGCCGTGCTGTTGGGCTTGTTCCCCAAACGACTACCAAAGACGGTCATACATCAGGCAGCCCAAAGGATCATCGAGCAGACGAACCTGCGCCACTTTGGCAGTCAGTTCTCCACCTACATAGATGATACGGATTTCTGGCCCTCATTGAAACGGTTGTTCAACAATCGCCTGCTCATGTTCAATATTCTGAGCCTCATGTTTCTTCAGAGTGGTGTCCTCAACTTTGGACTCCAGGAGGAGAGCTACCTACAGAGTCGCTTCTTCTTGCCATACAACGAACAGGATGGCTTGACTCAGGAGTGGCGGGCGGCCTTTGTGTCCTTCTTTCTTAAGCCGCCTGTAATGGCCGTGGGCATGTTGGTTGCTGGTCTGGTTATATCCAAGGCTCAGCTATCGGCCCGAACTATAACTGGAATACACATAACGATGGGCCTGCACTTGGTTGCCATCTACGTGGGATACGTCTTCATCAAGTGTGATGTGGGAGCCATTGCTGGCATAGTTGGTGGCAAGCTGACACAGCCCTACTGTGCCAGCCACTGCCTGTGCACTCCAACTGCCTTTATGCCCATTTGTCCGGAGAACAGCAGCATCACCTACTTCTCGCCCTGCTACGCCGGCTGCACCAAGAGAACCACCATCAACAGCTTCGAGCTCTACGAAGGTTGCAGCTGCATGGGTGACCAGACCACCAGTCATGATATAACAACCCGTGCTACAGCTGGCGCCTGCAGTGCGGACGTCTGTCAGCAGAATATTATTATCTTCCAGATCCTTAGCATATCCGCAGCCTTCCTGCTCGGCGTGGTCATGGTTGGCAAGACGTTGATAACACTGCGTTCCGTCCTGCCTCAGGATAAAGCCCTGGCTCTCGCCTTTGAGCTGATGTTCATCTACCTCTTTGCCTATGTTCCGGTACACCTAAGCTACGATCTGGTTACACGTAAGCAAAGCACTTGGTTTACATAATTTTGGATCTAATTCACTTACCCAACACATAATCACAGGTACCACGTGCGTCTATTGGGCACCCAACTACGAGCGCTGCTTGCTACGTGAAACACCCAAACACGGAAATATTCTGGACATACTGACGGCCAGTCTTATACTTGTGGCCGTATTATTTGACATTCTGGTGTTCATCTTTGCCAAGGGTCTTAATCTGTACAACTGCAAAGTAACGGACAATAACTACACGCCATCCTTGTACGCACCTGTGCCACATGAGGACTCTCCATCCGTGCCGGCGATGAGTGCGGCACGTGGTGGCAGCCCCATGACAACAACTACCGCAGCTTCCGGCTCACCCATGCAACGTCGCGATACGCCCGAGCAACGTGAGCCACATACGCAACCCAACATGTTCAGGCATCCAAGTTCACTGACTAGCTCATCCGGTGCACAGAGTATTGTGGAGCCAAATGGCAGTGGTGTTACCTATGCACAGGTGGTCTTTCCACCTGACAAGCGAAAGCCAAATGACGGAAGTACCAGCCCCAAGCGTCTAGCAGTACCTGCCGATGTTCCTCTGCATCATCTCTCCGAAACGGATGTACGGGCCCAGCTAAACACACTTAGGTCCTTTAATCCCGCGAATCACTCGGTGGAACCACAAGCCGAAGAGCCAATGGGTCGTGATGTGGTAGACATTAGAAATCCCCATGTCCAGCAGCCACCACAGGTCACATCCACACAAGCTGCAAATGCAACTGCACAGCACGATGCCAATGTTGATCGACCTCAGAGTCCTGAGACGGACTTTTGAAGGGACTTGCAACTAATTTATATATCCATTAACATATCGCACCTGCTATTTGTAGCTACATTTTGTTATTTATGTAATAGCATTTAGAAAATAAAAAAAAACATTTAAAACAAATTTTAAATGATTTTTTTTTTTTACTGTTTCCTTGGTTGGGTTTTTCCTCAGTTACTCTTAATAATCTGCGGCGGTTAATAGATAAATCTTAAATTGAGTTCCAGGAGCGACGGAAAATAGTTCCCAAAATGCAACAGAAAAAATCAGTTCTGTTCTAGTTCTCATATGATGAAATTAGTTTGTGCCGCCGCGTCGTATGCCACACATTTTTCGTCAATTTTATTCTCTCAAAACGTGCCACAGGCAAACCCTCTGAATGATTCACAGACGAGCGACGCACAGTGGAGCAGAGGCCATGATATTGCAATCAAAATTGAATATAATGAATAAACAGAAAATTATGATACATTTTAAAATAATTAATCAATAAAAATAAAAAAAAAAAATTAATAAATAAAACAAACTATAGTTTATATACAGTATATATCGGTTATATGCAAACTGTTTGTATGAAAACTGCTTATATGCAAGCTGCTTATATGCAAATATTGCTTAAATGCAAACTTCTTATATGCACCATAATTTTATTTTTAAACATCATCATAACATCATAATTATTATTTTTTTATTTTAATTACTTAAAAGGAAATATCGCATATATGCAAGTTTTGTCTGCATTATAAGTTTTGCATATAAGCGGTATGTACTGTAATATGTATATGTACTGTAAAATGTATAATAAATAAGTATTTAAATAAATAAAAAAAGAAACTATATATATAAACAAGTATAAATATTTAAATAAATAAAAAATAAATATATTTAAGTATAAGTATTTAAATAAATTGCATACATACATTAAATAGATGAACGATGGAATTTAAAGCCTATGTCAATCACACTGCAAAATTTTATTCGAAATAAATGAATGAATGAATAACCCCCAAATGGCAGCATGACAAATTTGATAATTTAAGGTGTAGGCTACAAAGATAAAAGAATAAAAGGAGAATTAAGCGACTATGGTAAAGGTGTAATAAAAGACTTGTTAGTTGTGTTTAGATTGTTTTGGATAATTGTATTGTTTCCTTTATTTATTATAGTTCTTGTTTGAATCTTGCCGTTCACTTTCACTTACGAACTAATTAATAAATTAATAGTTAGACTTATAAAAGAGACTTATCATGGGAAGGATAAAAAAAACATATGAAAAGCAAACGCATGACAAATGTTCCTAAATCAAAGTCTTGTTTTAATAAAATGTTTAAAAAAAAGGAAAACAAAAAAATACTTGAAAACATTTAAATTATTTAATTGGATGGCTGCGACAGCGTTGCAACCTCATCGAACAGTAGTGCGCACTTCATCTCCAGTCTTATTTGTGTTTTTTCTTTTTTTATAGTTAATACATATATTTTTTATAGTTTCTTTTTAAATCTTATCATTCGTTATTTTCTTTATATTCGTTACATTTCTCTTTTTGCTCAGTTGCCTTTCTCATTTTGCCGACCTTAGACAAGTGAAGTCTCCGCAGGTGGCCATGCAACAGCGATTATGTTGCAAGTCTGTGTGTTTCCTTCCACTGGAGTTTTTTTCTGAGAGAGCGCCTAATGTTCGACGATGTGGCAACGCTTTTGCTTTCAGTTGGCTAATGGATGCTCTTCTGTTGTGTTTCTTTGTTTGCTGATGTTGTTCTTGTTCTTGTTGTTGTTGTTGTTGTTGTTGCTGGTTTGTTTGTTTGTTTGTTTGTTTTTTCTTTCTTTCTTTCTTGTGGCAGAGTGTAACAGAAATCTTACAACAGATTTATTTATCAATTATACAAAGATTCGAAAATTAATAATAATTATTAAACTAAATATTTGCATAACAATTAAAAAATAGGACGACTTTTGCTTAATAATAATTTACAAACATTCCTTCTTCTTCTTCTTCTTCATCTTCTTGCTCTATTTTTTTCTAACTGCTGCTGCTTTCTTTTTATATTTCTCTTTCTCTTTCTCTTTCTCTTCGTGATCATCATATTGTTTATATTTTTACGCGGCGGTGTGGAGGGCGTAGGGGGGTAATGTTCACTTTAGAAGTGCAACACACACATTTTTCTTGTTGTTGTTTCTCTTGACTTCAATAGTTTTTTCCTTTTTTTTATTTACAGTTTTTTCTTTTGTCTCTTCATAAAATTGATTGAATTTCAATAAATAGAAAAAAAAAAGTTAACATAAATAATTTTAGAATTTGAAAAATATTTCTTTAAATTACTACAACATTTTCTAGAAGTGTGTGTGTGTGTGTGTGTGTGGGTGTGTGGGTGTGTGTGTGTGTGTGTGTGTGCAGTTTCGCTTTTGATTGAATTTGATTGTTTAACATGCACAATTATGAATTAATATTAATAATTTGATTTGTTTACCTTTTAAAAAACGATAGTTAAATAGTTAAATTATAAAAATAGCAGCTTGCTTTTGTGTACATATTTATATTTATATATTTACTCTAGATTTATATTTTATTTTATTTTATTTTATTTTATTTTTTTCTTTCTTTCAGTTAGGAATAATGTGAATAAAATTTGTCGTTCTCTTTTGCTGCTGCTCTTTTGTAATTTTTATTTGTTTCGTTATCAATTTTTATTTTTTATGTATTTTTAGCGCTTGCTTCGATATTTTTTTCTGGCTTGCTTTTTACAATTTACAATGCACAATGCAAATTATCACATATTTTTTTGTTTTTATTCTCTTTTATCATTTATCATTTATCATTTATCATTTATCATTTATCATTCTTTCTTTCGCACAACTGCCAAACTATTTATGTTTTTTCATTTCATTTTATTTATTTTCTTTTCTTCTGCATTTTATTTATATATAATTTGTTTTTTTTTTCTTGAGTTATTTTTTTTTTTTTTTTATTTAGATTCTCGGCTCAAATTCTACTCCTACATTTTGAAAGTATTTTTTGAGGCCAATGTTGTTTCTCAGCTGTGTGTGGGTGTGTGTGTGTGTGTGTTGTTATTTTGATTTGCACAACTTGTTTCGAGCGTTAATAACATTTAAACAAATAATCTATGCAAACGAATTCAAAGAGCGTTTTTCAAATTTAAAAATATAAACAATATTGCTTTGTGTGTATGTATTTGTTTGTTTATGTGTTAAACCCGAATGTTAAATAGGCGCAGCAGCGCTCTGTTAAAAGCGTTCGCTAACAGTTGGCCAGCCGCAGCCTAACTGTTAACACGCAGTCTCTATTCATTTTTCTATTTTATGTATTTATATTATATATTTATGTCTGTGTTTTATTTTAGTGAGTTTTGTGTTTGCATGGGAGTGTATGAGCGTGTATATGTGTGTGTGTGTGTGTGTTGTGTAAGTATATGTGTGAAGGTATGTGTTAAACAAATATCACAATCAAGAAATTAACAAAATGGCGGCTGCAGCAGAGCTACTTAGCGGCAACAGCAGCAAGACCAGCAACAGTTAACAGCGCACAAAATTAACAGCAGTCGCAATTTCATATTTTCACTCTTCTTTTTTCTTCTTCTTTTTCTTTTTCTTCTCCTTTTTTCTTCTCTTCTTCTTCTTCTTCTTCTTCCTCTTTATAGTTTATTTTCATACTTTTGGTAGCCTAAGCTTTTGTTTAATACTTTTAGTTTTGTTAACCAACTTTGTGGCTGCTGTTAAGGTCGCTGCGCTGCTGCTGTTAAAGTTTCTGCGCTGCTGCTGTTACGTTGCTTGGGGTCTGCTAACGCATGGCTTTGTCTGTATCGATTGTAGGTGGATAGCTACAACAAATGGAGACAAAGTTTAGTTGACATTTTAATTATTTGGACATTCCAGTGCCCCGTTGCTGGGGGCCATTTTACGAATTAATTACGAATTAAACAAACTAACAAACAGCTTAGGACATTGGCCCATTTGAGCTGACGGCTGCCACAGGAACACCGTTGCCGCCGTTGGCCGCTGGCTGCGCTGAATCGACAACCGATACAGCGGCAACTCCCGCATCCACAACAACAACACCGGCGCCATTGCTGTTGTTGCTGCCGTTCTCAGCGCCACCATTGGCGACAATTGCCACTGGCGCTGTTGTTGATGACGCTGGACTGGTTGCAGCTACTGTTGGCGCTGTTGCGGCTGTTGCTGCCCCAGTTGGCGGCGCTGCTTGAATGGCTGGCGTTGCGGGTGGTGCTGCCACCGCTGCTGGTTGCTGGCTGCCAGCAATTTGCAGTTGCAACTGCAATTGTTGCAGTGTCTCTGGCGACATGTTCGACTTTAGTATATTATTTTCCAGCTCCAGGTTGTTGATCTTATCCATTAACTCGGAGATGCGTTCCTTAAGCACTTCAACCTCCTCGCGCACGGCGATCATGAGATGCGATTTGACCAGATCCTTGACAAAAAAAAAATAAAAACGAAAGTTAAAGTTAATAATTGATCATTTCAATAAACGATAATAATATGCATACAATTGTTTACAGAAAACATTAACTGATCTACGCTTATGACCTACGCAAATCCAAAGAGCCCTCTGTCTGGATGAGTCACGTTAACCTCGCCTCACTGTTAAGTCAACAGAGCCTTTACATAACCACAGGTAAAATATTGAGTGTACTGAGGGCGAAGCATTTAATGTACTCATATTTTAACTTATTCAGAGACAGAGTCACATTTGGGTTCAGTTTCTGAAGTTGCCATGTACATCGATTGGTTATTGTGTGTAAAAGGTTCTTTAACGACTCATTCATAAATCAATTTCGATGCTTGTTCTCTGGGCGATGGCGTGTTTCTGGCCAACTGGGGAATTATTATATTCAAGGTATAACGGCATTTCCTACGACCCAATGTCAATGTCGACACGCCACGCGCCGCTGCGAGTGTCATGAAAATTTAATGGTCACCCAACTAAGGGGTAAGAAAAAGAGAGAAAAACAAAAAAAAAAAGAGCCCAACAAATGGCAAGGTAAATGACAAATTTTTATTGTAACTGTCTCTCTTTTCCACCTGCCGTGCATTGCATGACTGGTTAATGGCACGTGCAACCTACACACACGCAGCAGGTGAACTCCCCCCTCCTGTCCACACCCCACACAGCAGCTGACATAAGTATTCCCATTAGAATCTCTAGCCTTCGGTTTTGAATCATATTTTTTTTTTGGTGTATCCCTTGTGATTTGTGTCCCAGCCGCCCCATAATTTGTCTGTTGGAAACTAAAGATTGTTCTCGATCAGACATACAATGTAGTATGTACATAATCACGTCATGCAACAAATCACAAAGGAACAACAGCAACAGCAACAAAAAAAAAAAAACAAAAAACTGACACGTCGGCATAAAAGCAAAAGTTTTTACTTGGCAAATTGCGCGCGATTCAGACGCGTTTTGTGCGCGATTGTTAGTCATAAGGCGCGACCATACGATTTATGGCCACGAGAATGGGGCATGGACGTTGCCGTCTCGCAAGTTTCCCTCTGCTGGGCCAAGTGCCAAACGGTCATTGTATGAACAATTCGTGGCGGTGCTTTATATGATCAGATCTCGTAGTCTCTCTAAAAATATTCGCACGTTTTTTCGTTTTTCATTTTGTGTTTTCAAAAATAACAATTTTCGATTCATGGGCGAGAGTCAAGTCAATGAATGGCCAAAACCGAATAAAAACACGAATTATATTAATTTCATATTATTTTTGACCAAAATTCAACCAAAATGTATAATCACGCACTAGAGTATTGATCACAACAAGAAATACAAAATATTGTAGGTGGACATATAGATATATGAGGCAAACAAGTAATTGATATGCATAACTCATTCAATTAATTTATGCATTAATTAAAATAAGTTTGTTTTTCTGTCTAAAATAGAAAAAACAATAGACCAAAACCAAAAACGGTAAATCATTGCATGTTTTAAAAATTTCAAATTGAAGAATTTGTCGTGTGTTAAACGCAGGTAAAATAGAAAATAAGGGAGTTCAACGCTTATTTGACGTCTTTCGGTTTCGTTAAGTTGCGCCGCTGCACTTCGCTTCGTCAAATTGGACGTCGCTGTCGGGTCGAGGTTCGTTTTGTTCACAGGTTCACGCATACCTCTGCTGAGGTAGACACAAAACTCATCCTATTGTTGTTTTTGTGGTTTTTTTTTTCTTAAATTTTTTTGATTGCACTTCTCACAGAGATACCCAAAAAAAAAAACAGAAAAAAAAAAAAAAAATAAAGACACACGCACACAAATATGGCGACCAACGGCGTCTTTACTTGTTTCCATGTGCTCTTTGTTTGCTTTGCTTTTGTTTTTGGGGTCTGCGAACAAGGGAACTTATGTAGCCCGAGACTAAAAAAATCAGCAAAGCCAACAGAAAACAGAAAAATAATAATTTTCTATTTTCGATTTTTAAGAGGCATATATAACAACAATTGACAGTTTTGACAGCCTAAAAGCTATACTTTATACTTTCTTTATTTCCCCGACCGACTGTATTCTATTTCTTTTTTTATTTTTGACAAAATTGTTTGCCTTGGCGACAGCCTCACAAAAAAGTCTATGCACAAAAATCAATAGAACTGCAAGGTGAACCTGCTAGTCCAGGGGCGGGGGGGAAAAAACGAGACACTCAACTCATGCACATAGTATAGAAGATGTGTATGTATATGAATGACTATGGGCTTGGAGTGTGTATTCTGTATTCTGTATTCTGGGTACTTATGATGTTTGATTTCTTTATATTAATTTTTTTATTTGCTTCCATGAGAAGATACGTACTTTTGCATTTGGCACCATCACGTAGCAGGGACTGTCGTAGCCCTTCTGCCAAATTTCGTAGAGCCAATTCTCGGGCTGTCGCATTGACATGGTGCTCATCATTTTTATACACTAGTATTTGGTAATTTTGAACTGGGTTTATATTATCTTTTTCTCCTTTTCTTTGTTTCTCTATTTTCTTCTTTCTTTCTTTTTTTTTTTTTTTTCTTTCACTGGCTGTCTATTAAGTAGAGTATTTTGTGCTTTTGGTTTGTTCTATTCTTTTTCTTTTTACACTTGGTTTTCACGTTTGAAGTTTGTTTAATTTTTCATGTATTGAATGATTATTCAATTTGAAGTGTAATTTTTAGTTTTAATTGCAATTTTATCACAGTTATAATCGAGCAGTGCACTTATTTTTTTTTAATTCTTTATTCTTTTACTTGTGCTTTGCGTTCATTTCCGTTGCGGATTTTGTGTTGCTCTTACGACGAAAGTTCAGCAATAACTGAAGTCGCTGCGTAGCTTTTGGTATTTTGGGAGACCGGCGCAGAGCTTTTGCAATGCATTCGAAATCGACACAAAAAAAGAGCTTTTCGTATTTCTTGCGCTGTTGCTTTTGCACATAAACTTTACGGATGTTTCTTTTATTATTTTTTTCTTTCAACTTGAGGTGTTGTTTTTATGTGTATTAATTTGTTTTTGAATGTTTCTGAATTAATATAATTCAAAAGTCTTTTGGATTTTTCACAAATACATTAAGTTTGCAGGTTGCAAATATATTTTTTTTTCTTTAAGCAACTGAACTTTTCTTAAATTAATTTTATTATATTTAATTTAGTTGCTTTTTATTTTTCTTCTGTTGAGTATGTGGCGTGTTGCGAGTTGAACTGGCGACTGAACGTCTGCTTGCAATTAGCGTCCGATTTTATATAAAATGGCAGCGCTGCTTGCGTGAAAGAGCAGCGAGAGAACGAACGCACTCTGAGAGAGCCGACGAGAGAGCGAAACGAGCAAACGAGCAAACGAGAGAGAGAAGAGAGAGAGAGAGAGAAGGGCGCGTGCTGTGTATCCATCAGATACTTTTATATTTTTCGTGCACGCCATGTTGCGACAGCTATAGTAATAGCTACAGCTGTGTGCGTCTTTATGTATATGTGTGTGTGTGTGTGCATAACAAGCAAAGCGTGTGTATCTTACAAGCGGGTGTGTATCTTTATCTATAAGCATTTCAAATGCTGCTGCTGCTGCTGCTGCTGCTGCTGCTGGGGCTGCTCTCTGTTTATTTTGACGCGATTCGCCGTCAACTCATCTCAATAATTTACCCATACCTCCATTTAAATAAAAATCAACAAAAATAAAAGGGCTCGTATGTGAGAGAATAACAAGTGAGCAGAAAGAAACAATAGGAAAGGGCCCAGCCAGCGCCCAGAAATTGTTGCTAACAATTTTACTGCAAAACAGCCACCGGCAACAAATACTCAAAATTTCCATTTATAAAAAATAAAAAAAAAAACTCCGAAAATATTAAAACATTTACTATCTTATATACATATATTTGTCGGTATATTTTAGAAAGAAAATACTTCTTCTTCTTCTTCTTAATTTTTTCTTTCGTATTTTTCTGTTTTGTTTTTTAAGACATTTTTTCGCGCTGCGACGCAAAAACTTTATGACACTTTTTTTAAAGCTTTTTTTGTTTTTTTGTGTTTTTTGTTTTTATCACGAAAAAATGCTCAAGTGAGCGAATGCCGCTCGGCGTTCTTATAGATACACTTTTGGAGCGACCATGCGGTGGCTTTCAAACAAAAACAACCAACAGCAGCAGCAACAACGTGGTGGTGCTTGTGGTATTTGTGGGGCTGGTGGTGCTGGTGGTGCTGGTGGTTGGTTTCCACTTTTTGCGCATTGCGTTTATGCTGAGAGTTGATTTCGGCTTGAAATTGTAAGTCCATTTTATATAATCGAAAGTCAATTGTATCCGCGCATGGTATTCCCAGTAGGCAGGGTGTTGGGACGAAATGCAAAGCCAACAGCAATAAGAAAAAAACTAAAATCCACAAAATTCAAGGGCTTGCAAATTTGCAAAACAAATTGCTAAAAACCAACAACAAAGCTGTGTGTGTGTGTGTGTGTGTGTGTCGAACATGAAACATGGAACGTATTGATTTCATGCGCATGTCGAAGACAGGCCCGTCGCCTCAAGCCAACTGTCAAGCTTCAATATACAGATACATTTACAGTCACCAATACATTTACAGCAACGTCGTCCACATCTATGGATACAGACCCAATGCACACACACACACACACACACACACACACCTACATATACACATTTTCCTAAGCCGGTAACAAGTTGTAAAAAAACACATCCGCGTTAGGCGTCAAAAATTGCAAGAAAAACAACAATTAAACATAAATGCATTGTCAACAAATATACAATAAGAGCAAAACAAATAAATAAATAAACAAATAATAATTAAATGCACATTTGTCTGACAAATTGCTTCATATGTGGCCATATCATAACTAAACGAATCGAAACATTGGAAATCTGAGCTCCAAACACAGCTGTTTACCTGTGTGTTCATTGAAAGTACAGTAAAACATTAATTACCAATAAATGATTGTTCGCCTTTTAGTTTCTAATCAACGCCCCTAACTAAGGGTTTAATATCTACTAAAAATCCAAACCTAATATTGTAAATACCTTTAATATGAGTGCAACTCCAACCTTCCACCAACTGTCATTTCTCTAATCTAATCGATATATATCTTAAAATATTTACCCAGTGTCTTCCACACGGGTGACACTCACTTGGGTAGCCATTGTCAGGCATTCGATGTTTGCAATACTCATCGAAGAATATAGAATATGTATATATAAATATATATATATATATATATATTGTATATATATAACAAACTTTGTATTCAAAAAACGCAATTGGAAGATCGTCACCGAGTCTGGCAGTTAATAAAACTGTGTGGACAAGGGGCTTGGGTGGAAGGAGCGGGGATTGTTGAATAGTCGCCACTTGTTAGAAGTCCATGCGATAGATTTGAATAGAAATAGAGAGAAAGAGAGGAAGAGGGAAGGAGAGCAGGAGGTTGATAAGGGGAGAGACTCCCCCACATGGCAAATAATATGTATTTCAAAAACGATTACGAAAAAAAAACTTATTATAAAAGCGTGTGGAAATTTTATTTGTTGTTTACAAACAAAAATGAGAGGCAACAAAAACAACAATGAGATTTGCAAATAGCAAAATTTTTATTATAAAATTCAGTGCATCGCGTGGAAAATTACAACAGAATTTTTATTTTCCTATATGATGAGTTTGGCATGTGGTCAACTCGTGAATCCAACAACTGACTGAGAACTAAGGAATCTATTCAGATATATTTCACTGCCAACACCCTACCCCACACCCTACCCCAACCAACCATCCCACCCCACCCACTCTTCTCTTGAGCAAGGAAGTATTTTCTGGCTGATTCTGAATTCTGAATCACAATTGACGAGGAGAAGGAATTGGCTTGCACTTTATTGGACTTTGGCCAGCGACTGATTGATAAGATAAGTAAACAAAGGGTTAACTCTTATCATTAGGAAACATCGACAACTATACAAAAACAAAAGGCGAAAAAACAATCTCGGGTTATGAAACAAAAAGTAAGTAAATCTCATTGTCGACAGGCAGTCTACATTTGCAACTGAATACTGAGAGGGCAGAGTCGTTAGTATAAAAAAAAAACAATTAAATAAAAAATGAAAAACTATGAAAACATTTTTATTTACCTTTAAAGTGACTATGGAGAGTAACCTAGTTCAATAGTCATTAGGAACTTCATTAGCTTCGTAACTGTCTTTCAAGCCACAATTATATCATATAACACAGTTATCCATACATATATATATATATATATATATATATGATACATATACATATACATATATGTATATATTGAATTCTAGTTTTTATCTCTCTCGCATAGCGATCACGCCACCTGTCAACACCTTTCAAGACATTTTCCCAAGCGATTTCCCATGCCAAAAGTAAATGTTTGCCAATAGCCAAAACGAGATGCGACAGAGGAGTCAACGAGAGTCTGGGGCATTTCATCTCCCGGATGTATTGACAGGTGTTCTCATTTATATAAATTTGGCAAATTTTTACCGTTAGTGCTGACTAACCAAAAAATATTTACCTACGCGATGCTATCAGTGGGGTCCATCAAAAAAAAACGGAACTGCACACTGGGCACTGGACACTGGACACTCGACATTCGACACTTGACGCTAGACGAGCAGCTGCTTATCAGACGCTGGGGCTGAAATGTTCCGCTAATCGTTAAGAGATTCGCCTCGAACTTGTTTCAGGCAGTTCTATACATATGTATATATAATATATATGTGTGTGTGTGTGTGTGTATTGCTTTGTTTTGATTTTGGACGAGTACTGGCCATAGTTTTTATTAGCTTTCTATGGGCGAGGCACTGCTGCGGCTGTCGTTGTTGTTGCTGCTGCTGCTACGGCTGCTACAGCTGCTGCTGACGTATCGGGCAGACACTAAATAGCCAGCAATTGAAATTCATTAAAAACAAATCAAAAAGAAGCCACCAACAAACGACAAAAATTGGTCATAAATTCGAGAGTAGCCACAAAGGCAGCCAGGAAAAGTAGCTACCGTTTGCGGAACACCAGTGGCTGTAGAGGAGATTCTATTTGATATCCAGCTAACACCTATCATCGACTCCTTATCAGCTTTGCCCGCCTGTCTGGCACGCTTATCAGTCAGTCGGTCGGTCGGTCGGTCGGTTGGTCGGTCGGTCGGTCTGTTGGTTGAGCTCGCGGTGTCATACGTCGTTGGCGTGATTAAGTCAAAGGCACACCCAGTGCTAAGATTGCCAGTCGTTGGGATTCAAAATAAACTATTAACACATTTGTTTACCCAAAAGTTAAGCATACACAACACGTAAACAAACACACACAGACACACACACACACACTCGCTATTTACATTCACATGAATGGGTATGCAAATTATTATGTGTACACACACAGAATCTGTTAACAATCCACCGGGAACAATCCACTTTCAAATGCCAGAAGCCCAAATATTCCTCAGCTCTCAGGTCTCTGACTGTGCAAAAAACTTGCCAGACGATTTGTTTATGTATCTTAAAGTTGTGCACACTTCTTAGTAAGCATATTAACTAAAACATTTACATTACAACATTAAGCCACCCAATCTTCAATCTTTGAGAGAGAAGGGTATACAAAAGTCGCCAAGCCAAAGCTCTGAAACTCTTGTTTACGTCTATTGAACCATATTTGATTATAGCAAACACAGTTTCCTCTTTGCTGAAGATCAGTAAACAGTTTTGATGCTTTCAGATACATTATCTTTATATCCAAAAGCAGGCTGATACTTCTGCTTTAGATAGATGAGTTAGCTGGCACGTGTGCCCCAAACTAAATTAAATGAGTAACATTTTACCAGCCTTATCAAGCAACAACCGCTCAACTATACCCCAAACAGTCAATTGTATCTCTCAGATACATTGGCAATCAAAGGAAATACCAATAAAACAACCTAAACGAGCTCAATAGCAGGCAGTTCGAACAGCTGGCAGTCAGATAGATTCCAGAGAAAAAAAAAAAACAAAATATAGTAACTAAAATTCGATATGTATCCAAAATGGAAACTTAGTTCATTTCTTATATTTCATGCCATGCCCCATACAAGATACTCTCAGTTCTATGGGTTTTCATCATTTCCCAGAACACTTTTCATTTGATACTGTTCCTCGGGATTCTTGGAAGTGAATATGACAATCTAATTAGTAAGATTTTGCACCCATTTGATTAATTTATGTACAGATGTGTTTATGCAAATTAAGAGATTGGCCAATTAAATTTTTGAATTGAAATCCTAAGGTATTCCTCGAAATTGTTCAATTTAATTGCACTTTAATGTACGTATTATATGCCACCCACCCACAGCACGGTATGGCGGAAAGTGACGCATTTTATGTGAGGGAAAACTTTTCCTTTCGTAAGAAAATTTCAATTTTTTCCCTGTGGCCTGTGAAAAGCGTGCCAAGAGTAAATTGGGAAAATTGCTTTTAAAAAAATATTTTGCTTGTCTATAATATACGTTGGGTCCAAAGATTTGACAGTTTAGCATGTGTGTGTGTGAGTGTGTGTGTGTGTGTGTGAGTGTGTGTATTGTATGTCTGTGTGTATTGAAATATTCGCCAAACACTTTGACAGTTCTAAATTAGGTTGATCGGATCCGAAATAAGAAACATTAGTCATATTTTTCGACTGGTCGTCGGTAAAACATAAAGGAAAAAATCGAGAATCGAGAATCGAACATGACAATCGCATCTGCAATTCTGCCGATTCCCGAAATACGACCTTAACCCAAAACTCATCGCCAATTGTTGTCGAGTTGCACAAGAGAAAAGAAAACTAATCAAAAAACTAATTATGCATAGTTGCTGAAACGGTTACAAGGATATTCACAAGTAAAGCCCCACACAAAGCTGAGAGAGCAAAAGACATCAAATCCAATCAGAGAACTAGCCAAATATTTGTTTTTAGGCCTCGAAGAGATACCGAAACTTATGTTTATTTATATTCAAAATGCGAAATTCAGGTCAATGGGAAAGTTTGTTCAACCGTCGCACGCGTGGAAATAAATCCAAGCGATGAAAATAGCAAGCAGTTCGGGATACCCTTTCATTCGGGATGGACCACTCAAAAGAAGGGATATCCTTAGAATATAATAAGTTGATAATTAAATTTAAGAAAATTTAACTAAGGATCTAAGAGTCTCTCTCTCTCTCCTTCCTCTAAATCCACCCCTCCTCATAACTCCTGAGTGTGCGGGGTATAAGCCAGATATATATTATATTAAGCAAGTACAGTGAAAGCTGCGCCCAACGACTGTACAAACTGTATTGTTTATTTACTATCATCCACTTCCAGAGCAACAAATGGAAAGAGTATTTCAACAAAATGTACCAGGAGGATGCGCAATTGAGACGAAAAGTAATTAAAAACGTGCGACTAATAAAAGAAAAAAAAAAATTAATCGTTTGCTATTTTTGTGCATGTTTCAATGGCCTTAAACGAAAGGGAATCAAAGTCGAAATTTCCACATATTGTGGCACTTGAAAAGTTAATTGCCACACGCGTGTGCGGCGCCTACCACAAAATTTGCCTGACTGCCAACTTTTACAACTAAATTGACCATTTGAAGGCAATTAAACAGGACTGAAAACCTCGTTTTGTATGAGACACCACTTCAAGGCCAATTGACTGACTCGACTGTCCGTTTACCTGGCCAATCCGTCTGGCCATATGACTAATCCTTAATCTTTTGGCCATAAAGCATCGTAAACTGTTGGACGGCCGCTGCTGCTGCCGCTGCCACTGCAACTGTAACTTCAAACTGTGCAACAACAACAACAACAACATCAACCCAGTAACCGCGACTGTCTGTTTGCTTAATTGCAACTCAATTTGCAGTCCGAGACAAGACAACAACTGGCACAACAAAAAACATTAACTTTATGTCCTTCATAAGACTTTAAACTATACGATGTGTCTGTGTCTAGGTTGTGTGTGTGTGTGTGTGTGTGTGTGTGTGTGTGTGTGTGTGTGTGTGTGTGTGTGTGTGTGTGTGTGTGTGTGTGTGTGTGTGTGTGTGTGTGTGTATTTGAAGTAAAATTAAAAAGTGAGTGAATGTACAAATGTTTTTGCTGATGGACAGCAATCAAAGTGGACTTCAGCTGCCGGCAACAAAACAGTTACTATTCGAACAGTTATAAAAGATACATTATCAATGATTATTACTCTATTATGATAGTTAATCCTGTAAGCAAGTATATTAACAGTTTTTCAGGTGGGACTTGTGAATCGGCCAGTTATAAAATAACTGCGAATTGACTATAAAAATATATAACTGGAATATGGAAAACAGACCAAGGATAAAAAGTTTATTGATTGTAATAAAATTATTCTTTGATCAAGGAAAGGCTATAGAATTGATCTATGATATTTTAATTTTAAATAAATATGAATAACTTTAAATAATAATTTAATATTTTATAGCGAAAGAAAGAACAGAATTCTTTTTTAAAAACACTTCAATTAAAAGCCCAGCCTAAAATATTTAATCTATAATTGGGAAATTTGAGAGCCATAAGTTAAATATTATATTTTAATTTAATAATATTTTTATCATATAATTAACCATAATTTAATGGCGGATCTATTACTGAAGAAAGATTTCAGCTATTGAATTCAATTATTTGTAGGGTGTAAATTTACTGCTCATTCTTCTTGTTCCTTTGAAGCTGCCCTGCGACATATAAAACCTTTGACAACAACAACTATGAAATCAGGGCCCAGCAACAATTTCAATGGCTTGAAAATAAAATGTGGGGGCTCTTTTCTGGCATTTGCTTATCGCATTACAGCAGTGCCCAAACATTCGTTCGGCCGCTTATTGCTGGTTCCCTTTTGGTGGTTTTCCATAACAGAAATTGTACGTAAACAAATGAGCTGGCAAAGAGGAATGCAAAATAAACAGAACACGCAGAAAATTAATGAAATTTTGTTTTTTTTTTCTGCTCTTTTTTTTTTTTTTTTGAAGAAGACGAACACACAAAATAAAAGCTACAACAATACAAAACATTCAACAATATCATGAATTATTCAAGGCCAATCATTGAAGGCAGAGCCAAACATAAAATACAACAATATAACTAACAGAGGGAACTATTATTTCATACGGTTCTTCATTCATGTGCTTCTTGGCTTGCTTGGGGTCGGGCGAACCCTATGTCAGATGGAGAGAGGAAGTCGGATGATATATGCGGTGTATATCATTAATGCGAAATACTTTAATTATTTTGTTTTGCTAACCAAACGCGTGGTTTCTTTTTCTTCTATTTCTTCTTTTTCTTCTTTTTCTTTTTCTATTTTATTTTGCTACTCTTCATGCTTCATTTTCTTGGCTATTTTTGGTAATCGCCAAGCGATCGGCCTCTGTCCAGACCCTTTTTAACTATCGAATCAATCTTTCAATTAATTTCCCCCATGGAAGACTACGTTTCTTTTGATTGAAATTGAAATTCGTTAAATGCGATCGGGAAGTGTGTGGAAAAGTTCCAATTCGATGGAGACATCAGCATGATCAATGCCTGTCCATTTATCTTATAAGAAACTAATTGACTTACGGCATTTCTGAGCTACAAATTCTTTGCTTTTGTTTTCATTTGATATTGTTTTTTTCTTTGTATTCTAATTTGACGCTTACCTGAAACGAGAGGAAAGAGTGGAAAAATGTCAGAAAAACGTAAACAAAGCAAACAAAATTATTTCAAATATTTCGTTGAAAAAAAATAAACATAAAACTGTCAACGGATTGACATTGTAGTGGCCCACGCCCCATAAAGAAAAACAGAAAAGGTGGAAAAGGGGGGAAAGGGTGTGAAAAGAGGGTGAAGGGGGAGGGGGAAACACGTATTATATATAACTTTTCTTGGTTCTATTAATTTTGCTGGGTACTAATTATAAAATGCCCATCAAGAAAATTGCACGTGGCAAAAATATTTATACCCATTGAAAATTACAGAATGGATATTTATGTTTTGGGTACAGTGAGGATTCTTAGAAGTAAAATTGATGGTAATAAAAAGAAATGGATATTACGGCGGTTAGATAAAAGATCGGATGGATATATAGATATATATATATATGGAAGTATCGGAAAGAAAGGCTTTTCTTTTTTTTAATGTTGCACTACTATTATTTTTCTCGCAAGTGTATATGTAGATACTTTCCTATAAATTCAGACACCTAGACACCAGTTGAAGCTACTTATAGGGTATCAGTTAGTTCAGCAAAGAGAACTGGAGCGCATTCTCGACGTCTTTCTCTGGTGGCTTATTAATGCGGAAGCAAACGGAACACAAACATCGCGTTGTTCGGTTTATAGACTCGTGCATATCTAATGGCCATATGTATATATAGAGATATATACATGGACGCACACAACTCATTCATATCTGATTTATATATATAGATATATACATATATATTCAAATACAAATATATGACTTTTGTGCTCGAGCAGTAAAAAGAAAAGAAATAAACTTTCCACATACCCACAACGACGTCGGGTATCGAGACTTTGGGCCTAGTTTCCCAAATGACATATTGGTGCCAATTCGAACGGCCTACCTAAGAAAGCAAACAACAACAAAGCCAACAAAACAGTTGGCTGAGAAGAGCCAACAAAATGTGGCCTAAAACTGATATAAAGATGTGAAAACAAAAAGCAAAAAACAAAAAACAAGGTACAACAATTAATCATTGTATTGCAAAATCATCTAAATTTAAACGTTGCTCAGATCTCAGATCTCAAATCTCAAAACTCGAGTTGATTTCGATTTCGAGTTTGGGCTTGAATTTGAATTTAAATTCGAATTTGGATCTCATCTCACATGCAAAAAAGGCAAAACACTTAACCGATCGCATTTTCGTGTTGGTGTCTCTCAGTTACGATCATGGCCAAGTATATCGTAAATCGTATCTGGCTTCGGGTAGGTGTGTCCCACAGTCGATCGGCGTCGTCTTGCATTGCCCGCCGTCAGGCCGCCAGACACATGCCACGCACACGCAGCACTCGCGGCGCGCGACGCACGAGCTGCGACCCGCGAACCGCGAACCGCGACTCACGATCCGCAAGACTCACGACTCACGACTCACGATCTCTACAACCCGTTTAACAGGTCCCCAAACTGAACAACAAACAAATAATGAACAAATTTAAATTAATTCGTTAATGCGAACGCATTTCAATTAGACGACGAAGACATTTGCAAAAATAAAAAGCACTTGAATTAAAAAAAAAATATTTACAAAAAATTATTTTAATTATTGTTTAAAAGAGACTTAACCCTTTTTTTTTAAATACCACAAGTCAATTTAATTTTTTTTTCTTTTTTGGGTTTTTTAATAAAATCAGAAGTAAAAAGAGATGAATTTTTATTTTCCATTAAGAGAAATTTTAAGTAATAAAATAAAAATTAAAAAAAAAGTAAAAAATAAAAATCAATATGCACTACATTAATTTTTTTTTTTAAATTTTAAGTGACATGTCAAATGAAGGACTTTATAGTCACTTATACAACGCGAGGAGGAAACAATAAATTATAGTTTAGGTTTTGAATAATAATAAATGATTGCGTTTAATAAACTAAAAAATGCCCTAAAACATAAATAATTATTTGCAATTATTTTAGTTTTATGGTTTTTTAAATTTATTTATAGCTGATATTTTTGCTCGTTTCTTGCGAATGCCAAAAAGTTAATTAGGTCAGCAACTGTTTTTTGTCATTTTTGTTTTTAACAAAAGCAACAAAAACAACAACAGCAACAACAGCATCAACAACATTATGATCGCTTGGCAACCAAAACAACATTAAATCAAGATATATCTTTATAAATACCTCCAAATATAATATATGATATATTATGTACCTTTGGTCAACCGTGGAAAAACTTTGCCGTATGGCCGGCTATTGTTGTGTGTGTCTGTGTGTGTGTGTGGATGGAGAGCCGTTCATAGTATAGGTAAGTCTTTAAAGAGGTAAGTTTGAGAAGTAGTAGAGGAGTTACGGGGGTTGGGGGAAGGTAGCATGTCAAGTGCAATTGTTGACAGTTGGCAGTTGATTGACATTTCTAGTTGTTGTTAAGTGGCACAGCCTCGATGCAAAGTGTAAGACTTTATTTAACAGAGAAATTTGTCAACTTCAGAAGTTATACAGCTGCCACGCCCACATTTAAAAATATATTTGCCAGTGTTTAAAGATTATTCATAATAAATAATAATATTCATCAATAGAAACAGGTGAAGGTAATGTACAAATAAGCCCAGAAAAATTACCCACTCAGCGCGAGAGGCAGACTTTGTAATAAATTCGAGTTGAAAACACTTTAAAAGGCCAAATGAATCGCTGAAAACGTGATTATTGTGTTCAGAATTTATAAGTCGGCATTAAACGTTGATTTAATTTCGCTTTTTGTTTGTTTCCTTATACACACACACACACACACATGTATATATCCGTTGCCCGGTTAGAACAGAGCTGAAAAGCAATTTGTGCTACACGGAAGATAAATCAGTCAAAGTTCGCATTGGGGCGCTCGACACTCGCTAATATAGCACAAAGGTCATTATATTCATATATCAAAAGATTTATTCAAAGTTCAACTCAAAGGTGAGCCTCATTTCAGCTCGGGAACAGGGTCACATTCATCACACTGAATCTAAGGGAGTCTTCTACAAGAGACTGTGCTCTCCTCCTCATATGTAAAAAGGAAATTGTGTGCCTTTAAATTGTAACCTTCGGTCCAAGTTACATTTACTAAAGTAGATGCAATTGTAGTAATACATGTTTTAATTCTCTACATAACAGTCAGTCTTAAGAGCATTTCAGGTTCGTTATAATTAAATCTGCATTTTTTTAAATCCTGTTTAGCATTAATTTATATTCAGGCGCCATCGAACGTGTATGCCAATAATCTGTTGGCTATGATGCTTAATTTACATAAATCTGTTTACCGTCGCAGCGACATCAACACACAACAACAGCAACAACAGCAACAATAATCGCAAAACCCACAATAATAATTATAATAATAACAATAATAACAATAAAAACAATTGATTAATTATGCATTTCTCTTGTGTCTAGGTGTGAACCATATATTGGTTATAACCAGTTATTCGTTTTGATTAGCGAATCTCTGTGACGTATGCTCATTCGATTTTCGACAAATATTTGTTTAAAAAATTTGCCATAAATTGGCACAAATTGTTTATGGCTAAGCAAATAAATCAAATTTGATTAATTTATTGTGTCTAGTTCCGCATTTGTCGTGTTTCGGGCAGCAGGAAGCTGACCAAACGAACATAAGACCAATTGCCTTGTGTTGTCAGTCTCGTTGCTGTTTTCATCTTCTAAAGATGTCTAATTAAATTTGGCCCAACATCCACAAACGACAAAAAAAAAGCAGCTGCAAAACATTTGAGAGCGTGTTACATAACAGTTTTTTTTGGTTTTTTTTTTTTTTGTTTTTTCGGAATGGCAAAAGAATTGTAACTTGAGTTATCTGAACTTTTAGAACACAACAGCAGAGATAGTCGACAACTTTAGACCCAAGGGTTTTTAATGTACTGATACCAAAAACGTTTGATAAGGTAAACAGACCATAGAGTAGGCAGATAAAGTCCCAAGAGTATTGGGTACTGAGTTGTCTGCTCGCCAAATATGCAGAGAACACTTGCCACACACAGTAAATGTTTATTTTCAATCCAAGGACGTTTTGTTTCAAAATCGTACAGAGCACACTTATCGCCCACAATTGGCCATACGTCCTTGACTAAAGTGTTTTCACAGCACACTTTTCATATACATCCTGCAGGCAGCTATCTTTCGATAAGCAGAAGTATCAGTCAGAGCACACTTTTCTTATACATCCTGCAAGCGGCCATCATTTGATATGCAGCAATATCAGTCAGAGCACACTTTTCGCATACGTCCTGCAGGCAGCCATCATTTAATTTATATCAATCACAGCACACTTTTCGCATACACCCTGCATGCAGCCATCATTTGATATGCAGAAGTATCATTCAGAGCACACTTTTCGCAAACATCCTGCAGGCAGCCATCATTTAATTTATATCAATCACAGCACACTTTTCGTATACATCCTGCAGGCAGCCATCATTCAAAATGTAGCAGTATCAGTCAGAGCACACTTTTCGCATACGTCCTGTAGGCAGCCATCATTTAATTTATATCAATCACAGCACACTTTTCTAGTACGTTTGCTAGATAAGGACGTTAAGCCTACAGACACATCACACTTTTACGCATACGACAGAAGGCAGACAGAAAGGCGAAATGAGCGCACGTAGCAACAAGCAAGTGAATGCAAGTGAATGTATGTGAATACAAGTTTTGAGTGTATTGCAAGTGAACTGTGAATACTCGGCGATAAAACTGACCCACTTTGAGCTACGCTGACTGCCACCACGCTGCATCTTAAGGCTATCGATAGACGCATGTCTAGGCAAGTTAGTGTGTATATAAGGCCATAGCGATAGTTTTATTCGAAACGTGAATAGCTTTAATGTTATTGAGATAAACTAGTTATGCGATAGTTGAAATAAAATACATTCAATTTAATCACTCCCAGAAGCCGCTCTTTCCGCTCAGTGGAACACAATCTAAAAATTATTTAATTTTTCTTTTTCCCTGCAATTTTGGCAAGAGATTTCAAATGACCTTGAATGTGAAAAGAAAATTGAAAATAATAAATACATCTAACTTAAACGGGCCCCCTTGCCATTTAGTATTTGTACTTGTGAAAAGACAGAAAGCATTTATTGTCATGTCGTCACCTTGCGGCCTGCACACGAATATTTAACATGCAAATGTATGCGGCTAATTGCAACAAAATTTACTTTGCTTTACCCCCCTCCCCCATTCTTTTTCGAGGAATTGTTGCATGACTGAGTCACGGTTGTTGTTGCTACCTTTGTTCTGATTGTTGTAAGTATTTATTGTTGTTGCTGTTGTTGTTGCTGTTGCTGTTGCTGTTGCTGTTGCGTCGACAGGTGAGCTCATCGACCAAAAGGTATTGTTCTGTGAAATTCAAAACCAAATGCAACCCAACTTTTTCCCCCATGGCATGACTTTTGGCATAGATTTCACTTGAATTGAAAGTCGGCGACCTCCCAAGCAAAACAACAACAGCAACAACAGCAACAAGAAGAATCGCAATCATAATATAAAACAATTATAACATCATATAAAATGTCAAGTTCCGTGGAACATGAACTTCTGCGAGAAACGTGCACAGCATCTGTAACTGCAACAAGAATTGCCTTTAAGGTATTCTGACGCAATTTGTAAAGATCGCGAATGACGTCAGTCAGAGGCAAAGTTTGTTGGCTTTAATTGTTGCTTGGTAAGGGGAAACGTGAGTGTTTCGAAGAACGTATTACATAATACTCGAGTCACATATAAATCGTTTAGTTTTCGCTGCTTTAAGGATTCCTTTCACATTTACAGTATGCTATCAATACAACTCAGACTGGATACAAATATTCACTCACTATGCCATCTTCCATCTTAAAAGCACTTAATATGTTTGCTACTATTTTTTTTGTCAGATCAAACGATAAGCACGCAGTGTCTGTGCCATAGCTAATTAGCACTATGAGCCAAGCCATAAACCGGGTTCGACGTTGATCGCCCTCTGAACAGACACTGGCCTGTCGTCTGTCGTCTGTCGTCGGTTGTCTGTCTTCTGTGGCTTGACGTCTGACGTCAACGGACTGAAAGTGCAATTAGAGCGATGCGAGGGATACTTAACATTAGATACGGATGGATAGTAGACAAGTAAGTGGATTATTGATGGCAACCTTTCAGTATTTATTTCGCATCAGCGGATCAATGGATTCTATTGATGTTTAGCACGAGGCTCGAACGCGTGTCTCAAAATACCGGCGGACCAACTGTTGGAGTTCCCCAACGAAATAAGTAAATATTTTTGTTAGACTTTTGATAGAAAAGCAAAAAGAAAAAAGAAAAACGCAAATAAAAATAAAGAGTGTGGGAAAAGAAGTAAATAATTAAATTATTTATTATATAAACGATTAATTTCTTAACTCAAAGAGTTCTGCCTCTTTTTCACATTCAAAGCGGCCCAAAGCAGTTGGCCAAATAGAGCCGCAAAAAAAAAACCCAAGCCTTAACTTGGGCAACATGTTTTCAGTTTTCAGTTTTGGTTTCTGTTGCTGTCTCTGTATCAGTGTCTCTTTCGGTTTATGCTTTTATCTTATCTCTTTGCTTTTCCATTTAGTTACTTGTTTGTCTCGCCTTATGTTGTTTATGGCATTTATTTTTCTGCCCTCATAGACTCGGAGGAAATACTGCCTACTCCCAACTCACAACTCACAGCTCACGGCTCGCGGCTCGCGACTCGCGACTCGCGACTCTCGACCTGCTCTGGCCAGTCAAATGGGCTTTAAAAGCAATGAAAAGTTAACACCATAAACGTCATTAAGTCATTAAGTTATATTATCGTTCACGAATCGCTCTCTTATCATGTTGTTTTCGAATTTTATTCCTCGATTTTTGAATTGTTTTTTTCTTGTCAATTATTAAGGAAATTTGATAATTACCATTGCCTGGCACTTGACTGTAGACAATTTGATAAGTTCTTAAGTTCTGCTAATGAGGACAGGTATGAAACGAGCCGCTGCACAAAATTTTAAAATTCATAAAACACTCTAAATGACAACCTTATTTTCCAATAAATCAATTAATAATTAAAAATAAAAATTAATATTAATTTTAAATTCTTCATAATTGAAAAGAACTACTCAGAGTACCTAATCTATGTTCAATAATAATATTGAATTCCATATTTGTTGAGGTCTTTGTAAACTCTTAGTATGTGTTTACTACCAAACAGTCGATTCAATAGCCAAATATTAGTATAACCCAAAAATCTTATCACTTTAAATGATAGGAATTAATGAGAGGCATTTTAATCGTTGACCAAATGGCGCCTAAAATTTATTTTCCTAAGATTAAACTTTTGTTTATTTCAATAAACAAAACATTTAAAAAAAAAACATTTTTGAAGGTTCTGTCAGTCTAAGATTTAATTTATAGACATTTTAAAATTATTATTAATATTATTATTATTATTATTATTATTATTATTAATTATTATTATTATTGTTTTTATTTAATTGCAGATTAGCATGAGACTCGAAACGTGTGCCAGTTCTCAAGCTGCAAGAACTTGGAAGAAAGTTTGCTGATAATTTCAATTGCTCCCCGTGGGGACAGACCCTTGAGACTGCTAATTGTCTATGGGATAGACTTTCTTATCGCATCACTTGATATTTCTTCACCAAAAGATAAACACAAGTCGTGTGCTGTTCGAGGCCTTTATCAAAAAGTGTTTTCAAAGGGAAATAAAACTTTTTGTTAATGGCAAAAAACGAAAATGTGACGTCACAATTTCCGAAAAAATAAAAATAATAAAAAAAATTGATTGATATGTCAACAAGAGATTTTAGCATAATAAAAAGTATTTATACTATACATATTTTCTTTATAAAGAAAGACACATTTAAGGAAGACATCGTCAGACTTCCGCCCGCCCATTCGAAGGGCGTGTGTTTCCTTTTTTTTTTTATATATATTGTTTACATATATAAACTTTTTTTATTTGCTTTTATAATGAGCGTCTGTTCCTGCCTTTGTAAAACAGGAAAAGTGTCCGCTTGTAAATAAATTATACAAGAAACAGACAAAAGCAATTTTATTATTAATGTCATTTTCAATTAAATTTGTTTTTGTTTGTGGAAAACAGATGACTTTTCAGTCAGTGGAAAATCTTTTCATGGGAAACATCATTACTTTTTCCTATTCGTAACATCATTACAGAAATGAGTCAATAAATTTCATTGCTTCATGGTGAATATCCTGTGATTTACACAAATGACTTTAACGATATTTTTTACGATATTTGATTTTATCGATTATCGAATATTTGACTCTTGCATATGTATTGAGTCCTGGTTTCAATCTATAAAATTTCTCACATGTTTTTATCAGTTCTTATCATTGCTTTTATTTTCCGACCTTTCTTACGGCTTTTTATTTGATAAGACGGACAAAGCTTTTATTTTAGTCTTTAATAAAAAATTCCATAAAAGGCAATTATTGGCACCTGTTCACGTATTTCTCATGTCACATCTATTTTTAAATTATACTCCCAATTTCGAAACGAATATCCATCCATTTCGGGCTTTAAAAATTGATATTTAATTTGATGACTTTCACTTCATCGTATCGAAAAATGGCATGGGCTTTGGGTATTCGATCAAAACGTATAATTATAATTAAAATTTCGCTTTATCATCGTATAAAAATGTACTTGAAGTGATTATGGAATGTGCGTGCATGTGTGTGTGTAAATTGTATTATTTTTATTATTATTATTATTATTTTTATTATTATATTTATTCTTAAGTATTTCTTTTAATTCGTAGCCTGGCAAACAATTTATGACTTTTCGAGTGTTGAGCGATAAGTAAAGCGATCACACACACGCACACACACACACATACAGACACAATGACAAATGTCTGCCATTTTGTAAACAACGACTTGATAAGCTGGGAGGCTCATAAAGAAAATAAAATAAAAATAAATTTTAACGCGATTAAAAAATTGCTTATTTTATTATTGTTTGTTATTCTTTTTTTTCCAAGGTCAAAAACAATCAGAAAATAAAACTAAATAGAATTTTTCCATATGATTGACTATGGAATACTCTGTTAATTAAGCAGCTAGTAAAATTCTACAAAAGCCTTGAAATGCTTGAGATTAGAGAATAAAGAATCAGATAATCAAGTTGATAAATTTAATTTATGTACAAAATAAATGAATTATTATTATAGTTATTTCTTATATACATTGTTAAAGAACAATCGATTTTAAGTCCGGTTGCTCAGAGTTGAGAAAAAGTGAAACAGACGAAAATGACTTTCACATAAGAAAGAAACTTCTCAGACGAATGAAAGACACGAGAATCGTAGTTAAACTTTTTGGCCCGAAGAAAGTGCAGAGCAATTGAAATGACCTGAATGACCAACAATGGTAATCATCACCAGCATCATTATCATCAATATGATCATCATCGTGTTCATCATTGCTGGTGTTTGGGAAGAGCTCTCTGGAGCGTTATACATTTGATTTAAAAAGGAAAAGTTGATTCAGCATTGAACAAGAGCCACAGCTGCCACTGGTGATGGAAATGCCACTGTCATTGGAAGTGCCACGGCCACTGGAAGTGCAACCGGCTGAAACTGCATGCCACAAGTAGAACCACAAATGTGTCAACACAGCAGCAATTCGAAATGCCTGTAGATCCGTCATAAATACTCAATCAATATTAAATCGCATTGGAACCACTGTGACAATCACTTTTTTCTCTACTTAATTGAAAGCTCACAAAATTTTCAGTTTTAACCGCTTTCTGAGCTTCAATCAATCTTATTATTTATTAATTTATTATTTTTTTTCTCGCTTTTCCCAGCACTTGGAAAATAATTTATACTTCTTCAAGAAGCTTTCTTCTCTCTCCCTCGCTCTCTTCTAAGCTGTTAGTTTATAACATTTGTAATTGTGAATGAAATTATTATGGCAGCTCTAAAATGTTAAATTGCCTTTCGTATCTATAACTTATTAAGATTAGTTAAGCGTTTAGATTAGATTAAAGTTGACAAAGTGTGAAACTGGGCGTGTGTTTATCAACAAACAAAAAATACCAAAAATCATTTATATTATGTTATCGATTAACTGTTAACGCGCCACTGTTACGATAACAGCAACTAAAATGGACAGAGCTGTTACTAGAAAAGTTAACAGAATTATAGATCTAACATTTTCAACATTGCCCTGTTTACTATAAGAAAGTGTGTTAACCTTCTACACTTACTTATGAAAGAGCTTAAATAACATAAACAACAATTTAAAATAAATAATTAAATAATAATAATAATAAATGCTCAGGAATTTGTCATTATCGACGTTTCACTGTTATCTACAAAAAATAATCGTCATGCTGACAGGAAACTCTTTACATCATGTGGCAATAAAGGTTGTTGCTAACAGAGACAAACTTGACTTCTGTTAATCCAAAAATGTAAAATTTGAAACTGTTAAACGGAGCCAGACAAAGTTCTTCGAGCTCTCATTATAAGACAGTTAAAATAAGATTGTTAAAATAATCATTTAAAAAATCAAAAAGTGTTTCCAAGTAAAAACCTTCAAAACGTCGTAAAACGAACTCCACATACAAACAATGTCATCGGATGAACTCAAAGTAATTGTCTAAACAATTTAATAGAATTATCCGATTTTATTTATTATTTATTTTATACACAATACAATCGATTCGGCTGATGTGTTCAATCTCAAAGGCAAGGCTACACCGTTCGTCTCTTGTTCAGGGCTCTGAAACGACTTCTTGATTCAAGAGTGAGCATTCCCTCGGTCTAAGAATAGCAACGGATCATAATCAAGGCTATATATAAACACATTTCTATATAAATGGAAATGTATCTCAACTGGGGAGTTGAACTCAATCAAAAGCCGCCCACAACTGCCCCCAACTGCCACCAACTGCCTCGCATTTCAATTCAAGTAACATCAACAATTGATGATGTGGAGATCTGAACGTAGCGCTTGCGAATTATAAGCCCATCGGAGACCTCCAGCAAGGCACGTTAAGAGATATGAAAAAATAAGATGAAGAGAGAGGGAGAGAGAGAGGGGGGGAGGGGTATAAAAAATGGTTCAATTGTCATCTTTCAGTTTTAATTGATTCTAAAAATAGCCACGTACTTGTACGTTGATAGCATGTGCAGAGGCACAGCAATTCAATTGAACTAAATTTGCACTCGCCCAGAAGGACGATGTGAATCGGACGGAGAAGAAAGAGATCCACTTAATGGGGAACTACTTTGACCACCGTAGGCAATGTCTGGCTGGGTTGGTCAATGGTTGTTTTGCCTGTGGCCTGGGGCTTGGGGCCTGGGGGCTTGGGGGCTTGGAGTCGGGGTCTTTGGCCCACCTTTTTTTTTATGTGTTGCTCAATATTTTTGCAAGTGTCTCAAATGATTTTCAAGTGTTTGCTATTTTTGGACTGAGTCGCCGGCAAGTGCCAAGTGCCAAGTGCCAAGCGGAAGACATTTGATAGAATCCATGAAAATCGACACTCAATCTTTGAATGGGTGTACAATTTCTTTCCTTTCACAGTTCAAGGTGATAAGCAATTTTTTTTTTAAAATAATACCGTTACACATACGATGATTTATTTACCTACGCTTATCGGTTAAAAATTCTTTTTTAAATAAATATAAATAAAGGCCTAGGATTTGCAATCTATTTATAGAAACATTACGAAAAGTAAATCAATCTTTTTTTTTTTTTTAACTTACCATTGCCTGTTCGATTTTGTTGTCAATCGCAACTGCACTTGTTCCAGATGCACTGAAAAAATAAGGTTAAACATAATATTAAAATTTTGAATAAATTAATATTTTTAATAATATTTAAATGTAAATGTAAATAATTAATATTATTTTATATTATATTTTCTCTGCTTTCTATCGATTTTTTGTCAGCAAATTTATTACAATTTTATTGATTTTTTTTTATCACAAATATTTTTGATTTTATTTAAAATATTTTCTTATTCAAGTATTGAATATTTATACGTTTAAATAATTAATTCCTCTTTTAATAAACATTATCGCCCGCAGCTATTTGGGATGCGATTTTAAGCAGCTCTGTCGATAGTCAATTATTAGTTTAGGGGCTTATTTTATTTGACCTTGCAGACGAATGAGGTCAATGAAAGATATTAAAACTTCCGACATGCAATTATACAAATTTTGACATTCGACACATTCAAAAAATATATAAAAGAGAGATCCCATTTAGACGCAATGTCAGATGTGCAATTAAATTGTCAACTTTTTGCATCAAATTTAGCCAAAAAGTAAAAATAAAATTCAAAGATTCGCGGATTAAACAACTAGTCGCCCGGACAAATGTTGCCGCAACATTTCATGTGAAGCCAACAAGTCAGATAATTTGTTTGGCCCATTAAAATGATTGAATGGTCGGGGTCTGGCCTGTTGTCCCCTGTTGTTCCCCGCCAACACCCGTCGACCCCTGAGTGACCAACAACCATTCCCAATCAGCAATCAACGAACTGTCAATTCACTCCCCTCTGCAACGGTCCGACGATTTAAACAAATGGTTTAACATGTCAGTGGAGCAGCTGCAAATAAATAAGTACGTTGTATATTTCCTTAATTATTGAGTGACCAATACTGAAACTGCATATTATAACATTGTCTGAGGCACTTTTCCGATTGCTTTTAATTATGCAACACTGGCAAAAACTAGAAAACCATAAACACAAATTCATGCGACTCAACAATTGTTTCGGGTTACATAAACTATCCACGAGGCGGCAGAAATATAATAAAAAATCACTTACAGTTCATTTTCAATTACAACAACAATAAAGTAAAATAAAAAATAGCCAAGAATCCAATTCAAAATATCCTATGCAATTATCTATATGTCCGGGATACTTCTGTCTATGGAATCTCTTTGAAACATAGACATATATTTTAATCAACTCACAATTCCAATCTATAAAAGAAATCCCTGGAATAATTAAATAATAATGTTTTTTTTCTACTACTATCATACACCTTTTGGACTACCTAAAAAGATAGGGTATAAAAATAACTATAAAAAACTTCTCAGACAAAAGACCTCAAGTCTTGAAGCAAAGTTCTAAGAGTTGAGCAAAGTTTGCCAAGATTTTGCTTTTTGCTCACCTTGAACCAACGATTGTTACCACAAAAAGTTGGTGACTGGTTTTTCGGTTTTCAAAAAGACCTTTCAAGGACTCTCGATACATAAGAAGATTAGATGCCATCTGTGTGCTTGTTGCAAACTGTGATTATCATTTGTATTCTTTTGTACCCCGTACATTGAACTGAGAACTAGTTCTTTGGGTTAAAGATCACGAGCAGCATGTGAATAGAACTAGACTATATACAATTTAAACTCTTGACTCAATCCAGAACCAATCGATGGTGCATGAGCTCACATATTGGAGCAGAGCGAAGCGGTTTTTAACCTCTTATATGTTCAGGTGTCACGCAATCTTCAATTATAGAAATGGCAACGCTTAATGTGTCATCATAAAGATGCCATCAATAGATATCGATGGCTCCCCTCCCCCCTTAACGAGGATGACTCATTACTCCAATGGTTAAGCTATTTTTTCGCATAGCAACTGAAAAATCAAAGTCAAGCCGCAAAAGACTTCAGAACGATAAGAGTTTTGGGGCATGAGTCAATGACAGCTGACGAAATAATGAAAATATTAAATCAAAGGAAACAAGGATTAAGGTTGAATAAATACAAAAAAAAGAGAAATAGAATATTAAAAGAATAAATTAAATTAATTAAATTATTCAATATTCAATACTAAGATTAAAGGCCAATTATTATTTATATAAAAATTTGCTTTGCTTTCTTTGATCTTACAATTTCATATATAAGAAATTTCACTTCAAGATTTTTATTTACTTTTGACTTTCCAGAAAATTTGTTGTAAATTAATGCGTGAGCTGGAAACAAACCCGAGAGCCTTAAATCGTAAAAATAACTTAATTATTTTACTGAATTATCAACAAAAGAAAATAATGAGTTTTAATTTCACGACTCTTGTTGATGAAATGCAACTTTATTTACGACGATGAATTTGCGAGCTTGGAAAATAATTAAAGTCGAGCGATCGTAAAAATGTTGCACGTCTCAAGAGAATGGATGACGATTGCGATGAAGATATTTTTCTTATAATGGGACCGGGCTGTGCTGGTGTGCACTTGGATTGTGTGGATTGTGTGCTGTACAGGCATCGGGGACCCCGATCCGATGGGAGTTCCTTGACATCAGAGCAAGGACAATATGTGAAAGTTTCTTAACCGAGCGGCTACGTCGTCCTTGTAGACGTTGCAGCCCTTCTCATCCATAATAAAAGTGAAAGTATATGACTGCGATTGGGATTACCACAGGGACTGGGACTGTGACTGTGACTGTGACTGCTACTACGACTGGGACTGTGACTACGACTGCGACTGGGACTACGACTGGGACGACCCCATGTGCTGCGTTTGTTTGGAGTCCAATGACTCATGGCGTGACTTTTGTTCTCTTTCTTTCGGTTAGCGCCAATGAATTGTGTACAAATATATGTGCTTATATATATAAATAAATATATGTCTATATACCATATATATGCATGAGCACATATTATTTATATACATATATATATATATATATATGTATGTATGTATTTATATAGTACACATATGTCTGGGTAGACTTTTTGTGTGCTGCCAATGTCATTGCGGACAACGGTCAATGGCACTGTAAATCGCATTTGATAAAAAACAAAAGCAAACCAGCAAAAACAAAAAAAAATAAATAAAAAGTAAAAAACCCAACCAAACACAAAAAACGAAACGTTGCTTAATAACTTAAACAAATTCGCAACTTTTTTTTATCTGCAACAACGCACGATATTAAAACGAGGAGCATTTCACACACAGACAACCGAATACCCTGCTTAAGGGCAGATCATATTCTATACTCAAAATATTATTCTCAACAGGAGACATCTTAAGGGATTAAAAGATCCCAAAATTTGTAGTTTTATAATTATAAAGTTCACGCCTTATATAAAAAAAATGAAATGTTGCTATTCCCACAATTTCACCCTTGGGACACCTTCAAGGCTTCGCAAACGAATTTCAAGGAAAACTAAAAGGAATCTCGCCATAAAACCTTACAAGTTAATTTCAAAGAACACTTTGTTCCTAGGAACACCCAAAGGAGCCATAGACAAGGCTGTAAAAACCATAAGGTATACATGTCATTAAAAAAAAAAAAAATCAATTAAATTAAATACTTTAGGACCTTCCCAAAAATATAGAGATTACTGAAATATATAAATTTAAGTGTTTCCATTTAAAAAAACAATTAATTTAAATTAAATCAATCCAAAGAGTATATTAAATATGATCAAGAATAAAAATTATTTTATGGCATTTAAAAGTTAAAATTATGAACTGGTTTTAAATTCTTTAAACCAGATTCAAATAAATGTCAGAAGCCTCCATTGCCGTGATTGATTGCGGGCATAAATAATGAAAAATTATCTAAATAAACAATAACAATTATCTACTATAATTAATATTCATTAAATTGTTTGGAATATAAAGCGAGGAGCTTGTGCTAAGTATTTTTGGGCGTCACGTTGTCTATTATCGCCATTCTTAATACTCTTTAATCTACTTTAAATATAAATTATGAATATTATATATACATCTTTTTGTTTATTTATTTTGTTATTAACACACGAGCAGCAATAAAAACTAAGCAAACATACGAAAAAAATTTAATAGAAACTTTAGACTCGATTTTTTAGTTTTTATTGCGTTTCTTAAATCTCAACTAAATCTGCTGACAGTTTGTGTTAATCTCAAGTCCTGAACTACCAACGCCCCCATTTCAAAGCGCTAGTCTATAGATTAGGATTCAGATTTAAGTATGGATTATAACTATCAGTTAAATTACCGTTAGTTTCCATTATCTACACGCTTCTGAATAATTAAGCCTAGTCAGTCGATGCTGACGTCACAAAGGTCAGAGTCAAACCTATGAAACGAATAGAACATGCGGCAAAATAGACATAAACAAAGAGCCCGAGAATAAATGACAAAACACGCAAGCTGATGAATGAGTAAGAGAGAAAACAGAGACACGTCAACAAACAGACAAAACAAACAAAAATCAAAAAAGTAGAAAATAAGTGCAAAGTTTATTTAAGTTCATGCACTGCCCGTTAAAATGTTGCCAATATAAAAAAAGATGATGTCACTTGAATACCCTGTAAAAATTGGAAATGGGATGGGTTGAGAGATCGAAGTTTTGTATTGAATACACAGATGTCTAGTCTAGCTTAGTTTTTTATATCTTCAGAGTACAAAAATATAATATTCTGAGCTTTAAATGATGCTTAGTATTTTTTTTGGTATTTTTTCTATAAATATCCTGCCTTTTTTGGGTCAACTTAAGGCAAACATATTATTGGTGAAATTGATCTTAATATTTGTGCTTAGAAAAATTTTAAGCACATGTATACAAAAATACTAAATTGATTATTCTTTAACTAACATCAAGATTTCTCTTTATGTATACAATAAATAAAATAAAGAGAATAAAAAAATTAAAATTAAAAAAAAAAAAATTTAATTATAAAGTATTATTAATTATATGTTCAATTACATTGGCATAGACGCAGTTCCTAGGATTAAATGTATGCATATTTATTATTATTTCTGCATTTATAAAATTTCTTCAGAAACAACAAATTTTCAATTTCTATTTAATTTAATTTATTTTTTTTAGTCTAAAGTTGGCAATTAAAACTCATGTTTACTGCTTACCATCTGTAATTTTATGTTAATCACATAATCTGTTTGGCTACCAAAGCGAAACGCATTTTCCCCACCAAACGACGGCTGCATCTATTTCTATTTTTCAATGCTGTTGATGGGTTGTTCGCGTCGTATACGCAATATCGTGCTCTATGCTTGTGGCGCCACTGAGAAAGAAAATTCCAAAGACGTGCCAATTTTCTGTTTGCTGCAATCGCAACATCGAATTACACGCCAATCGCTATGCAAATTAATCGAATCGTGCGATTCCCTTAACTCCACTTAATGGTCCGACCTTCTGTTGGCCCATTGCCAGTGTGACCAGGCGTGTGGTGTCGCTGCTCTCTGGCATTTCAAAGGAATTGCTATTTTTGTTGCACATTTCGCAGATAAACAATAAACAATATCGTTTTTCGTTTTACATTTTCCCATCGAACGCGTTTTTTTTAGAGGTTCCCAAGTTCAAAGCATTCCCCAATAACCCCTTTTCAATATTCCTGTTGGATTCCCAGATTTTAGTTTCCCCTTTAACTGCTTATGCAGCGTTTTTCATAATCTTCGATGACGTTGCAGAAAAAGACAAACAATGAAAATGATTTATTTTTCAAATGCCAACAATTAAGTTGAAGTCAGCAAAAAGAATTTAAAGGCAAAGTAAATATAAATAAACTGCACATATACATAAATACATATATATATATATATATATATATGTGTGTGTGTGTGTGTGTGTATGTATTCCAGTTGGAAGTTCTTTAGTTGCCGCCTTGGCAACTTTAGAGCGCATTTTCTTGAAGTGTTTATTTGCAGCACCAACAATGTTTACGATTTCAGGAAATGAACAAAATTAAAAAAAAAAATCTTTGATTTTAGGACACAAAAAAAGCTTTCAAGTAAACAGGAAGTCGGCGGCAACACTTGATTCTATGGAAGTCACAGATGAGAAAAAGGAAAGATGAGTAACTTCTGAAATAACTGCCTTTTTTTTCTTAACTGATGAAGTCGTTATTTATGTGGAATCATCAAGTGAATCTCAATATAAAATTAAATATTAAAAATGTTGAGGCAAAAAATAAACCAAAACAAAACGATTTTAAATTAAAACCCTTTTTAAAATTGCGCATTAAATAAAAAATTGCAAAAGTGGCACTTTGATTAAATGGCCTAAATAATCAGAATAATCATAAATAAAATTCCATTTTTTGTCCCTGACCTATTTAAAAATAAGTCAATCATTTTAAGGCGGTGCAACAACAAAAATTTCACAAAAGAAACGATAAATAAAACAAATATTAAGAAAGGGCAACTACAACAACATCAACGTCTGGCCAAGTGAGTGGGCCTTGTTAATACAGTTATAGCCGCAGCATTGGCAACCGGTTTGCCCATAAACCGGAGGCACGCGGAGTTGTAGGAAGCCTTAAAGTGTCTAAAATGTCGCCAACTTGGCAGGCTTCAGCCTCCGTTGCAATTTGCGGGGATGGCGCGTGGTACGTTTGCAACTTGCAACTTGCAACTCGTAACTCATCTCTAGTCCGCCAAATAACAAACACAAACAGCATCATTTCAAACTCAAACCCATTTTTATGCCACTTCAACATGTTGCACAAAACTGGATGGCAGAGCAGCAATGAGGTCAGGCTACAGGTAAGGAGGCAAATGGGCAAAAAATAAAAAAATAAAAATAAAAATAAAAATAAAAAATGTTGATCAACTAACGATGCGTTAGGCGCTGATGTAATGCGGAACGCAGAGTTACACAGGAAGCTGTAACGGGCATAACCTGTATCTGTGAGGTACACACACACACACTCATACACATAAAAAATACAATTGCAATCCAAGCGAACAACAATACGCAAGCAGGTTACATAGACAATATCTATCCTTCTCTGTCCCTCCTCCTCTCTCTCTCTCTCTTTCTGTCTCTCTCTTATTCTAGATAATCGACCTATATAACATGGCGTTATGTCTAGCGACTAATTTTAGATTTGCAGCCCAGTAATTGAAAAATTTGCAACTGAATTTGTGTCGAAATTGAATTGAAAACGTACAATGAAAAATGGAAAATGGAAAATTGATATTCAATTGCCAAGTGCTAAAAATAGCACACACTCACATCCAGAGATCAACGACAACATCCTATAGATTATTTAAAAAACTAATTAGCAGCGCTTCACTTACTGACATATACACCCCATACATTTGACTTTATAGCAAAAAAAATACACACACACACACTCATACACATGTATGATTGGTTGGCAACAAGTTGAAGTATAGCTAATTTTGGATATATATAAATAAATTACTATTATGATAGATGTTTAACAGAAGCTGTCGACAGTCATTTAAAGTTAAAACTTAAATATGGAAGCAGAGACAGAAAACCTTTCGAAGTACAGGTAAATGCACAACAAGATAATAATTATCTATGTACTACCTGGGGCTACCAGTTTTTGAACGTTCGATAATTCATAGCACTATCAAGGGTGGGTCATTGTTGTAACATTTTTCAATGGAACCCTTGACTGACAGGACGAAGCCTAGTAGAAAATCCTATGAAACTCTAAGCTTTTCCAGACAATTAAAAAGATATATAGATACCATTAGGAGTACCCGTTAAATCACTTTGAGCCATTAAAATCTTTCCTTCCGCCCATTAGGCAGACCCCCGGTTGGATTTATACTCACTCGGACTCGGGCAGAAAGTAATCAATGTATTTCATAACGACTTCCCGTACTGGATCCTGTTGTTTCCCCGAAATACTTGGATACATATCGAAATCCATTTTGGATGTATTATTATTTGTGCCGGCTTCGGTTTTCATTCTTGGTTACAGGATGGTGTGTAATGCGGGTCGTCTGTTTGTGTGTGTGTCTTTGATTGCTTGTAAGTACCGCAATATTTCGCTTAACCGCTATACAGTCTAATCTTCAGATATGTACATATAAGTGTATATATTTATGTATGTGTAACTTGTCTCTTCTTGGTATGACTTATACATGTGCTCTTTTACTTGAAGTTCGCTTACATTACGTATGGAGAGGGAGGCCTTAGTAACACAAGCAACCAAGTGGCTTTGAGCCAAAAAAAGAAGTTAATTAGGTTTATATTTTGCTCTCGTGCTTTTGACCTTTGTAGATTGTGGAGTGTCGTTGGTCTTGTGCCTTGTTCTAAGTTCCTCAAATTCTAAGCCGTTTTAATGGGTTTCACTTTTTGTTGTGTATTTGTTTGTTGGTTGTGTGTTCCCTGACTTTCTTGTGCTCAAAAAGCTTTTATGTTTTGCACTCTTTTTGTTTTTGTTTTCTTTTAAATGCTTCGTTTTACATTAAATTACAACAGCAACAAAAATTGTAATACACACACACATGCACGCACGTACATTTAGAGAAAACTTGTGTTGTTATGCTGGTCTTCGCGGAGGGCTGAGCATGTAATCGTTTTGTTAGTCTCTCAGCTTGCTCTCTTCTATTCAGCACTGAGACGCTTTCAAATAAAGTTACTTTACATTCAGCAATGCTCCAAATGCCGTTGTATCTCTCTCGTTCTCTATCTCTCTCTCTGTGTCTTTTACGCTCTCAGCTATTGCTGCGAGTGAAAATGTAAGAAATGCGCGCGAGACAGACGTTTGTTGAAAAGTTTTACAACTTTTAGTTTATTATTATTATTATATTATTGTACTCATACATATATTTATAACTATGTATGTTTTTGAGTGTACGATCTGCTAGTTTACATCTGCTGCTGCTTTTGTTAACTGCAGCTGCGTAAAGTTAAACAATTTATTTTGCCTCAATGCGCCACACACACACACACACACACATACACATTCTTCTTTTTCACATACAATTTAAACAATTCAATTTAAATATTCATGCTAAGCACTTTTAACAAAAAATTATAAAGCTGCTGTTGAAATAAACACGCGAATATAAAACAATAAACAATTTATTAAAATACGAGCAACAAAAACAACGCCAAGCAAATAAAATTTTATCGTTTCTGATTCTTTTTCGTGTTTGCTGCGCCAGAGCTCCTCAGCATAACTGAACGTTCGCTTTTTGGCTGCTGTTCCGTGAGAGTGCTGGCTGAATGACTGCCAACAACAACAAAAGAAACGAAAAACAAAAAAAAAAAAAAACACAACGGCAACCAGGTTACAATAGCAGCGCAGCAGCAGCAAAAACAGCAGCTTTTGGTGGTTGCTTTACGAAGTTGCGGTAACGGCTGAAGCCGAAAGTTTTGTTCAGTGGGTTGAGTGCTGAAGGGCTGCAGCAGAGATAGCGGCAGAGCACTGACAGAAGCAACACCAGTAGCAGCGTCAGCAGCTTAAACAAAGCTTAGAGTTTGAAATCTGAGCATAAGCCCATAGAAAAGCTAATCAGCACATCAAAGCACAGTAACATGCACACTAACGTGTGTACATACGCAGATGTGTGTGGGTAGAAGCAATCGTATGCACATGTGTAGGCACATGGCAGACACGTTTGTGGCTCGTGCTCAAAACAAACAGAACGCATGTAAACAAACAAATAAAGAAACCAAAACGCAAACGAAAAAAATACATGACCAAAATAAATCTCTTTTGTTTGGATGCTTTGCCTGCAGCGTGTCAGGTAACTTATAAAAATTGTATGAAATCACAAGAGCTCTCTCTCTCTCTCCCAGCACATTTGCACGAGTACACACACACACACACACAACAGTCAAAGGCACGCGCATATAAAAAAAAAAACTTTTTTCAAGCACAAAAAGCAACATGGCTGCTTGAAAAGCTTTTCAGCTGAATAATGCAAGCGGAAAGAGTGAAACCGTACAAAAGTTTAACAGCGGTTGTCAGCAGAGAGAGAGCAAAAGAGAAAGAGAGCGGGAGCTGGAGTGCGAGCATAGGCATTAGTGCGTGAGTCAATCGCACATTAAACAGCAAAGAACTTTTGAAATTCAGTGAAGCGTCGCAGCATCAACAGCAAAGCAACCGCAGCCGCAACAACAACAATAATAATGACAACTGTTCAGTTAGGTTGTTTTAGCACTGACTACTTGCCACGTTGTGTGAGGAGCTCAATAACCTCCTCAGAGCCCAATTACAGCAACCACTCATTTGCTATAGACACGACAGACCGACCGGACCACCGTACAAGCCTCCGCCCACTGCTATATACCTAACAGTCAGTAGCTCGCAGTTGACTCTATGAAAACGTAATCGAAAAGGGCACAGGCGGAACAGAAGGAACAGCTGATTTGCTTTATCTGGGCACGATTTATATTTTACTTGAAAGCTTCTCTACTCTCCCAGGGCTGCAGGTGTTACAGTTACAGTTACTTACAACTTACCAATACCCATACATAAAGTTTTTTGATTCAATTGCTCACGACTTACCTGTAAGCAAAAGAGATGAAAATTTGATTAATTTACATATTTATCATATTTTCAGTTCAATTATTAAAACATATTTCCACATAAAACTTAAATATAACTTCCGCAAAGCTCTTCAGACATAACAATAAAAACGATTATATTTTCCTTTTCGCAATTTTACTTTTTACGACTTTGGCAACGCCAACAACGTTTTTCGAAATCCCATTAAATTTGGAAAATTGTTGCTCGTCACGCAGCACCAAAATAAATTATTTAACTGGGAAAATGTGCGTAACGCTTGCAAAATAGAAAAAAAAATAAATAATTAAGGAAAATATATTTTGAAATTCCAGCACTAAAATCTATATATGAATGCTAATAAATTATAAATATATATATTTAAAATTGAATGTTATTTGGAACTATTTTATTTATCTGTTTCCTTTGCGTTTCTTGATTTGATTATGCTTGGAATTCATAGACAAAATTAGTATTAAAAAATAAATTATAAATTATAAAAAAAAAATGATTTTTCATAGACCCAAAATTCTCTATTTTTCCTGAATTGAAAAACTTCCTAAAAATGTCGAACTAGAACTTAAGTTCCCAATCATGTTAATAACATTAACTAACAAAAACAACTTGTTTTAGAACATTGATTAGAGAATGCCAAATGATTTAAACAAATTTGTTAAATCTATTTTTGAGACCCGGTGATATAGTATAATTTATTTTTGTATTATGTTTACAACGCGTGGGCAACGTATTTGTTGTTGCTGTTGTTGTTGGAAGCTGCTAATAAGCATTCGGTTAGCTTTTATTAACCAATTAGCAGCTGCGGATGAGCGTGTGTTGACATTTTTGTACAGCCAAAACAACATATTTGATGGCCAGGCCCCATCAGTTAGCAAGCACCCGCAACAGCAACACAAATTGCATGCAACATTAGTGAGAAAATTCATTGGCAACAAATTTCATTGTGCAACATCAGGAACAACAACAACAACAACAACAATGGTAAAAGCAACAGCAAGAGCCACGTCTAAAAAGTTGTTGATTTGTTGTTGCGGCTGCTGCAGTGACTGTTGCTGACAGCCATTTCCAGGCATTGTTTCGTTGTTGTTATGAAACATTAGCCATAACAACAAACACTAACAACAAACAACAACCAACAGACAACAGACAACAGACAACAAGCAACCAACAGCCAACAATATCAACATCAGCATCAACATCTTTTAAACGGCAAATTATCCGATGCCTGTGGCTGCCAGGCCGCAGCATCAGCTACAAAAATCGTGAGGCATTTATTGTTTTACTTTCGTTTTTGTTGTTGTTATTATTGTTGTTGTTATTGTTGTTGTTGATGTTGATGTTGCTTCTATTAAAATGCAGTGAAGTTGCAGGCAGTTTGATGCACAACCAGCAACAACAATAATAACATTAGACATTACAACAAGGCGGCGAGAGGGGGGCGTGCCTGACCTCTGGCATCCAGAAAAGCGAAAGGCAACAGCAACAAAAACAAAAACAAGAAATCCTCACGTCAAGTTCAACCTAATGAACATTTAATAAACTCAACAAATGAGTTTTTCCTCCACTTTTGAAAAGATATACCAGAAATTTTTCCCCAAAGTGAGATGAGATTCATTTATTTACAAATCGAAATAAAAAAACCTAAAGAAATTTAAAATTAAGCTACAAATTAATCCCGTATTTTTTTTTTTTTTCTAAACTGTCAAAATGTAAACAATAAATTCTGCAAATTAAAAATTTTAATTCAAAAATATAAATAAAGATTTTAAAAAAATATCTATATTTATACGTATATATTTTGGGTCTGACTTTATATAGATTTTGAGTGTAAAATATGAGCTGCGATTTTTTAGGATTAAATCTTCACAAGGTCTTTGACTTTCACCAAAAAGTCGAGACGTTCAAAGTGTTGAGAATTGAAAAAATAAATAAAAAATATTTACTTACGAACATTTTATGTGGAACAGGTATATCCGAACCTTAGATTACTTGCACCCGACAAATACGATATTATAAAATATTTTACGATATTTAGTGAACAGAACTCAAGGCATTAAGTAAGCGAAAGTTTATGGTATCGATGAAAGTTATGAGTTCGTGATAAAATTCCAGACAAATTGCCTTTTCAATATTGTAAATATTCCCATATTCCTATATAAAGATTTCTATATCTGCGTAGATCCCATAAAACATATGCCTCAAAGAATTGTAAGACTCAAGAAAACGATAACATTATTTTTCGCTTTATCCATGTGAACTTCAAACATAAATCTCGTTGAAGAGATCTTTTGAGTTATGACTGACGTCACCATCTAGTGGGGTGAGATTATGATTTGTTCTTTCATTTTTAATTGAGTCATAAAAATGAAACACACAACAACACCGTGGATGAAAATGTATTTACGCATAAAAAACTTAAAACAAAATAAAAACAATAAACGTGCAACAGATCGTTGAAAGCGTTGCGCATTTTGAGGCACTGGCGTCACTCTCCGTCAGACCCTGAGATGTGTGTACGTTGAGTTGCCATGAGTCAGTGCAAGTATTGGTATTACCCATAAAACTATATCGCACACCTACAGTTGTTAACTGTCACCCCCGTACACCCCCGGCGATTTCATGGTGCCATTGTGAGCTAGTGTAATACGAGTACTACGAGTATATAGATGACATCATAAACACAAAAGACCCCAAAGACCCACGTCTGTGTGGCTACTAAGCAAGTGAATTACAGGCGAGACGAATTGGCGTCTTTGGCTAATGAAACGCAGTCGTAACAAAAGAGTAAAAACAATAGCAACAATTGCTGAAAGCATATCGCAATCATCATTAATCTGTTATCAATCATTACCATCATTATCAACGGCTGAGCTGAGCTGCGAGCTTTGAGCGCTGTGAGTTGTAAATCGTAAGTCGTGTCTTTTGCCATATTTATTTCAGATCTTTGCTCGTATTTTGCCATCTGCGTCGTAACTTGAATGTCAATTGTTTGTCTAGGCACGTACTGACCCACGAGTTCCCTACTCACACACATATCCATATGCACACATATACTCTTATAGACACACCCGTACCCGTTTGTCTGCCCCGTATCAGCCGCGTTTCACGTGCTAGACTAGCCGGTAAAAGCAGCAGTGGCTCCTTTCCTCCAGGGCCTCGCCTGGCGTGTACAAAGCGCAACCAAATGCAAATACGCAAACGTGTTTGTTTAAACAAATCTATTGGTTAATATAGCAAATAAATACTTAACTGACTACATGTATACCTCTTAAGAAATATCTTTAAAAAAGATTAATTTATCGTAAGTTATGTATACCCTCTATAATAATTTCTATGGGGCATCTCTTTTAAAAGTACGCTTCAAGGCTACTTAAGTTACACATACGATTATACAAATGAGGTATATATATATGCGAGTATATAGATCGTAAGTCAGTTACGATCTACAGACAAAAAGCGGAAGAGCTTAGAAGCGGGAATGTTAATGTAAAACTCTGGTATTTACAGTAAATCACAGGCTGATTAGAGATAAGAAAAAACAGAGAAGAGAATAAAAAATGACAAAAGAGAGAATAACAAATGACTCTGATTTACGGAAGCTTTTTAAATGTACGGTAATGGGTTTAAAAAAGTTAAGTTAAATTTAAGTGACAAACAACAAACATTAAGCCGGAATATATTAAATAATATGTGATTATTTTGAGAACCAGGACTATCGTAGAAGCAACTACTTTATTTTAAATTAATTATAAATTTAAAAATAAATAAATTTACTAAAAAATAAATAAGAATTGAATTCAATTTTAATCTATTATTCTATTAATTTTTAATTTAATGTTATTTGTTCAAGAATTAAATAATTAAAAAAATAAATATTTACAAATACATTGTAATTATTTGTTTCATTAATTATAAGTTTAAATTATTACTAATTAGCTAAAATATTATTATAATTTCGTTCATTAATTAGACGTATTGTTTTAACAAATTCATTGACTGCTATAATTACTTTTATTTTATTGTTTACTATTATTTAGCGGTGAACAGACAAATGTGTTTGTAAATAAACGCGACACGTGGCGCAATAAACAAAAGATTTTAATTTTAATTCTAAAATTGGTAACAGAAACAAATACTAAAACAACATCATCTTTTGTACTTTGTACTCGGTGGGTGTTTTGTATATAAAAATAAAAATAAAAAAAAAAAAAACAACAATAACAATAACAATAACAACAATTGTTAACCGCCAGCAGCTGCAACAACAACAACAATCTGTTTATTTGTCAGCTGCTCAGGTTGTGCAGGTGATGCGGGTGGGTATCCATTAGCCTTGACATTTGTTCAATGTCAAAATCCAATTAATCAAAATGCAAAATGAAAACCCATATTCAGAAAATAATTAAAGCCCACACTCGGAATACCCTAGATAAATATATAATATAAATATAAATAAATCTCAGTATTTATTGTAATTTAATTTCGAAGAAGATCTTGGCCTTTGGAACTCAGGAACAGAAACAAATATGAAGAATGTTTTTATACGATATTCGCAGAGTTACGATATTACTGCATTCCTTAAATATATAGAAAATTGATTGAACTATCCTATATCTGTATATATCTGAAAATATATGGTTAGAGTATCTGCACTTTTGTAGCTTTCATAAACTTTCAAAATTCTCGTTTTGTGAGATATTCAATAAATTTTGTGCGCAGTTTGTGGTTTCTGACGATCAATTCGATTGTTCAAAGTTGAATTCCCGAATCAATAAATTTTCGCATTATATAAACATTTCTTCCCTTTTCTTGTGTTCTTAATAAACAAATGTTAATCAAAATAAACCAGAGCATAGACCATAAATCATAAATCGATCCCAATATAAATTTTACTTTACTTTATGTGGAACTGAGTTCAGTCAGTTCTTGTAATGCTTCCATGTATTAGATGCTTTTAAGGGCTGCCATGTGTTCATACGCTGAGATCTGCTCACACCAACACATACATACAATACTAATATACTGCCCACACAAGGTCAAAAGCTTAATTATGAGAAGATACTTCAGGCAGAGTTTCGGCGCATCATAAATTATAAGATCATAAAAGGTATAATTTTTTAAATGGACTAAATATACCTTTATCATCAGTTGAACCTGCAGGCAGGTATATCCACAATTTTTCGTAGGGACATAGGGTATACAAACATCTACATATCGTAAATATATATATGAAGAAGTAAAGGAAGCATAAAATGTCTAGCTTTTCAGATAAATCACCGCACGCATTCCAAATTTCAATATACATTTATTTCCCATCCCGTCTATTAAATCTGCTCTAGTTCTTGTGCCCAACAAGAAATCTAAGGTATAAACTTTACATCCGCTGGAAGAGAGAAATAAATTTCATTTGCTGCGGGCTAATTAATTTTAAATGCCGCTCGCAAAAACAGCTTTTGGCCAAGACGATTTCGACGTAAACAAGCAAATAAAAATGTTTAAAGTCTTTTCAGTAATTTTCTTCGATTTTTTTTTCACTTTTTTTTTTTAAATTCGTTTTGTACACCTTTTGAACGTCAACAAATGTGCTTGATTTTTTGTTTGCTTTTAACACGCCGCTAAATTTAAAAAAAAAAAAAGAGAAGCAAAAGTTGGAGCTCATTTTGCAGGCCTATGAAAAAAATGTACCCAAACATCTGTGGTCTTTATATATATATATATACATACCTATACATAGATCATGAAGCATATATATATATATATATATATATAAATTATATATGTAAATTTATAAGTATATACATATATAGACATACATACACATATACACATGCAAATTGAATTGACCATGAAAAGTGTTTTCGCCAGTTGCGTACCTGCCTGCCGGTGTGTTTGAGTGTGTCTGTGTGTGTGTGTGTGTGTTTGTTAATGTGTATAAAAGTAAAACAAAATATATGCGACTTTTCGCGTTTCATTTTCATTATTCGTGCGTAGGAAATTATATATTTTAACACCCCAATAAACAGTTTAAGACAATTTATTATATTTTCTACAATTCTAAAGCTTATCAACCATCAAAATTTATATAATTTTTTAACAGATCTCCAGGCAATATATCTGTATTATTGTTTGAACTAAAAATATATAGAAAATGCATGCTCAAACATCCAACGAGTGTTCAAGCAGCAGAAAAATTTAGACGTGATTTATTTAGTTGATAATTTAATTAATTAAACACAGTTTAAATAAAATTGTTCTTATTTTTAAAAATATTTATTTATCTTCCCAATTTAAAAGAAAAATTCCATTTTATGCACTAAGCAATCCACATAAATCGCACACGATTTATTTTGATTATAAAAATCACGCAAAAATAAATCATTGATCGATTGAAAATCAATAAACGCAGTGTTTGGAAATTTGAATTTCCCCTGAACAGCTACATGTTCCCACGTGTTCACCTTACACGTCGCTTTGCCGTTTGGGCGCCCACTAATCATCCTTTTCGATGGGTTGTAGTTCAAGCAAAGCACCACGAAAAGGTCAAAGGTCGTGCGCCCTTTTGACGCAGCGTACGTTTACCTTTTGGGCTCAAAATGAAACGTTGACATAAAAGAAAAAGTACTTAGGAAAAAATCCATTACTATCGTATCATTTATTGTGGGGGTACAGAAGGTGTTATGGGGACACCTATGAAGGGTATATCTGGGGTATTCCTTTGACATATCTATAATACCAATTTGGGGTAGATATATATATATGGGATATGGCATCAGTTGAACAATCAGAAAAAATGATATTCATACATTAGATATTTTTTTTTATTTTTTATATTCACCTAATATTTGTTATACCCTTCCTTAGCCTCAGGCCATAATTGTAGTTTTTGCTGTGGTTCTATCTGAAGACACATTTCAGATTGGCCGAGGCAATCAGAGCCAAGCTGGGGAGTCAGTTGGCGGTTTAAGGCGGTTCAAGGTGGTTCAAGGCGGTTCATTGACAAAAAGAAGTTCAAAAACTAAGCAGACAACTTCTCGTTGTTGGGGAGTAAAGAGAGAGAGAGAGAGAGAGAGAGAGAGAGAGAGAGAGAGAGAGAGAGAGAGAGAAATAGATAGACAGACAAAGAAGTGAACGTTGTCTAATTGCCTCGCATTGTTGGCTAAAAATATACAGGGGGTAAGTAGGGTGTGTGTGTGTGGGTGGACGTCTTAAGTATCTAAAGGTAGTTAGGAGTATTGTTCTCTTTCAAGTTGCGTGCCACTGGGCCAAATAAAGTTGGGCGATTCTCAAAGCGAGCAGCGATAATGACGGGATTAAAAGTGTTGCCAGACAGTGGGGAGAGTAAAGTGTTGCCATACAAGGAAAAGGTAAGTCCTATAGAAACATATTTTAAGATAATAATAGATATGCAGGAGTTGAATAAAAGCAGACAAAAGAAGGGTACATCACATCATAATCACTATAATTAAATAGGAAATTATTGACTGTTGATATAAATGAATTTATATGTTTGATAATTATGAAATTATTTGATTGATGGGAAAATATAATTTGTGGTACTCTGTTAAAAGGGTCAACTGCTTTATAAAACATTTCAGATATTTAACTATAAACTTTAAAAGGCCTAAAATTATGTCAACAATCACACTCTTATCAGGCTCTAAAACTGAAGTAGTTGCTGGGCTCTATTAAACGATTACTGAGTGCTGTTCGATAAGACCCATTCTATGAGTCTGCACAATGGGCCCTTTGATGGTGGTTATATGCAATAAAACTCGTAACTCTTTAACAGAACGGGAAACTCATCTACAGTTTATAGCGCATTGCAAATGAGCAATTTCAATGCAACGAGCGCCGCCGATAAACAAAAAATAAAATAAAACAAAACAAAACAAAAAAAAAAAAAAAAACAAGAAGCAAAAGTGGCGAATGACCCAACAATCCAAACAACGGAACCCTAGACTTTGCACCACACTCCACCCAAAACATAGTGTAAGAGAGGGGTAAAGAACGAGGGGGAGGGGAGGAGGATTACATGTGCGCGCGTGGCTTCTAAAGCAAACACAAGCCACCCACACATGTTGATGGCTAGACGGGCAAACGAACGGGCCCCGCCCCTTCGGCAATAAAGCTGCAAAGTATTTCTCGCTATACCCTGTAACTATTGAAAGCGGGAAATGGGTTAATTTCTCAACGTATCAAAAAATTCCAGTCGATTAATCAATTAATTAATATAAAACCCGAGTGATTGATATGAGCAGAGGGAGCAGAGGGGAGCTTCTGGTCACATTCATTCAACTGCAGTTCATTGAAAGATGAGACACATGGAGAGTAATTTTACAGGGTATTCATTTGACATGCAAATTTGATTGATGCATTTTCCGTTTTGCTTTTCTTTGTCTTTTGTTTGTTAATTGATTTTTCAGCGACTTTTCTTGGACGTTTCTTGTCCGACTTTGATCGACAGAAATTTGCATATTTTTCACATTTTCATAAAACGCGTCGCGTTTGCAATTTATTATTAAACTTTTTCAGATATTCTTCTTGATTTTGAAATTCTTTTTATTTTTCTCTTCTTTAATAATTTGTATAATATTCGCATTGATTATGCAAATCGTAATGGAAAATGATTTAGTAATAAAAAAAAAAAAAAAATAATAATGACAAAAAAATGCAACAGGTTCTTGTGGCTTTTGGGGTCAGTTTGTTAAGCAACGTTTAAGGCTAAAATATGGGTCGATTTACAGATATATTAAAAACATATATATGCATATAAATATATCAATACATACACATACATATACATAAATCCAATACGGATAGAAACGTCAAAGGCTTTCAAAATTTATGCTAAATTATTGATAGACTCTTTGGAGGGACGAGCAAACAGAATGCCAATTAAATTTGCATTGCATGAGGAAAACTGGAAAAACTACAAGCCCAGACGGTCGAAGGTGAAAAACACTCACATGGCTGTTATATATAAGTTTTCAATATAGAAAACAGTTATGCAAGTTATATTTTTACTTTCAAATGCATCCAACAAAATCTCCAGCCGATGTCAGACCAAAGCAGTACAAACTAAAAAAAAGGATATATTCTAGGTTCGATTTAAGGTCGAAGAGGTTTATCGATAAGTGAATAAATTTATTTTAGATGAGTCTCCTTATAATACCGATAAGCTGATAGTCTACAATTCATTAATAAAAATTGTACCCCATCTTGAAGAATAATTAGATTCTTGAAATAAATAATATTTTTTTGGAATATAAAATCAGAATTAAGGACAAAAGGTCTTTATAAGGTGTAAGGATTTTAGACCAAATTTTGTAGTCTGTTTTTCTGTCTAACAATCTAGATCTGTTCGCACCTCCCATTTGATAATTTTCGCTCATGACAACCTCCACAAACAATGTCAGTATCTGTCGATTTAAATGAAAATCTTAGTCTTTAACAAAAAATAAATTCAATTTTCCATTCATCAATCAATTTTAATGTTGTGTTTCGGCCATCGCATTTTTCCTAATTTTCCTAATATTTTTCTTTATTTAATTTTCACTTACTCTTCGGTGCTGAACATTCGCACCATGTGACGCTCCAAGTGCTGGGGTATGGACTGAGGGGAGGCTGGCGGTGTTTGGTAGGGGTTCATTAGGGCCTCGTCGTCGTCGAAGTAGCCCGAGGAGGTGGAGGAGGTGGTGCGCGGATATTTTAGCATAATTAGCGAATTAATGATATTAACAATTTACAACAATTTTAACAAATTTTAACACAGATTTTCAAAAAGTTTTTCAACTTTTTTTTTTTTGTAATTTTTCTATTTTTTTTTTGTTTATTTTTGGCACAATTTCACGTTTTTTTTTTTTAAATTTCTATAATTTTTATTTTATAATTTTCTGTCTGGAATTTTGTTGAGATTTATATACAATTATTTATTTTGCAAATCACCGCTGAAAATTATGGATCTATAATGTGTGCCACGCCCTGTTTCAGTGTTATATAAAAACAAAAATAAAAGAGCGTTTAATTATTATTCAATCGGCACGAAGCGTGAAAAAAACCAACACACAAATTTTGCAACCAGTCGAGCAACAATTTTGTATTTTTTTCGTTTTACTTTAAATTTGTTTCTTTTCTTTTTTTTTTTGTTTTTTTCTTGTAGTTGTTTTATTTTTGGTGTTTTTTGTATTTTTTGGTGTTACGCCGAGCGAGTGCAAAAAGTATCTGAGTATCTGAGAGATACAAAACGAGACATGCACTTGAAACGAATCGACATCGAGAATCGTGTTTTAAGTGTTGGACAATTGGCAATTATTTAATGATTATTTGTTTTTTTTTTTTTTAAATTGTTTACTTTTATTTTTTTGTTTTATGTTTCAAAAACAAAATATTTATAGGTTTCCTAACGTTGCAAGCGTGTCTGGAGAACTTAGCGTCGTTAACGCCGTGCCAAAAGGCAACAACTAATATATAAATAAATTTAACATTATTTTTATAGAAAATGACCAGGAGCGGACGAGACAGAGAGCAGAAGATTATGAGAACAAGAACATTAGGAGAGAGCGAGAGAGAGAGTGGGGCTGAGAAAGTCTATGTGTTTTGCAGTTAATCAACCGCAAAACGTGTTGTTTAAAAATAAATATTAACAAATTAATCCCGAAGATTGGAAGCTTAGCTGACTGAATCCCAGCACTTGCTGGGTTCCCAGTGGATCTCCAGCTTCGTTATTAATGCTAATTGAGGAGCGCCAGAAAGAAGCAAAAAAAAATGTATAAATTAAGTTCCTCATTTGACAAACTTATAAATCAGCACTGAAACCTAATTTAAGACCATTCCGTGTGAACGTGTCTGAAGCTGGAATACTTTTCATATTATCGCTCCACATACCAAGTTCCAAGCTCTTCAGCATGAATAGTTTATGGCTAAAACTACTTGAGTGACACAACGTCAACTCTGATAAACTTTTGGGAGCAGGTGGACTGGAAACTGGATAGGATTGCCTTCGAGCTTCCAAACTAAGTTTTCAAATCAGCAAGTTCAGAGCTTCTTCACTGAGTAATCAAATAAACACTTAGGATCATAAAATTTAAAATAACAGAATTCGCACATTTTCCAACACTGACGCTCTTTTCGCTATGAATAATAAACAACGTTCGTTGCTGTGGCTGTTGCCGATACTGAGATGAATGTAAAACAAATTGTGGAAGCCCAGAAAACGGAAACAAAAAAATAACAAATAAAAAACAAATAGCAAATGGATGAGACTGAGTGTATGCGAAATACAAATACCCTATAAAAAGTTTTTAATAATAGAAAAATACTGCCTGAAATCGTTAAAAGGCATCCAAGTGCATAAATCTAAAGTTTATTTTTATTTAACGCATATTTCGCATAGAAATACCCTAGAAACTACTACTTTCACTTATCTGAAGACATGCTGTCATTATTAATCAATACTCCCTATGCTTTGTTTCTTCTCTTTACAGGGTATTTTCACAACGAAATGCGTACCAAACTGAAAAAGAGATTCGAGCCGCAACTCAAATCGTTGCGTTTTCTTCGATTCGTTTTTTTCTTCATTTTATTTGATGTGAGTGTTTGTTGATTTAATGTGTGGTGTGTGTGTGTGTGTGTGCGTGAGTGTTGGTTTTTGTTTTTGCTATTTTTAGCCTATATTTGAATATTGTTGTGTCCAAATACACACATATACAAATACACAATTCGTGTCTCTGTAAAACGCTTGTTGTTAGTTCGAAATACGCAACGTGGCGTCGCTTCTCATCTCCCCAAAGTGGAAACACACACACACACACACACTTAACAGAAGAATCAATCTCACAGATACGAAGAGTCAACAGATGACAGTAACAAGGTCAGGGCGTCGCACAACAACAACAACAACAATTAACACACGTCATCGTTTCGGCGGCTACTCAAAAGATACAAACAGAACGCTTTAGGTGCCGCTTGAGATACTTTTCGCTCGTTATTCTTTGGCGCGTACATTCAACTTGAATTTATGGCTAAATTGTTTAAACAAATAGCGGAGCAACAATAACACAAATTTGTATTTTGTTTTTTTTTTTTTCTTTTTTGTTATTTCTCTTTCTCGCGTCTCGCGCCGGCGACAAGTTTTTGTTTACTGAATTCGAACCGAAAACTGATTTTTACAAAATGCGGCGTACAAAATCCAAAATGCGACTGCGACGACGCCGACTATGTTAACGGCAGCGACGCAGGCAGAGGCAGCACCAGCACATCAGCAGCTGCGACGATGGCAGCAATAAAATATTTTCAAAAATACACAGAAAAGTGTTTTTTATTTGGACTTTTTTTTTTCATTTTTTCTCATTTGGGCTTTTAGTTGAGGCCAGCGGCAAAAAATTACAAAAAAAAAAAAAAAACAAAAAAAAAATGAGAACGAGGAAGACAAGAAGTTGTCAGTGTGTAATACCCTACACAGGTCTGATTTTAATTAAGAAAACATAAACGCCTTAGGTAAATTATTAAACAATTTTAATTAAAAAAAAAGAAATTACCCATTAAATGTACTCTTTACAGGGTATTTACTGTAGTGAAAAATACGCCAACAAAAATCTCATAAGCTAAGGCGTGTTTTTTAGAGCAAACACTTTTATCGATAAGCGGCGACTGCGACGTCAGCTGCGACGTTGACGAACGATAACGAAAGGCACAAACGACTGACGATCACAATTATAACTACCCAGAGGGGTGGAAGAGTGTGGCAAGGGGGTTGGTGGTTGGGTCTAAGCACAACAAGTTGCTTATCAAGCGATCTAATCGCGTTATGATAATTACCATAATATTGAGCGAGTGGGTGGACGGGCGGGTCGGTGGTGGGGTGTGGGTGGTGGGTGATGCGTGATGGGTGGCTAGGTGACTGAACACCAATTTGAAAACACTTGAGACACTTTTTGCTGATTGAAAAACGATCAATGCCAATTATGAAAATGGAAAGTTGAGAAAAATAAAAAACATCACCAGAGAAAACGAGGGTAAACAGAAAACTACAAATTTTTCTTTGACATCAAAGAAAGGAGCATTAATGACCTTGAGAAAAGCCATAAAAAAGAACTGTTAAAATATGATATATTATATCTTATCTATGGGTTCTTATGGGCCTTAATAAAGCTCTTGTTTTTCATCGTTTAAGCCATAAAAAGTTTTTAAGCAAAGGCATAAAAGTGAATCAAGAATCGAAAGGTTTGAAGAATTAGTGGAAAGAGTTGAGTATAAGGTAAATAAAGAACTTCGATAAAGAGAATCGAGTAAAAATAGATTTTAAATATTTAAATCTATAGATTAATGAATAACAAATTGGGAAATGGAAACCTCACCCTTAACACCCTTTTATCTTCATACAGACATTTAAATATATCTTTGTGAATAAAAAATATTAAAAATATATTAAGACTCAAGAAATAATCTTAAGAGATTAATAAATAAGAAGTAGGGATTTTCAATTCATCCTGAAGCCTCTTCGATTACACTTTAAGATGTGGCAAGTGCTGACTATATACTATATACACCCTCATACATGTCTTTGTCTGTAGAAACCCCACTGGGGGTTCAGAGTTGAAGTGGCAAAGGAATTACAAGCAGAGCGTGTGTTCAATTACAGGCCACCTATGGCAACGACGTCTCTCAAAGACCCAAGTGAAATCAATAGTTATAAAATATTATATAGTCTGCTTAGAAATGCCCTATATCATCATCTGAAATCTCTCCTTCAATTTTTGATGCAGCTTAAAAGCAATTTTCTATACGGATTTAGAGTTTTCAAGTCTTGACTCTAAAGTAATAAGTTTATAAATTATTTATTTATAAATAAAATAATTCAAATTGTTAAACTGTCGCTTCCAATTTTTTTTTTTTTTTGTTAAATTTACAGGGTATGCGGCATGTGTGTTGAACGACTTGCAGTGGTTGCACATGCACAAGTTGCGCAGGTTTTGAGAGTTCTTATCAATTTTATGGGCACACATGTCGGACTTGTTGCCGGGAGAAGTTTTCAGCATTGATACTTTTACAGTGATGGCATTTATTATGTGCCAAAAAGTATATCTAAATATATATACACAGAGAGGCGATTGCAGATGGAAGGATGGGAGGATGGCAGGTGGAGGGTGGCACTTACAAATAGTGCTAATTGCGAACAGCGCCAAGTGTTGATTTGGCGTTAAATTTATCGCCAAGGAAAAGAAAATTAAATGGGCTGCGGGCTTTGACGTTTGATTTAAGAAAATTATACCAACGGGCCACCTGCGCGTATACGTAATCTAAATATATTGGATCATTAAGAGATAGATATAGAGAATAGGATAAATGCAGGAACAGAGCAAGAGAGAAAACCGGAAATCCATCTGCAGATGCACGAATATGCATTGATCTTCCAGATGTGTATTTGGATTTATTAACACCCGCAGTTGCCTCTAATTGGCAATAAATGGCAGATACGTCGTCGCAGCTGTCAAATCAAAACTGTTTTTGTAATGGACACGCTTATCAAGGACTACGATAAGTCGAAATGCTGATTAGATTTAATTGTTGACCACAATATGACTCATGGATGTAAAGTCAGTTGAATGTAAATAATAACAAATGAAGCTTAATTGTCGTCATTACGGAGAAACTTAAACAAATATAAAATAAATGGCTAAAAAAAAATTGTAGAAATTTAATTTAAATTATTTATAGATAAAAAATATCAATTTATAAATAAAAATTGAAAATTATATTTTTAACGTTGTGCGTAAGAGCAACACCTTTAAATGCAGAAATATTTCTTATTTTTTCTTTAATTTTTTCACTTTCATTGCAAAAACGCAGTTTCGCCCTGCCCAAGTAGAAAACAGGTGTCACAGACACGTTCTCTGCATTGTTTTTATAGCACTTAAAACAAGCGAACACCAATATTTGACCAACGCCCCAGACGGACACTTTAATTAAGAGTCAATATGTGAGTTTGCTCTGGACCTGCCGCTTCTTCCCTTGGAAGGGCTTATGAAACACCTCATCGAGTTCTGCCTATGTGTACTTTGGGATCACCAGGAAAACCCGATGGGAAGTCAGTTCAAGAGGTGCACAAAGATGCTATGAAGGGGATTAGCAATACGGCTAAGGCAATGGTAAACAATTACCGCAGACATACATGACCTACGAGCGGACAGTAAAAACAGCTACAGTAAACACTAAGTGATGTGGAAAATGGGTATGGGTTGTTGGATAATAAATAGAGCCAATATTGAAAGGTCTGAATGAAGCTCTCTAAAAACGACACATAAAGAGAAAGGATAGTCAATATCTTTTCAAAATTGACTCAATTTAACCGCTTAAATAATTTTGTTCAATGGAACAGAATTTACATATCACATTTAGGACAAAAAAAACATATATTTTTTTAAATATTTTAACAATTAATTAGGAGCATCTACATTATCTTCGGTTGTGGTTTTATCCTCATCCTCCCATATAATGTTGAACTCATCGCCAACCTTGTTTCCATCATCGTCGACAAGTATGCCAACCCGTGGACAGTCCTGCTCGAGAATTGTGCCCCAGCGGCTCAAGGAAATAATTCTATAATCATCGATTGGGGCGCTTCGTTTAATGTAATCAGAGAAAATGGAACCAGCCAGAAAGGATAATGTGCCATCCTGGGCAAATTCATCATGTTTTGTGACATCATAGATGTAACCCAAGAACGAGATCAAACGCCTCTCATGTACCTCACCGTCGTATTCGCGCAGCTGATTTTCTGTCAACTTCATGAATGGCAGTGGAGGTAGTTTTTGATCAACGAGTAAGTCGAAGATTGAGGCACAATTACATTTTTTTTTTAACTGGAAGCATTTGCGCAGAAAGGCGTAGCCAACAACAACGATAATAACGAAAATGATCACAAGAACAATCGGTTCCCCGGACTCAATTAATTCACCTTCCGTTCCCATGCTTGGGCTCTGCATTAATTGAAATAATTTTTGAAGTATTTTTTTTTAAATCAATTCTGAATAAACTTCCACACTTTTCAGGGTTTACTTGGTTAATTTTCGATATAAGCTATACTTGCGTCAGTTTCTCCCACTAAGATTCTACTTACTGTACATTTATTTTTGGTTATCTATAATTCTAGTCAATAATTGCCATCGCTCACCTGTAATGAAATGCAAAGGTAAATACTCATCAATAAAAGATACTCAATTCATTATCAATTTCACAAATTTAAATACTAAACAAATGCTGAAAAAATGCTAATAAATTTCTTTGTTGGGTTTAGAGACGCAAAATGTGCTTAATATACGATAAGTGTATATATATATTTATATATATGTACATATAATTAATTGGCGTGATCGGCTCAGCAACAACGGAAATTTCAATTAAATTAAAAATAACATCAAATTACATTGTGCCAAAAGACGTCACCCAACACAACGACGAGCCAAAAAAAAACCCAAAGGCATTTCTTGGCCAAGAAGATTTACAGGCCAAAAGAAGACAAATCTTGTCAATGAAAGAAGCGAACAAATACCAAAAACAAAAACCGTATCTAATTCTAAGAGATACTTTAGTTCGCGCCTTGGTGAAAATTTACAAAGTGCAAAAGCAAAGAACCCAAAATGTGCATTTCCACTTATGGCAGGTGTCTTCCTCAGACTTTTCCTCATTTGAATTTTCTTTATTTTCCACTGACAGACATCAAGATTCAAATAAGTCGACACGATTTTCTCATTCATCTAACTTGGTGGCTGAGTGTCCGTAATTGAAAATTTCGTGTTATTTTTCGCATCAGAAGCTAAATGTCAAAAGGGTCAGCGACCATCCGAGTGGGTGGCTCGCTGATTGACAACTAGAGAATTCTTAAGATGCGACAGATGTTTCACATCTTAATGGAATATAATCTATAATTCTGGCAACCCAACACAAAAACTTTCAAAATAATTTAATGACCATTACATTTTCTACGTTATTTTATTTGGCTTATAAAAATCAAGATGATTTATTAGTAGTGCTTCGGTAGGGAATTTTCAGAGAATTTTCATAGAGTTTTAATGAAGAAATACAAAAATTTGAACTAAGAAATCATTAAAATTTTCTAATTGTTAAGACAATTTTGTTAGATTTTAGGTTTTAGCACATTTTTGGTATAATTCTGTAACAAAAAATACTAAAAAATATTTAAGTAAATGACTCAATTCTGACTAATTTTTCTAAGGCTCAAAATCTCAGCCAATTTCGCTGTAAACTATTTTTAATCAGACATCTTTATAATTGTTTATATAAAAAAGTGATAAAAAAAAAATTATTATAAACTTCCCTGCGGTATTGTATATTTTTTTTTTTGCTGACAAGGAAGCCAGATTGATTGCCAGGGATTATTTGACATAAAAAAGTATGACATATGGGATATGTACAAATATCCCGTTGGATATTCAAAGTGATCCACATTTGTGGCTACCCCAGTTAATCGCTGGTAAATAAATAATTTTTGATTTTTTTTGTACATTTAAATAATTTTTTCATAAACTTTGTTTTTATGCAAATAAGGAAATTGTCGTCGTTTTTTTTTATCAATTCAAATAAAAATGGCAATTGCTCAATTTTAGGCTGTCGCAGCTGCGTTGCGCGAAGACGTTAAATATTTACATTGATAACAAAATGTGTGGCCGCTTTTCATGGAACACGATCTCGCTTTCCGTTGACACCGCCCATTCCCCCCCACTGGCTCACTATTCGTGGCTGATATCAAATGCCAGACAGCCCAGCCCAGTTGGGAATGGCAGGTGATAATAGCAGTGAGTATAGCAGGAGCCCAGCAATTGGAGCAGGCACCAAGTCTGAGGCCTCAGCTGGTTGACAATGTTCAGAAGCGGCTATACATTGTACATTTTTGCAGTTATCAGTTGATTAAATATGAATTATACAGACAAACATATAAAAACACAAACATAAACACAAATGCACACACACACACACACACACATACACGTACTCTTGTCATACACACATGAAAGTGAAAAATGATAAGCGCCAGAGTAAACGAAAGGCAAACAAAAAAATATACATAATAAAAATACAGGGTGCTGCGCTTCAGTGTACAAAAAGAAGGCAGCGCGAGTTGAAGATGGGAGTAAACGAGAATCTAGAATATGTTTAAACCTAATTATTATTTTATACATTTATTTATTCCTCTTTTTTTTCGCATGTTTTTTGAATATTCATAGACTACCAAAAATAATATTTTGAGTATTTAAAGTTTGAGGTTTGAGAGGAAAGTTAAGCTTGAGTTAAAAAATGCTTTTGCTTAAATAGTTAATTAAATTGAAAACTAAATACTTTATTTTCTGTAATTTATTGTTTAAATTATTCAAAAAGAAATTAACCAAAAATATGCCATTTGATATTTTTGAATGGGAATTACATTTCGTAAACTTTAAAGCTTCCTCCACGTTGGGAGGCTAAAAATTTAGAGCACTTGAATTTATCTTCAATTATTTCTGATTTCCTGATATATAATTCCCTTTGCTTGTATACTTAATGACGCCTTATTACTTACCCAATAAAATCTTTGATAAAACAATAAACTTTAAATAAACCGCGATCATTATTTAACAAATAGTCGGGCTGTATGACGGATGCGGCCATAAGGCCGAAGTTTTGTTGGTGTTGTTGCTGCTGTTGATGTTGTTGTTGTTGTTGCTGTTGTTGTTGTTGTTGCTGTTGTTGGTGATGTTGCTGCTGCTGATGCTGTTGTTGCAACGACATTTCGCTGCTGCTGCAGCTGCTGCTAGTGGCCATATTGGCAGCCATTTTGTTGGCTAGCGTAGCCATTTTGCCGCCATGCTGGCAAATTTACATGCAGTTGTTTTTTTTTAATTTTTCTTTTGTTTTTGTTGTTGTTGTTTTGCTTGTTATTTTGTTGTCGTTTTAAAAACTGAAGTTCTTGCAACTGTTGTTGTTGTTGTTGTATAGTTAGCCGTGCGTTTTATAAGCACTTTTTATTGTTTTGCAACTGTTAACCGAGAGTTGTTTAAAAATTGTTTCTCTTTAAATCAAAGATAATAAATAATTTGCAACAAAATTCAAGTACAAAGCAAATGCCGATTTTTTTTAAAATTGCCAATTTTATGTGTGCATGTGTGTGTGTGTGTGTTAGTGTGTGTCTCTGTGCGTCATAGTAAATGACATTTCAATATGAGTATAATATTTAATTAACATTCCCGTTAGCTGACGTGTCGCAAGTGCCACAAAAGTAAAAGCGCGTAAGTGCAAGTGAAATAGACAATGAGCGGGTGTCACTGAAGAAGAGTGGTACAATATGTGCGACGGCACTGTTAAACAGTCGTGTCCAAGTAACAGTGTTTCGAGCTTTTTATAGGCAAGTAAGCGGGCTACAGTGGTGGTCAAAATATTGTTACAAAGTTTACTTATGTTTTGACTTAATGCAGTGGAATAAATTTTTTATCAACCAAATACAGTTGAGTCACCCTAATGCAGCTTAAAGGCAGCCTGGTAAATGCCATGTAGCCAACATTTTAATATTCATATGCACCGAAGTCAGACAGTGGAGGACAGCGGCAAATGTCGCCTTCTGACATTTGTCGGAATTATGACAGCAACTGCTAAAATGCCTCTGTCTTCCGCCTATTTTCCATTTTCCTAACTTTTCTTTTATGTGCGTCTGTGTGTGTGTGTGTGAACAACATAAAACAAAACTTCATCAACTATTCGTCCCTAATAAAATTAACAAACGCTCAGAACCTCAAAGGCAACCACAATTTCTGTGCTCACAACTATTTTTAATTAATTATTATTTATTTAATTAAAGCAAGGGACCAGCACACGTGCTTTTGATGCATAATTAAATGTGTGAAGCCAAAAACAAGACACACTTCGTTTGGGAATGTGTGTGTGTGTGTGTGTGCATGAGTGAAACAAAACTGAAAGCAAGGCTAAGAGCCACTTGATATGGTTCAGGTGGAAGGTAAAGCCTTATTATATAGTCAAGTATTTTATATATTTATTTTATTTTTTGAGGCCCTTAGACCGTTGATGGCGACCCTGACTTTGACTTTTCCGCCCAGTTAAACCAAAACAAGTCACGTTCTGAGAGCACTCGAGAGACTCGACCTCACCTCATCGCATTTGATGACTTGACTTAATGCGTGTGTGTATGTGTATGTGTGTATGTATGTGAGTGTGAGTGTGTTGTGAAGTGGGAGATAGGGTTTCCATCTTTATTTCATGTTTCAAGCTATTCAAAGGAGGGAGAACCTTGGAAGGCAGATCTTGGCCTCACATCGCCAGTCTATTGAAAGCGAAACGAACGCCCACAAAACATCAAGAAAATCATTTTCCCCGAAACATATACTTGCAACAAGAAGAAAAGAAAAACCAACAACAAAAGTGTAAAAACATTTTTCATTCACCAAAAGGCAAAATATGTGGAAAATGAAAGGAAAGCCCGATGCCAAGGTCCATGTCCATAAGCTCGTGTGTTGGCAAGTCTTTTGGCCAGGGGGTATTGCAGTTGCAGGATATGCAATACGATTCCTTTCAACAAAGTGAAAGCTGTGCTGCAAGGACATTTCGTGCCGAGATTGAAAGTCCAAAAAAATGACAATAAAAGATTTGTTTACATTCCGAAAATTTTCATGGCCAGCAAATTAATGCGCCACATAATACATTTCCAACAACAAAAGGACTCGCCAAGATGACATTCAAGTCTTTCATAATCAGTCCCCGAAATGTGAGATTGAAAGTCATCATTTTGCTTAAAGGATTCATAAATTTATCTTATACTGCACTTCACTTCTGCTTGGTTTCTATCCTTGATTTGGTATAATTTTCGCATAAACTAAATTAAAATGGCAAAAAGTCCTAGAAAAGGAGAGTAATAAAATCATTGAAGCACGAAATTTATGCCCGCCGTAAAGGACCAAACAATGACAGCGGGACGCGTATTGTGTTCAGTCAACGTGAATAAGGATTTAACAAAATTATGCAAAGTATTCCTAGAGAATACTTAAGTGTGTGTGTGTGTGTGTGTGAGTGTGTTTGTTTGTGTGCGTATATAAGATGAATACGCGTCATTGCGCCAATTTCTCTGAAGCGCTATAAAAACGCAGCAAGGACACCAAAGGACTCGTCAACTTTCTAAAAGCGCATTGCTACAATTACAACATTCGAAGCAAGGAACAAAGGACGAAAAAATAAAAGGAAAAAAAAAAAAAAGAAAAATAATAAAAGAACTACAATATGTAGAATAGGAAAAATACATTTAGCCTCATACAGAGGCAAGCACAACCTTGACCTGAAAACGATGTGCCATGTAGCAGAGTAGTGCGGACGGAGTGGGCGGACGGGCTGCTCGAGATGCGAATCATGCAACATGAATTGGGGGCGCGCAGTAACAACGAAAAAAGAAAGCAAAAAGTGGCAACTGGCAGACAGAGAAGTACGACACAACATGAAAACATGTTGTTATTTGAGTTTAGTTCTTTGTTGCAACATAGATGCGCACACACACACACACACACTCACACACACACTCACACACACACACACACAATTTTCCAGCTACAGAAACAGATACGTTGAAAGTAGTTGGCCAAATGTACGTGGAATATTGAATGGATTGTCACGTACTTTCAGTTATTGCAACCACAAAATGTGGCGCCAAAAATGTGGCACGTTCGTTGCAGCTTCTATCATATTCTATTTTGCCACATCCCCTGGAAAAACTAGACAAGTTACCAATTTTACAATTTTGTAGCCAAAAGACTCGATGTGGGGTCATTTAATAACATTTGTGGTCAAAATGTTGCACTTACATCTCGCTGACAACGTTGCGTATGGGTAATAAATAACTTGGTGAAGGAAACTTTTTATGGCTCGCAGTGGAAATTATTCAAAGGACGTATAAAATGAAACCCCAAATTGGGGATATGTAAAAAAAGGGGGGAAAAAAGAGAGTTTTATAGGAACTGCGATTAAGTTTGGGTTTCCATTTGTGAGCTGAGATGTTAAATGGCAGGAGGCGCCTGAATGATTTAAGCTCAAGGTACGTGACGTGGGTTATCGTTGCTTTTAAAGAAAAAGTAAATAAATTTCTACCATCACTTAAAATTCTTAGAAATCTTGGTACAGCCATACAGCAACCCTGTTATTCGGAGGAAAAGCAATTACTTTGTTTCAAATGAGATTCTGGAATCTGCAAGTATTTATATCTAAACATACTTTAAATATATCTCAATCCTCCTTTAACCAAAATTTATTTGCTTGCTTTGGTTTTCCAACATCAAAAGTTTCTTTCGATTCTTCGAATAGATTTCTCTCTTTACTTTCGGCACATCACAACAAAAAGCATAAAAGTTCTCAGAAACATTTATCAGCTAATCGATAAAAATCTTCATGTCAATAAAAATCAATTGATGCTTTGGCTTTGCCTTTGTACTTTGCATCGAGTTAACCGCTTTGTAACCGCTTTGAATCGGTTAATTTATAAATGAATTTTTTTCCCATATCTGACGTCAACATTTAATCCACAAAAAGTCGTGTCTTCTTAATGAGTTAACGACTATTAAATGAACGTAACTTAAATATTGAATCTCTCGCTCTTTCTCATGTCATTCTTCAATCTCTGCATCTCCTTTCTTGATCTATCTATCTCTATCCTTTTCTATGGCTCTACCCAATCATTAAAATGGGTGGCTCACACAAATGTCTATAATAAGTGCCAAAATTATCAGCGTAGAAAAATCTTTAATACATTTTCCAAAATGCCAAAGCTGGAAAATAAAAAACTAGAAACCAATAAACAGCAACACCAACAACAATAACAACAACAACGACAACAACGACAACAAAGACAACAATAAATATCATCATCAGCAACAACAACGAAAGTTGCACTCATGCGATAAGAAAAAAAGATATATATGACAAAATTATTGGATTGGATAAATGTTGATGATGATGATGATGATAATGATTATTATGATGATGATGATGATCGTGAAAACTGTTGTTTTTATTTTGTTTGTTGTTTCTTTTTCCTTATTGTCATCTTGGGGTGTGTTGTGTGTTGTGTGTTGACTTAGGTTGAGGTCACCACCCTCATTCTAGGAGAACTTAAGCCAAAGCCAAAAATATGCTCAGAGTTTGAAAATGTATTGCGTATACGCAACGTTGGCGGCAGCGACGCCTTTGCGACGCTCTAACGACATAGTCCCAAAAAAGAAAACAACAACAAAATTTAAGGGGTTGTTTTCCCCGTTGTTGTTGTTGTTGTTGTTATTGCTTTCAGTGTTATTGTTGTTGTGGTAACCCACAATGGTAAATGAATGAAAGCAACTTTCAAGTGAGCATTGCGTAATCGATGCGAAGCCATCAAAGATGATGACGATGACGACAACAACAACAACAAAGACTAAGACTAAGACATCAAGAGAACGCTATTCATTTATACCCTGTAATTACACAAAGGCTGAACAGGGGAATGCTGTTTGAAGAGGGATAAAAGAGGGGGAGAATATAAAAAAAGGAGGCGGCACTAATTTTATTAAGAAACAGATTTATCTGTAAACATCTGAAGGATGTGAGACTTCAACATATGTAAAATACATTATTTGATTTTGAATTTAATCAGGAATTAATTAGAATCAAATTGAATGCTCAAAAAACGAGCAAAGTTTAATAAAGTCAAGGACTTTTATTCTTCATATTCCCCCTTCTAAAATGTCCTTCTTTTATTTTAAGCCACATTTATCTAAGCCAATTACAGAGTATCTCCAAGTGCAACCCTCCCTCTCATCCTACACACCTTTTTGCCTGTACAGTGCAAACAAAATTAGAAGACAACCCGCCCCCAAATCAAATAACACGTCAGAGAACATCAAGGAGAAGAAGAAGAAAAACAACAGTAATGCAGACAGTAACAAAGAAAAAAAAAAAAAGACAATCAATAAAAGTCGGAAAATCTATGTATAGGTTATATGGCCATCGAGAGATTGTTAAACATGTTCAATGATTTAACTGACCGACTGGCAGTTTTCCTGCTGAACCATGGGAAAAACAATTTGTGGGCCGGCAAATGGCGAATGGCAAATGACGTTAATCGCATTCCTCGATCAACTTCCATTGATTGCCGAAGTCTATTTTGGACATTTCTTAAGGACACTCCCTCGACATGACATTGGGTTTCTGTTTCCGTCTCAAGGCGTCCGAATGTTTGCCTTTTGTTTTACTGTTTCTTTTCCCCAATATAGGTGAGTGGGTGGTGGACATACCTGCACACCCCCCACCATCCCTTTGGGGGGAGCCACTGAAAATCATTATTTGGGGGTGTTGTTTTGAATAAACATCGCATGTTTTTCACACACTAGAAACAAGGAATTTTTTGAGGTTGTTTTTTTATGGAGTGGGACGGGATTTGAGGTCACACATATGTACTACTTTGGGGCACATTATTGTTGTGTCTGGATGTCGGGAACTAGTTCATTTGAATTTTCTAGGAAATTTGCAGTCAATACCCAAGTGATTGAATATTAAAAATGCGTGGGATTTGCAGTTTTCGTGCTGAACTAAACAAACGTTTTGACTGAACTGGTTCAATGTTGGAATCTAAGGTTAGTTATGGAACTAGTTCTATCCTATAATTATAAGAGCTGCTTTCAAAAATGATTCTCAATCAAACGTGTTTTCTACGTTAATAATTGTCGACCTTTTGATGATCAGGTTCCGTTTATGGCAGCCTCCCACAGTGATTTGCAGTATTTTGTAACCTTAGCTTTGTATTTAAAAAATACCAGAATAATAATCAAAATAATTGTACTTTTTAATGAGTTCTAGGAAAAACAAAAACACGCCTCATTAACATCAATGCAAATTTGACCTTAGAAGAGCTTCTGACATTCAAATCAAGGACATGAGCACATGGCGCATGCGTAGCCTTGAGATTCGGAATATCCTTTAACCCTCGGCTGTAGTTCATTAGGCGAAAGGATTTGTTTGATTCTAGATTAGAATGAATTTACATGCTACAGTAATGATTCGTTAAAATGTTCACTCATTTTGCAGTCGAAATTTTCTTTTTTTTTTTTTTGTTTTTGGGAAAATAATAAAGGGGGAAATTTTTTGTTGGAAAATTGAAAAATGATAAAAAAAAAAAAAAGGACGAATATATAACAGGATAAAAGTTTATAGGTCACATTACCTTTTTATAAATATATTTCCGTTATTAAAAGCAATTTCTAGATTATTTTTGTTTTCCATGAATGAAATTATTTTGTTGTGCGTTGTGTGGGATACCCAACACACACGCACTCACACTCACACACACACAGACGGTGGCGAACCGAGAAATAGGCGCGAAATCCTACGGATAGGATTTAAGTATCAGCTAGAGAGCCGTAAAAGAGACTCACTATTAACTGCGGACTAGCTGATACTCAACGGATGAAGGAGGGCTGGATGGATGTCGGAGTAGGGGGGGGCGCTTTCTTGGGGGAGGAGGGAGGCTCGGATTTTGTGCACGAACGGGGAGGTCTGCCTGTGGAACGCACGTTTAATTACACCAACACACACAAATGGCCAGGCACATATACACACTGAGGCACGCACGAAGAGCGTGAGAGCAATTGCGAGAGAACGTGAGGGAGGGAGGGGGGGCTTAGGTAAGGAAAGCGTCGCCTGGTCGAGTTTAGGGCTGGCCGAGGCGTTCACTTATGAATTTTTGAATTATAAACACTGCTTGTTATTTTTTTGCTCTTATTTTTTTTTTTTTTTCTTATTTTCTTCGTTTTATATTACACAATTTTTACTCTTTTGATGCTCTTCCTTTTTTTTTTTTTATTCAGGTTGGGGGTCGTCTGCCCTTTGAGCTGATGCTTCTGCTAAGATTCAATTTTGTAGCACTTTTAATTCTATTTTATTTATTTCATCAAAATGCGTTGCACAGTTGCGATGTCCGACGAAGACTGACGACGGGAACGACGACAACTTCCGCATTTGCCACAAACACCATGAAACGCGACTCTGCAGAGGCGCGCGATAAGAATTTCTGTGGTATCTACGACTCACTAGCAAATTTCTTGAACTTTTTTTAAACTGAATTCATTTATGCACACATATAAATTTATTATAAATTTTATTATTTTTTATATGCGTTTTTTTTTTTAAATTTTGTTTTTCTATTTTATTTGGCTTGAAATGCAACGCTTTGCGTGTGTGTTTGTGTTGATTGTTGGTTGGTTAGAAAGAAGCCAAAGTGTAGATTGACAGCCTCGCAGCACTCTGAGGGTAGCTTTTCCCGTTTGGCACGTTCATCGGCCAAGCGAAACATGCAGATGAGCGCAAGCTCTCTGGCGTGCGCCCACTCTCTGTCTCTCCGTCTCCGTCTCCGTCTCTCTCTCTCTTTCTCTCTCTCCCGCCCATACGTTCCACTAACAATGGGAGAGAGGCATTGGTAAGCGTGAGAGCAGCGTGCGCGTTGCAAGTTCATTTCTGTTTTGCTTAACTTTGCCACGTGAGAGGGCCAGTCAAAGCGGGCGAGTGCGAAAGAGAAGGGTAGACCCAAGCAGAGAGAAATAGAGAAAAACAAAAAAAGCAAAAAAAAAAAAAGAAATGGCAAAGCTTATGTTGCAATTGCCGTAAAGTGGGCGCGCATTGATTAAGCTAAAGCGCTCGGGCACTGGCAATGCATGTGTGAATGTGTGGAAGGGAGGGGTGTGTGTGTGGGAGGGAGGGAGGTAGAGTGTGAGTGACTGAAAATAACGACGCTGCTCGTTTCTAAGCAGCAGCAGTTCCTCTACCCGCCGCCCCTGCAATCACCTATCTAGTTAGCCATCCCTTTTATCTAATTAGTCAGTTCTAGCGTGTGCTCTCTTGCGTATACATACATAAACATGGACTGTGGGAGCATTAGAAGGACTAGAGCACCTGCTCTCTCTCTCTGTTCCTCTGACGCTCTCTCTTCCCCTCTCCCTTGCACATTGGCAGCTACTCGTTTACTGCGACGCGTCTGCGCATTTATTCGTTCAGCATAATTACAAATACAAACACAAAGCTTGTAACCTGCCTGGGTCACTGATGAGCGGGGGAGCTCGCTGTAACAGCACCCAAAGAACGAGCAGCGACAGCGGCAGCAGCAGCAGCAGCAGCAGCAGCAGCAGCGGTCACAACAATGGACAACACACCGAAGCAGCAGTTGCCTTGCAGAAATGAACGCTGCACAAACACGAAAACAAGCGAATCTCTCTCTTCTGCTCAGAGAGAAAGAAAGAGAGAGAGAGAGGGAGATAGATAGAGAGAGAGGGAGAGAGAGCGAGAGCGAGAGAGAGAGGGACTCGCCGTTGTCCTAATTTTTACTTGGGTCGTCGTCGCTGTCGCCAATGGCTGACTGACTATCTGACTAATTACGCCAATTTATAAATAATCAACGAGGCGCACAATTTTAAGGTCCTTGTGCAAGGACCAAGCAAGAAACAGAGCATAAAAATAACAAATGTTAATATTCAATCATTGACATCGCTCGCCCCAAGGCAATGACAAATCAATATCGTCGCTAAGCGATGATCAAATTAATCTCTAAATCAATTGGGGGTACATTTTAGAAGTGCCTCCTCATTGAGGCAGGACACTTGTCTGAGCTCTGAGTTTCCCACATTACGGCTTCTCCTTGACCAAAGTAGAACATGGGCTAATTACCGCCTACACTTCTCATGTGTGCTTGAACACTTCTATCACAACTGGAACATGACCTACATAACCGTTACAATTCGCAAGTGTACAAACAAACTATGAAAGGCAGATGAAGAAGAGGAAGAAGGGAAAGAGGAAAAAGAAGAAGCAGCTGTCAGTTATTCAATCGCTTGGGAAAGAAAGTTATGAAGTCCATTGAATTGTTAATGTCATTATTATTTTTACCCAGTTTGGCGACACTTTGGGAGCCCTAAGAAAACAATAAGACTTGAGTTACCTGCAACTAAACTCTAAAGGTGTACACCCAACTGTGAAATACCCTAGATCATTTCCCTTCTTAAGGCTACTTTATACAAAAATCAGGCATAAAGTTGTAACTTTTGCTTCAAAGGATAACTCTAGGGATCATTGAAGGACTTAATTACTCACACTTAAATCAATAAATATAAAAGGTGACATTCTGTCTGGTAAATGATTCACAACATACCTGAAATGAGAAGAAAATACATATTTAATTAATTAAAATGAAATACTTGGTGCCTAAGATAAAAGTTCCTAATCGACGCAATAAATTTTTAATTATAGCTAAGTACTTAGACCCTTGAGGACAAATTTATATTGTTTTTAATTAAAATATAAATTTACCTAATATTTATCTATTGTTGTCTGTCTGTATGGCTCACTTTTATTTTTAGCACAAATCTCCAATTTCAAGCAGCTCAATCAAAATTGATTGAAAAAACCGAAATAAAGTGTAATGCTTGAGGCCTATTCAAAATAAGAGCAGAGGTGGACATGAGTGGCGAGGTGGGTAGGTGGATAGGTGGGTAGGTAAACAGCCTCGATAAGATTATGAGTCGACATTTATAATGGAATCATATTGAAAGCTACTTATAGGCTGAAAACATATTCCGAAAAGCACTAAAAACCAAAAACTGGTTCGTTGTAATTTTCCATATGGCAGCGGCCTGCACTCCACACAATGGGGACCAGTTCTGTGAAAGGTCGCCCCAGAAGTCGATCACGATGTTTGATATTCGCTGGCACTCAACGGAAATTTTTCTCCCTCAATCGAATAAATATCTCTACTGATTTTTGTTCTACGTCTACAGTTTGATTAGTCAGCGCATTAATAAATATCGTATAATTTACAAAACGCTTTAGCTAGGCATTCTTTATATCAATTAAATATAGAGCTTTGTGGAATCTAAGAAAACTTTTTTTAAATTTTACTTTATTGATATTAAACGACACCTTATAAAATATCAGCAGTACAGTTGATGTAATAAATTACATTATAAAACTGTATACTTCGTTACGTTTCAAAATGTTTAATTACATTACAAAATTTACAAAAAATCAATGTTTTGCGTGTGCAAAATAAACAAAGGTAAGCCAAAGCTCACCTGGAAAGGCTAAGACTGATAACCCATCAAACGATTGATAAGCGTCCCTCCTCGCTATCAATCCCCTCAGATAAAGCTGACGATGACAAAATGCAGCAATTAAAAAGAGTGAGGGAGATAGAGAAATAAAACGCAATTGCGGCACAATTAGACCAAAGCTCAACAGACGCGAACTTTAAAAATGCAAGACAAGTCGGGCGGCAGATTAGTGACCGCCACTTAACATACAACGATCAGAGCGTAAAGGCACAAGAGAGAGCGGTTAAAGGTGAGAGTAGGCGAAAACGGGCAAGAGCATGAGTAAGAGCGCGACTGATAAAGCGATACAAAAACACACACACACAAGCACACACAAACACACGCAAACACACACAAACACACACAAAACAAGCCAAACAAACCGGCGACGCAGGCAAAGCGAAAAACAAGCAAGAAAAGCAACGGCAGGCACTCAGCCGGGCTCAAGCGTTTAGTGTGGCAGCGAACGTCGTACGTTGTGTTTTGTATTTTGTGGATTGTCTTGTTATGCTTATGGCAGCAACAGCAACAGCAACAGCAACAGCAACTTAAACAGCAACAGCAACAAAAATTATAAGAGGAATAACAGCAGCAACGATTAGCAAGTCAAAGCCACAAAGTGAACAAAGAAGAATCACCGTAAAAGCACCGTTAAAGCAATAAAAAAAAAAAAAATAAACAACAACAAATCTCTCTGCCTCTGAGCGTTGGTGCATCTAAGTGACAAATTGACAAGCTGAGAGGTGGCAATAGCCAAAACTCAACGATAGAACGCAAAAACAAAAATAAATAAAAAAAAAAAAAAAGAAAAAAAAAACGAGCAACAGTTGTCACACCCACCACAACCTACCTATACCAAGAGCGCCCCTGCCCCTGGCCGACAAAGTCAACCACCTGAGATCTGCACAATGTTTGAGGTGGCCTGCCTGATGTTCATTTGCCCTTGGCTCATACTCGTCTTGCTTATGTTCATCGCCATGACCGTCCTATGAAGAGTGAACAAACATGAGGCCGCGAGCAGGACAGAGGGGTGTGAGCCCGAGCGACAGAGAGAGGGAGACCACCACCACCACCATCACCATCAAGCCAAAATAGGCACAACACTAGCCAAAATAAAAGTTTCAACACATTTGGCAGTGTGCCCGTTTCTCCGATATATTCCTATGATTCAACTAAAAATGTGCTTCGAATTAAGCCAAACAAAACTTTGTGTGTTGTTTGTTTCGATTCGCTGTGTTCAATTTTCTTTATGTTTTTTGTTTCACACACACACACACACACACACACATATACACCAATGCAGGCACGGTTATACATACATAAGCAATTGAAATGTGATTTAAATTTTAATTATATAAGCACTGGTACCTATACACATACCATGCAATTCCTAGATATTCTAAGTTTTATTTTACGCATTTGCTAATAAAAATAACTTGTTTTTTATAAATAAAAAATATATTTTTTATCTAAGACAAATTAAAAGTCAAGCGGCTATTCACTGACTTGCCGAAATAAGGGGAAAAATAAATATAGTTAAGTCCCATATTAAAATACATTTTTATAATAAGAAAAAGACAGGTAAGTCACCAAAACTCCGGGTACTTTTCATTTAAAGTCTAAAAATAATATTATCTAAAGTTCAAAGTATTTTTAATGATGGCGAAACACATAAATCTCCCGCGCAGACAGTTGGGTGGCCCCAACTTCAAAAAGCTCTTCAAAACGAATGCCCATATGAGGCACTCAAAATGATACCTCATCTTATCAACAGGCTTGACTATCGGAACACTTGATAAGCAGCACTAACAAAAAAAAAAAAAAAGTAACAAAAACGTGTGTAATTCTGATAAATATACAAAGCACAATATGTCAACATTTTTCATGGGTAATAATTCCAAAAAAAAAAAAAATAAAAAAAAAATAATTATAATGTTCCCTTCATTTCTCATAAATACAAGCAGAACCTCTCTTCCACACGCAACGCCCACGTTGACAAAATGTCCACCCCTCTGTACAAATATTTGTTTGGGGAAATATTGCGAAAAGCTCAAATGAAAATGAAAATTTTCTATTTAAAAGCACATTTTGAGGGCGGGAAAACAGAATGACAAACATTTCTTACGCCTACGCCCCCACCCAATTAATCAAAAGTTGAAAGCAAAATTCAACATTTTCAACGAGAATAAATGTAAAATTATTCACACATGGCACATGGCACATCTATTTATAAGATCTTGGATAATTACTTGTACTTAAAATTTAAACAGCTGACGAAAGTGAAAGTTTTGACTGCTTAAAATTGTTAAGCGTAAGTGACGCTTCGTCGTCGCTTGTGTGTGTGGCATGGAGCTGTGCCCCTGGGCTTGGTTTTCGAGGCTTCGTGTCAATGACAAAGTTAAACAATAAGCAACAAAAAAAATAAGAAAAAATAAAAATAAAAATAAAAATAAAAATAATAATAAAAAAAGGCAGACAAATTGAATATAATTATGTAAAATCAGAAGAAGCAGAAAATATAAAACGAGTTATTTAAATTAACACTCGGCGAAAAAAAGGGTCGGAACACACAGTCAGACATATTAATTAAAATCGTAAAAACAAACAAAATTATATGTAAATTTTAAATTAAATCCAACTGAGATTTGTTTTTTAAAATTTAAAATTTTGTTTACGAAAATTCTCGTTGTAAGTTAAACGAATGCCTTAATTCATCAATATTGAAAGCCAAACAAAGCGAATTGTTGGCACTGCGGGGGAAGGGTGAGGCTTCCAAACATCCACGCGGGTGTCATTGACATTTACATTGGGTGTGGGCACAGCTCGGGATAACAAAAGTAAACCAATTGTGTAGCTTAGAAATTATAGGCCATGTCTATAGGAATAATCTAGGAACAGAGATTAAACCATTCAACTTTGGGATACATCAGAATGAATCTAGAGACTCATTAAAAAAAAAAAATTAATAAAATTAAAATTTAAAAAAATAAAATAATAAAATAAATTTAAAAACATATTTATTATTATTTATTTTAAATAAAATAAATTAATAGCAAAAATATAATTATAAATTACTGTAAGTAATTTTTGGCTTTTCGTTCATATTTGCCTGCCCAGCGCTGTCTGCATCTTTTTGTCTGCTTAACTTCACCACAAATGGATAAATATTATGGTCAGTTTTGTTGACGCAACGAATGACTAAATGTTGTCTTACGGCTGACTAACTTAAGTCAACAAACTTGCAGCTTCTTTCGTTATTGTTATTGTTCGCTCTAGGCTCTAGGACTATGGGTCACTGAAACTGGGTTAATTAAATGAACGGTCATAGCTGTTGTACCTGGCATCCAGTGGCAGTCACTTTACTGCATTGCATTCCATTTCTGCTGTCTGACATGCAAATGCAACAGCAACAACAACACAAAGCGGGGAGGATTTCTGTAAATGAATTCCGAGTAATTTTTACATTTCTACTAAAAGCCGCAGTCAAAAGTCGCGGAACATCGCGTGTCTCTGCAATTTAAGCCAATGGCCAATTGCATGAATCTCTGGGGGTGAACGGTGCGCTTCCAGTTGGAAGTAGGAACCGCTGTTGGCAGTGCAATCACCTCAAGTTTTGTGGGTTAGGAGTATCCTTTTTATTGTTGTTACTATAAATTTTGAATGTTTACATTTCTTCTTGGCTTTCTCTTTGTTGTTGCTGCTGTTGTTGGTCGAGGTTTTGTCGTGTGTGCTTGTTCTGGTCGCCGTAATGGGCACTATGAACTCCATGTTCCGGTCGAATAATAACAATCCCCGATGCCCCGAAGTCTACAAATGCAAATGTGCAGACCCCACAGCTCCATTAACAATAGTTCATTGCTCCAGTCCCCCAAATTGAATGGGACTCAAAGTGAGCAGTCATAACGAAGTGGAACGACTATAAAATGCAGGACACGACTCAAAGATACCCGTGCCTGCGACGCGAACTGAAGTATTATAGAAATTCTCTTCAAAAACTGTTGCATACTTTCGGGGACAATTATTATAATGTTCTTTGATTTAAATTATTAAAAACTGATCCCTGATATTCATGAATATAACATGTGAAAATAATTTACATTTATTTTTTATTTTAAAGCTGTAACCCATAGAAAAGGGAAATTTGATTTTTATTTGTCTCGTTAGATCCTACGAGTCGTTTTATATTAAGTATGAAACTTTATATTCCACATGTGGCACGCTTTATTCCTATTCCTCGGCTTTATTTTCATTGCAACTCAGTGGATGGCATCGCCTTTAAATTTCACACATAATTAAATACAACTGCAACTGCAACAACAGCACCGACGCTGGCGGTGGTGGCGGCGGCGGCTGAAGAAAAGCCCATAAAATCAAATTGCAACTAATAATTTTGAGTGTTGCGGTTGCATGAATCGCTTTGAAGTTTGCCCCAACAGCCATTTGCCTGTTGCAGTTGCTGGGAAACTCAGCTCAACGTCCATGTAATTATGCCAAAATGGGCGGTAAAAAACAGCTTCCCTAATAATGCTGTAATTTTATAGGGTATAAACGAAATGTGCTGCCTCTTGACAATCTTTAAAAATGGGTGAGATCATAAGGAAAATGTGAATCACGGGAAAACTGGGTTGTTTTTATTCCCAGAGAGTTTATTTATAATCGCGGTGAATCCCTTAAAAAATGTAAAAAGTTTTAAGTAGAAAACATTTTTTTTTTATATATTAAAAAATCGATGGGTAAAAAATGAAAATTTTTAAAAATATTAAAAATGTGGAATTTTTATAAAGTTCAATTAAAAGGACTCCCTCTTTTATTTATTATATAGAGTATTCATTCCGCCACGTTTGGGAAATTCATGCTGCCATATCAAATGAATATGCACAATAATTGATATGAATTACGATGAATTTTCCAATTTTGCCATTATTATTGTATTTTCTTCTTCGCTTATTTGAAGTTTTCATATTTCACAAGCTTTAATTACGTGTTTTTTTTTTTTTTTTTTTTTTTCAAAATCCACCCAGACCCCTTTTCTTCGCCTTACTTCCCCTTTCGGTTTTCCATCATCTAACGTTTCATAAGAATTATGCAAAGGAAAATTGGAAAAACCAGGGAAAATGTAAGACAATATTTCACTGGTCATAGCCTGTCGCCAACGTGTCTACCGCAGTTTGTTCAGTTGGGGTACCACCAGTCAAGGGTCTCTGGTCGAGGTCTATTTGGGGGCTCGCACTGGTCATAGCTTGGGTTACACGCCATGTGTAACCCAAGACTCGGAACCTTAATGAATTTAAGCCATCGACACTGACGTTGCCCCTTTGTTTGTGGCATTTAATGAAGCGCGGCATGTGCCAATAGGTTTGGTTTATTTTTACTAACAGTTCTTAGCAGGGAGTGGGTATGTGTGCGTGTGTGTGTGTGTACAGTACATGTGGTTCTTTAGACGAGTGGCCACCATTTGTCGCCAGCTCATTAGCTTGGCAAAATAAACGCAGCGAAAATGGTTAAAATTGTTTCTGTCACTCATGTGAGTTCTGTTGATTGTGTGGATGTGTATTGGTGTGTGTGTGTGTGTGTGTTTAAGTATATGTGTATGTAGCATGGTGTGTGGATAACTGTGTGCAAACATTGCCCACGTGCCTGCCTGCCTGACAAAGTAATTAAACATTGGTTTTCCTCTGCAGAAAAGGTCAACATAGCCACCGCCTGGCACTGCAGTAAAAATTTTAATTTCTTCTCCATTCTGCACTATAAAAATGAGTTAATTAGCTGCTAGGACTTGTTTGTTACTATTACAGCTATAAAGGGATTGCTATAAAGTGAAAAAGTGTTCCACATGTGAAAATAACTATTTTTAAGAAACTTTTTAAAGATGGAATAAATAATAATAAATTCAACCGATTTGGAGAATATAAATAAAGGCCTAAATTTCACTAATTTTAAAAAAATAAATATTGTAAGAGTTTTTTTTAAGCTATAAACTATAATTTATATTTAAAAATGAATCATATAGTTTAAGATATTTTTTTTCTTTTCTTATTTTAGATATTAACCTTGAATTCGTAAATACAATAAACCTTCAAGTACAAAAATTTGTAATTTCATTTCTTTTTATGGCTGCGCGTGTTTGTTGTTAAATTAAAGTAGACGGCGATAAAAATTAATTTAGAATCGTAAATAAAAAATTGTTAATTTTTAAACCAAATTTGTCTAAAAGTACTCAAGATGTAATAAAAGAGATTTTTTTTATTTTTAATGATATTTCATTTTCATTTTTCGATTATCAAATTATTAAGTACTTTTTTTTTTTTAATTGCATTTTTTGAAACTAATAAAAACTATTCTCAAAACACGATAAGCGTGTTGTGTACATGAAATAATTTCTCATAAAGTTGCTTAGCTTTTATGGCGATTGTACAATAAATCATTAAGCAAAAGATAAACGGCAGCAACAATGAAAATTATAGCAATTAATAAATGTTATAGACATGAGTATAACGAGAGGCGATGGGCGCAGGAGTGAAAAGTGCATCACAGAAGCTTTGCGTCATTCGAGAGTGTTAATTAAGAGGGTAGCTTGAGAAGTTTTTAAATATTACAAATTATTCAAATATCCTTTGTATTATAATTATGACATTTAAAGAAAATAACTAAGACTTAAGAAATTCGGTTAAAAATCAGAAAAGTTGAATTATTGCCAGAGCTTTTCAATCGCCCCTCGCTTGCGAAACCTTGGTCTTGGGGAAATACAAAATGCAAAACAATTAAATTGCTTTCCCGTAAGTCAAAAATTATCACACGTGTCAGTAGTTATGGAAAACTGATGCAACCAGCCAACCGCCGGCACACCCTCTTGCCACACCCCACGCCTATTAAATGATCCTGAGTGTCCGAGTCCATGGAGGTGGGGGGTGGTAAGGGGTTTGTCTCAGTTATTGACAGTATAAGTGGCATCGCATTTAAATATTATTTGCAACTGTCTTTGTGTCAGTGACTGTAATTGTATCTGTATCTGCATCTGCAACTGTATCTGTAACTACACATGCATCTGTATCTGTAACTGCGCATGGAAATGGAAATGTATCTGTATCTGTATCTGTAACCCGTGTGGCAATTAACAATTCACCAGTGAACGCTGACGGGCCAGACATAGCGGCGTCGCCATAGTCATCGTCGTTTGTCAGCTTTTGTTATTATTTCTTTTTGTTTCCCCCACTTTATCTGCATCTCCCTCACATTTTGCTTCGTGGCATTGCATTCTCTTTGCTTCTTTAGTCGCATTTATTGCCAGTCTCTTTGCTTAATGCCCATGTAATCACATCGATTTGTGTTGTGCACATAACAGTTGCTGGGCTCCTCCTCGAGGGTTCGGCTATGGAGCCCACCGCTTCCTAGCGACCCACAAATCATAGTTATTACGGTTCATGAACTGTCTGCCTTCAGCGGACGGACGTTATATTTCTAGCTTCGTTCGGTATTATTAACTATTAATAATAGCCTCCTCCCTCCTCCCTCCCTCCGCCACAAAGCCCGCGAACGTATGGAAAAACTTGAATTACAAGCTTAGCCATCAAATGGAGAGTGTGATATTCGAGGCTTGACTGTGATTGATGTCCATATGATTATAAAAATTTGAATTTAAATTTAAATTAAAAACCACATTTCAGTTTTCAAATCTTTTGACATTTTCAAATGGCAAAAGTTTTGCAATTTCAGCCTCTCTGTGGAGACTTTGATGGAAATCTTTGACAAAACTTTTTGATAGTCAGTACCTCAAACCGATTTATTATCGTGTTGAAACTGAGCTGAGTTACAAACTCTGATCATTTGGGTGCACTGCTTAAAGACTTACAAGGACATGGGAATAATTTAAATACTACTTACAGAGGAGAATTCAAATATGGGATGAGAAATTTACACGAAGAAATATTCAGATAAGAAACTACATGAGTGGCAAGTGGAAGGAATAAATAAAAAAATAATCAATTTACAATTAAAAATTAAAAAATAAAAAATTAAAAATATATTTTTTGTTCAAATAATTTAATTTAAATTTTAAGAGAGTCAATAGATTTTTATTAATAGCTTTTAATAGCTGTTTATGTATTTTGTGAGCTTTTCTGTTCTTTGGGTTATCCTGATGTTCTATGTACCTTCATCTACCTTCAAACACTTTCTGTTATATAAAAGTAAAATCCTCCTATATCCCAAAATCTATGATTTTTTATGGTAAATCTTAAATTGCAACTTATTCAAAAATTTCTAACCTTTTCTTCTCCGACAGATAATTTTGAAAAAAAAAACTTACCAAACAAAGGGTCGTAGTTCTTAGACGAATGTATTTAAAAGTTGTACATACCTGCAAAGAGATAATAAGGACATTTATAAGAAATATATTCCAAGAATTTATATTAACAGTAAATAAGACATTAAAGTGAAACTAGAAGCAGTTCTAAGTTTAGAAATGAAGTAGCAACGAGAGTCAAGCAAATGAACACAAATATTTCAAGAGTCTGGCAGGTTGGAAAGTAATTCCAATGGACTAATGGACTAATGGAACGTCGTGCATACTGAATGAGAACAGAAACTTAATATTAGAAAAATGACAAATATGAATAGCTAATCGTTTGTCACGACTCCAGTGACTGCCTCTCTATGCATTCAAACTGATGACTGGCCTGTGTGAAGTGGAGAAAAAGCTTTGTCGTTTCAATGTGGGTGTTGAGTTAAAAACAAAAAAAAAATAGCCAGACATGCGATTGAGTAAATGTTAAAAAAAAAGGAATACAAAAAAAAAAATATATACATATATATAAAAGTATAGGAAATTCTTCAAGTTATTTGAAATGCCTTTAAGAGTTCAAACAGATGGTAAACAATGAGAAGACGCACTCAGCAGGGCAAAAATAACCTCAAGATAATAACCAACTTCCAGATACAAGATACAAGATACAAGAGACCAGAGACCAGAGACCAGATACCAGATACCACAAACCACAGACCACAGACACAGACGCAGATAAATTGCGTGGCCAAGGTAAACATAAAAATGTATAAAAAAAAAAAAAAGTATGTTTTTTAATGCCTTGAGTACCCTTGCCGTGGGCTTAGCCGCTTTGCTGCAATGTTTGCGGTGATTGCCATGACAGGTCACAGTCTTGGCAGTAATTATAGCCAAGCCAAAGAGACTAACAGAATCTTTGCTAAAAAATTTAATAAAATTACTTTTAAAATCACTAAGAAAAAAGCAAAAAAAAAGTATAAAATATTTTTAAAATTTTTTGTAGTTCTTTTTTTTTTTTTGAATGCTGAATACCAGAATAAATATTTTTTATTTATTAAATTTTTACTATGTTAGATATTATTTATTATTATTATTAATATTTATTATTTTTAAATTCAAAAGTGCAAATAAATTTTATATTTTTTTTATGCTTAACTTTTCAGTAATTCCCCAAAATATCTTTAGCTAAACTATAAACTAAAAATAGCTCTTCATTTCATTCCTTTTCTCATCAAGTCTTTACCCTAAAAAACTCTATTAATTTAATACCAAAAAAATAATTATCCATAAAAAAACTTTGAAAATAAAAAATTTATCGCACGATTTAATAAATATTTTTATATTTTTTTAAATAAGAGATTTTATAAAATATCCACACTTCACTTTAATCGCAGTTTTAATAAAATGACAATTTGGATTTAATTTTTTTATAGCTTTAAAATTTCGTCTGCTTTCTATTAAATTTTATACTTTTTTTTTGTATTTTTTATATTAATTTAAAACTGACTTTCTTTTTTACTAGCCGTAGCATATGCGCCGAGCTGTTGTCCTGTGTCATCATGTCCTTTTTTAGGGCAATTCTAACTTCCTCTTGCCAAACCTTAGACTTTGCTTCGGGGTTTCTTCTGATTTTCTGTTTGAACAAGAACTTCACAATTTACATTGGACCTCAAGCAAGTTCAAGACCCATGGGCCAAGTTTGATGGGCACCAAAGGTGGGCAACAACAACAAAACTATTTAAAAAATCGCCAACAACAACAAGAAGAAGAAGAGCAACAACAACAACAATGGAGTCCTCAGACAGACGTTCATTGCTTGTCTCAAGCAGCAGATACTCGTAATTGTTATTTGTTATACTTAAGTTGAGTTTCTTTAAAGGTTTTTTCATTGTTTCTTTTTTGTTATTGTTTTCTTCATTTTTGTTTTGTTATTTTCTTCATTTTTTTTTAGATTTTTGTTTTTTTTTTTTTTTGTTGGTGGTTGCGCTTTTGTTTGGTTTGCGCTCTCATTGAATATTATTTTTGGCATGTTTTTTAAGGCTTTCGACTTTTTGTGTACGACGTCGGTTTGGCCAAAAATAAACGCTGACATCATCGGAGCAGCCAAGCGGCTAACCAACCATCGCCAGTCACACAAACAACAACAACAACTATAATAACAGCAACAACAATCGACAACAACAAATGATGCAAAGTCTCATATGAAGAGAGACTCTTGAAGAGCTTCCAATGGATGCGATGGATCCGTTTCACTGGACTTGGCGACGAACCAACAAACAAACATTTGTTTGACTGTACAGCTGTGTGCGTGTGTGTGTGTTTGTGTGTGTGTGTTTGTGTGTGTGTGTTTGTGTGTGTGTGTTTGTCATGTGATTAACTGCCGCTACCCTACCACATCCCTTTGCCCAACATCTCCACAACTTGTTAAACGAGTTTCACGAGATACGATCCATAATTAAATCTTCAAAATAAAAAATTTCCTTTGGTCTTCTTTCCCCCGAAAATGCAGTTTTTGGGGGTTTCTTGGCCTTGAACTTGTCTGGCGATTGCATTGAGTGAGCTTCTTCTTCTCTCCTCCGCTCTCCTCGCATTTCCCCTCAACCAAATGGAGCTGCACACTTGTCGCCAGAGCCCAGACACTTTATGCAGATTTATTCAAAGTAAAATGTGTGCAGCCATCAAAATATATACTTCAGATACTCCAAGTGGAATTTTTATGTTTGCCGAAGTTTAGGATTGTATTTTGTTCTCTGAATGTTGACTGTACTGAGTCAGTTGAATGTGCGATTTACTTCGAATTTGCCTTAAGGTAAGACACTATTGCGAAGGAGGCTCGAAGGATACTTAAATGAAGTAAATTGTACTTTAAGAATTTTGGTTCCTTAAGGTATCAAATTGAAACTTTTGAATTAATTTATGGTATTTTTTTTTTGCTACTTTTAATTTTTTAAAAGCAAGAAAATAAGATAGAAAAGGGTTTTGAATTTTTGCTTTAAATAATTTAATTTTTTAAAGAAAAGAAAATATTGAAAATTATTTAAAACTAAGATACAAATATTTTTTATGTTATTATTGTAAATGGATATTTAGTCACACTTATTTAAAATTCAAATTATAAAGAATTTTTGAATAATCAAAACTATCAATAAAACATCAACTTTTAATTAAAAACAAATTTGAAACATTATTTCTCAAATTTACTACGCACAGCATTGAAAATCCTTGGGCAGTTAAATGTTTCGTGTGTTTTAATTTTCCACAACATAAAACGCATAAAGAAAAAAAAATTGTGTTTTGGCCAAATTGCGACTTTTCTTTAAGGCAATTTTGTTGCGCACTTCCTATTAACCCATAGGAAACTCCCCCAACAGAGATAAAGTGGCACTCAGAAGGAAAACGGGGTGAGGGCAAGGGGGCTGCAGGAGGAGCCGGGAGTCGGGAGTCGACAAAGTCCCAAAGAGTAACTACAGCTATGCGCATTAGGCTGGTCCCTAATTATCTGCGGAGCACGCAAAATGTTCCTTTTGTTAAATATTGAGGGACTTATTCGGGGAGCTGGTGGCTTGGTGGGGCTTCCAATTGGGCCTGGGGGAGACATTTGTGCCTAGGAGCCGTCAAGTGCGCAGTTTGTGCCAAAGGAATTAACTGCGTTCTTCATATATGAAATTGCTTTTTTATTACGAATCATCATCAACACCAACATTCAGCGATTCGCGGAGTTGGACCCTTGAAACGCGAAAAATAAAATAAAATCGAATGAAGATGGGGAATTACAAGAAGAGCTCAAGTTTAGAAATGACATCATTGTGCCCGCAGGTCAAATACACACATACCCATACTCACACACTCACACACACTCTCAAATTCAAAGTTATTCATTGCAATCCGAGCACCGAAAACCGAAGAACAGAAAGGCAAATCCAAACTAAGAAGACTCCAATTTTAAATGGACATGACGTGGATTTTTAATGCGTAAAAGTTGATTGAATAGTTTCAGGGCCAAACCCGCAGGCACAGGAGTAGAGCACGAAGGATAACTCATGCCAAAGACAAGCTTTTTTATAATTAAACCTCAAGGCAGCGGCAAAAGGCGAACGGCGAACGGCTTCCTTTTCACTGTACAAATTGCCATGTGCCTCGAAAGGATTCATGAATCATGACAAATGACGCATCATCAGTTGTGGATAAGACCGGAAATTTGCAGTTCTCAACGCGTTGACAGCAAAAACATTAAACAAATTTCAATGCCATGATAACTGGAGAGTTTATACTGATATCTATATATCAAAAGTTCTGGGAAATATTAAAAAAAAAATAATAATAAAAAAAAAGATAAAACTTTTGCTTTTCGATCGTCTCTTTGATTTAGCCCCTGACTTCATGGGAAATTAGGTTCGTTTTTAGTACCTAAATATTATATTAAAAATTTTTATAAATATTTATTATTAATGTAGAGATTCAAAAATAAATTATTTAAAATTTATATATAAATAAATAAAAAATATATGTTGATAATAAAATTCTGTTAAAAAATAAAAAATAAATGTTATGGGAATACACATAAAAGAGCTGAAGCCTTTTTATTTATTTAAAGGATATTAAACATTCGGCATTCCGAAGCTCAAACCACTCAATAGAAACCATCGATAGGAATTTATAAAATAAATCGATTAAACTTCATGCCACGCCACAAAATGCCACAAACATTCAAATGAGAAACGAGAGCGAGAAACATGCAGAAAATAAAATAAAAAACAAAAAAAATTAAATTAAAGTTGAAAAATTCCAAAAATCGATATGAAAAATTCCACCTAAACCGAAATGAGTAAATATCGATAAACGATAAGGAAATGGGATGATGCAAGATGATGAGATTATTCGCCTGCTCGTGCAACAGCGAGTGATGAGCGTTAAAAGCATTTGCCACGTGCAACGTTTAGATTAACGGGACACAGCAATGGGTAAGAAACAGGATCTATAACGGTTATTATAACGGTAATGGGAGAAACGGGAACACATATTACAATCATATCAAGAAAATCCCGATTAAACCCAAATCCACAAACGTCAAGCACGTCTATCGATAACCGATAGATCGCAAAGAAATCCCACCAACACCGACCTGTTGACGGCCATCACTGTGGCACAGTCCAGCGGCGTCTGCGAACGTCTGCGGCTCCCAATCTCTCCAGGTACCTGCAACCGATGGATGCCCGGCCCGAATGCGGGATCATAGCTGTACGAGCAGAGCGTATCCGGGGAGCTGCCATAGAATGGGGAATAGGAGTGCATGAGTCCCGTTGGACTGGCGCTGAATGCCATGTAACCAACGGCAGCTGCAGCTGCTGCCGCCGCCGCCGCCGCCACTGCCGCTGCCGCTGGAGCAGCTGATCCGCTGCTCAGTGAACGCTGCTGGTGGAGTGGATGAGGATGATGGTGATGGTAATAGTGATGGTGCAGCGGATGATGATGATGCTGCGGACTGTTGCCAGCGCTGCTGCTGCTGCTGGGTATGGGTATGGCGCGACTCGGCGGACCGACCGGCAGGCCGTTATAGAGCGTCGGCGAGAACTGATCGCTGGCCTCTTCGTAGTCCTCCTCGAGGGTGGCGGGCGGTATGGCCGCATACAGATCGCTATCGCTGGCCGCCGTCACGGCTGTTGGCCACAAGGACCTGTCCACGCAGAAGGAGCTAAGACCGGAGTGGGATTCATCGTAGTAGTAGAGATGCGGCTGCAAGCGCCGCCCGTCCGGGCCAAGCAGTGGGAGGGATGCGATGTGCGGGTTGCTGAAGGCACGTTTGCGACTACTGCTGGGCGTGGCAATGGCAGGGCGGACGTGGGCAAAGCTGGTGTTTCTTTTGTTATCGAATTGTTTATCGATTTGTATAAAGTTTTTTCAAGTGATTTTTATATATAGAGAGCAAATTGTGTAGTTTTTGTTTAAGGTGTTTTTCAAGTGTTGTAAAGCGCGCAAAATGTCGCATAAATGTAAATAAAAAGAAAAAGGAAGAGAGAAAGAGAGAGAGAGAGGGGAAAAAGCAGAAGATATATGTATATTTCCAGAGAGAAATGAATTCAAAATTCAAAAAATTTCAAAACAAAATATAAAAAGTTTTTCCTTTTTGTGTGTCATTTGCCAATCATAGGAGTGCGGGGGGAGGGGGAGGGGGAGGGGGATTCATTGGATACATTCAAAATGATGTGGCAGCATACAGCCCGTCGAACGCTGCGGTGTGTGGGCGTGACATGAATGAAGTCATGAAATATGAAAACTCTTTAATACTGAGAAAAGTTCTACAATAGAAATATCCTGTCTAACAGGAAAATCCTGTAACAAGCGACTATCCTGACTTAACAATCGCGTTTTATTGAGATAAATAATAAGTATTTAAAAGCAGGAAAATTTCTGCTCTATAAATTTTCAATTTGATCTCAATTAAAGTTTAAATCCATTTATCAATTAAAAATAACTTAGAGTCACTTCCATAGGACGAGAGAAAGAAGTAGCACTTTTCGATACACACACACATACTCGCGCACACACACACACAGAGTTATTTCGATGGAAAAGCAACGCTGCAGAAGCCCCGTCAATTAATAAAAAGTGCAGACAGCATTCGCTTGGCTCTGGTTGCAACGCGACATCTAAATTATTATGCAACATTTGTGGCAACGTGTCGATGCGCTCCAGTTCTTTGCAACAACAAAAACAACCGCTGCGGCAGCAGAAACAACCATGTGAGAAGCTGCCACTGCAGCTGATGAATGTGGCATGGAGAATGATGATGATGAGGATGAGAATGACGATGATGAGGATGAGAATGACGATGATGATGATGATGATGATGATTGCCAATGGACGCAAACATGAAAACACAATTTATGCGAACGAAAATGAAAACTCAACTGAAAATTGTCAAATTACTTTGTTGCATGCAACAAAAAAATCCAAAAAAAGAAAATATAAAATTGCAGCCAATTAATTCTGGAAAATTTGCAAGGAAAACTTCCGCTAAGTCCTCTTTTGATGTCCCACGTTGACGAACCTAATAAAAACATCTTCATTTCCATCTTTCCATCTCAATTTCCCATCTTCCATTTTCCATCATCAATTTTTTTATTTTTTTTCCTTTTTTTTCGCCCGTTGGGATGGCATTTTCCAGTGTCGCGTCTGCCACGCATTTTGGCCACAAATTCACAACTAAACGCAACGCGCAAAACGATAAATAAAATGCAACCAGGCTGAAAGATCTTGTGACAGCAGCAACAACAACAACAGCAACAACAACAGCAACAACTACAACAACAGCCACCATGACTTTAATATTGGTAGCCGCAACAACAACTGCAGCAAAAGTCAAAAAAAAAAAGGAAAAAGACTTTTCCCTCATTTGTTGGTCGCAGCTGCAACAACAACAACAACAACAGAAAAGCAGCAGCAGCCGCAGCACCGATGACGACGGCGGCAGCAACAGTTGCAGTTTGCAGTTGCAACTATTGCTGCCAGAGACACTCAGTCAACACAAGACACATCCGGGATACAAATGCAACAACAACAACAACAACAGCAACAACAACAACAAAAATGACAACAACTTTTTATTTGGCGCGCTTTTCACTCGCTTATTTACTGCAAATGTTGGGCACATTGACTTAAATGTGAAAGAAAGTGTGTTATGTTTATCGATAGTTTATTATCGATAGCTGAAGTAACTACAAGACTCGAAGTGTTCGAGCAAATTTACTGCTGACTTTTGTTAAAAGCTTTCGAGTGTAAAAAAAAATTTATTTTAATTGCTAAATTTATATATATATTTTTAATTTAAATAAAAAAAATAAAAAAATTAAAAAAATAAAAAAAAAAATATAAAAAATAAATAAAATATTTTATATTTTTTATATAAACTGAATGACTGCAAAAATGCGTAAGAAATATTTTAATTTATTTTTTAAGTGTATTTAAAATTCGTGTTTCATTCTTTTCATTTTCGTTTTCTCAGAATTTCTGTCATTAGTTGTGGTTTTTGCTCCACTGTGCCTGACACTAAAGATGTTTATATGTGGCAATAATAAACTTTATTCCCGCTAAATAAAACTTAATTATCTAATTATCTGAGGATTACATTCGAGGCACTGGATAAACTTCGTTGGGTGGAAAATTCGCAGGAACTTCTTGGGAAAACTTTGAATAGAGGAAAACTGAAGTTTTGGCCGAATTAAAAAGCTATTAAAACGTTAACAATTATTTTCACTTTAATTTAAAAACTTTGGGAAAAATGTTAAAAGTGAATTAAAAGTTGAAACCTTTGTAAATAAAAGACCAAATTTATTTGTTTAAATAAATCGTTGCTCTTGCATTTCTCGTGTGTGCAACTTATTGTTGCATAAGTTGCAAATGTTGCAGATGCGATTGTCGTGGCACGTTAAATGCACAAATTAAATTCAAGTTTCGCATGTGTAAACCTCCCTCCCCCTCCCCACCGCCCTCGCCCACAAGCCAAAGAGATTTTCTATTGTTTTTCTTGACTTTTCAGTGTGTCGCCAAAAAACAAGGAAACAAGGAAAATTGTGGCTTTATTTTATTTTATTTATGCCGAAAACAAAAAGGAAAATTGGGTGAATGGGGCCAAGACTCCAGAGAGATGCGAAAACGACACGAGAGAGAGAGAAAAAAGAAAAACCGAAAATCAAAAAAGAAAAACGATTGTTAAAAGTGGAAAACTCAACATGTGGGCCCCGCGTTTGAATTTCAATCAGAGATTAGCAATGAAAAAAAAAGTAAATAAAATAAAAAAAAAACGTGAAAATAAATTGCCGTCTGAGTGGACGAAGATTAGATACTCTTCGCAGGAAGATAAGATAAGAAAGAAGTAAAAAAATTCATTTAAAGCTAAATAAATATTATTTATAAATTATTCACTGAGAGTTGATTGTTTCTATAAGCAATATAGGACATAATGTCCTTATAATAAAAATAAGGAGTTATTTACGGAGAATAAAACCTTTGGAATATTAATTAATTTTTTTATTATTATTATTATTATTGCTTATGCATTATAAAAAAAATAATTATTAATTATATTAATAACAATCTGATTAAATATGCTTTCAGTTAATTTAGCTATAAAAAAAAGATGATTAACCGGTGAAAAAAAACTACTCTACGCTTTATAAAAATCTCGATTGATTAAATAAAAAAACATTTCTAATTTCAATTAAATCTATATAAATATATACAATATATTGAATTCCCTTCATTGATCACTACCAACAGCATTGAATGGGAGTTATACCCCATATGGAGGGTAGTTAAATTGAAATTCAATGCAAGAGTTTCTTTTCGGTTTATCGGTGAATTTTTATCGCTCGCTGCTGCTTTTACCCGAGGTTTGTGCATTGTTTTGTTTTCCATTTGATTTTCGATTGAGTTTACGTAATTTTCTTTTTGTTTCTTTTTTCAGCTACCATTTTTGGATTTATGTTCGTCGTTTGTTCAAATTGACAGCACAATTAGCGCAAAGGAACACAGCAGGACACACACGAGGAACAGAGACAAAGGAAAGAGGTTCAGCGAAAGAGAGAGAGAGAGTGAGAGAGAGGGGGAGAAGAGATTTCGAAACAACTACTTTTAAAATCATATCTAAATGAAAAGCCAACTAAATGAAGGACTCAAGGCAATGGTAAATTAAATTAATAAATGTGTTCATTCGATATATGTTTAATGATTTCATTTAGTATAAAAAAACAAACAAAATTGTGCATGAATATTTTTCAAATGCAAGTGAAGAGGAAATTTCGTTGATTTGTTTTGCGGGGGTCAAGGAAAAATCAAAGGTGTTAACGGTACTTACTCAGTGGCTTAGGTAAACTGTGTGTTATATATAAAAATGGCTTACCTGGAAAAGAAAAGAAAAATAAGTTTATTAATTTTGAATTAAAGCAGTTAAAACAGTTTATAAACAAATATTTTATGCTCAGTATTAAAAAGCCTGTGTGTACACTGCTTGATTCAGAATATGAACTGCTTGCTTGAACGGTGTGTGTCTTTGCTAGGAAATGACTAATCTAGCACAGACACCTTAGCAATGTTTTTATACTTGGGATATTATAGCTACAAAGTCTAGGCTATAAATATTGTAGTTATTTTATAACAATGCGCTCCAAACTGTAAGATAAGTCATGACACATGTCCGTGGGAAATTATGGCTACTTTTATCACTATAATTCTGATTTTTTAAGCAATGCGTTCAAAACTGTATGGACATTTAGTCAAGTTCACATGAGAATTTAAGAAAATCCCAGATGAGGAAATCTCTTGTGCCGTGCTGAAACTTGACGAAACAACACAGCGAACCTCAAACTGTTATACAATGATAAATAAATACAATTTTTTAATTTTCAAAAATAATCGTAGATAAGTGGAAAAAATCCCATGTTGACAATGGTGAATTCAAAAATAATAAAAAAAAAGTTTTTCTACTTCTTCGAATTTCATTGATTGCACAATTAAATGCAAATTGCAAAATAATGTAATTAAAGTGGAACAGGAAAAAAATAAAAGCAATAAAAAAATATATATTTATAAAAATCAACACAAAATGCGCAACGCAATAAAAAATGTGTTCATCTAATCTTTTCTCCGTGTTTTGTTTTGTTTTCTGGTTTCTTTTGTTTTTTAACTTTTTGTTTTGACTTTTACCTTATAAAGCGCAACGAAAAATGGCAACAAATACAAACAAGGCGATAATGTGCAATGCGAACAGTCGATCAATAACAAAAGCAACAAGAACAAGAACGACCGACAAAAGGTGTATGCAAGAGAATGGAAGAGGTGAAACGAAGACGAAAACAAAAACAATAACAGCGACGACAACGACAACGACGACGGCAAAGGCAACGGCAACGGCAACGGCAGCAAAACAAACCAAAACAAAACTCTTGAAGGAATGCACTTAGATAGACGCAACGTGAGAGCCTGAACTGAACGAGAAGAGAACGTGAGAGAAAAAGAGGGAGGGAGAGAAGGCGAGAATTTGCCATTCATTCATGTGTGTAAATCGTTGTAAGTGACAAAGACGGAAAGAACTTGACTGCGCACAAAGATAATGCCAGAGCGAGACGGCGCTATTGAGAGATAGAGAGAAGTTACGACGATCTCTCGCTGAGCGAGAAATAGAAGTAGAATAACATAGATAAAGGCAAAGAGAGGTGGGAGACGGGGAACGGGGAACGGGGGACAAAGTTATCAACATTCAAGTATCGGCATTTGTTATTGTTTTTTTCTATATTATAAAAATAGCAATTTGCGCACTATTTTTAAATGTTTTGAAAATTGTTTAACTTTTGTCGCCGCGTTCGGTTTTTGGGTTTTCGCAATTCTTCGTTTCGTTCAGTTTTTCTCATTTTGTCTTTATGCTTTGGCATCGTGACCATCGCCTTGTTTCAATTTGTTGTTATTTTAGTTGTTGCTGTCAATCAATGAAACAAATTAAAGCACAACAACGACAATAGCAACAACATAACAACAACAACCTAAACGAACACAAATACATGCAACCTGAATAGAAGAAACAAAACAAAATTAAAAAATTGAAACAAACTCAACAACAGAAAAATAAAAAACAAAAACTACAGAACAAAAAACACTTAACAAAAGAAAGACAAAACTGCTTAAGGGAAAGTATTGTGTGCGTGTGTATGTGTGAGTGTGAGTTGTGTGCGTGCATGTGTTTAGCTGCATATATTTACAGGCATGACAAATTGCATGGATACCTACGAACACCCCGTGATGTTCGTAATATCGTTAGGGCAATTAAGGCGCCCTGGCGCCAAGGTTTCAATTGACAACGAACCGAAGAAGAAGAAGAAGCAGCACTGAATACCCCTTAATAAAACTTAAAGTGGGTATATGTGTAGGAGGAAAAATACAAAAAAAAAGTCAGGCTTAAAAATTACTTAAGCATAAGTTACTATAAAATTAAATATTTAAATTACAATAATTTTTAAAGCTCTTAAAATTATTGTTTTTTTTTTTTGAAAGCCTTAACCCATGCAAAACGCCATCTATGGTCAATTTATTTACGGGGTATTTCACTGTCAAATTCTATGGTTAGGTGAAATTTGCTTCTGGGAGCTTTCATAACTGAAGTACAGCTAAGACACGCATAATCGATCGGCTGCAGTTATCGTATCGATAAGAGTTGAAGTCCACGCAGTCGACAAGTGAAAGGTGAAGGTGTGACACGAACTAAGCAGTTCCAGAAATTGATAACTATGACAAACCTTCAGTTAGTCGCCAACAATGCTTAATCACCCGCAATAAAAGCGAAATGTAATATCATTTATTTTCAAATAAATATTAAGGGGAATAACATGAAAATTCGATGGGAAATGAAATGTTGCCTTAATGATTGCCGCAATTAAATGCAATTATAAACTATCAAAATAAATCATTCACTTTTATAGATCCAAATTCTAGATGGAACATTTCTAATTGGCAAATGTTGCATCGATCAATTTTTATTTTTTTTTTTTTTGTACTTGCGGATGGATTTTGATTTATTATGAGTTTTGGATATTCATTTTATGAATCGTGAGCTGTGGCCACCCTGTGCGGAAGCCACTGCAGCGCCCCCTGGCGTTTGATCAAGAGCTGTGTACGTCTTTGGCAATGAAAATTGAAATAAACGACCGAGATAAATGCACGAGGAAGGCAATGAGTGAAGAGCTTGCTCTATACGGGGGAAGGGGTTGGGGGGAGGGTGTGGTAAAAATTTGCAAGAAGTAGACGACTGTAAAATGACATACCAAGTCATAGGTTATAATTTACATAACACACAATTTAAGGGCCAAGCAAATGATTTCGATTTATAAATAGTTTAAAAAAAAATAATTATAAAAAAAACCAAAAACAATACTTAAGTGTTTTATAATATTTATATTTAGAATAAAGCTATTATTTTTTAAAATTTGTTATAAATTATTATACTATATTTAAGAAACGATCGATAAAGAAATAAACGCCTTTCTTTCACATGTCACACACCTGTCGGAACAATCGCAATGCTCAACTTATGTAGGGTACATAAAGAGGCAAATAAAGCGAAGATCAGTGCATAAAAATTTCGCTTAATTTACATTTATTCTCGTTTTGTTGTCGTTTTTGTTTTTGTTTTTGTTTTTGTTATTGTTTTTGTTTTCATTTTTGTTTTTGTTTTTCTTTTTCTTTTTCTTTTTTGTATATGTGTTCTCAGGCGTTTGTGTCTTTTTAATTTTCCGCGGCGCTTGACGTTCAAACAAATTTTTTATTTTTACTTTTATTTATTTAAGTTTAAATTTAAATTTAAATTTAAATTTCATGTACGTACACATTTTGCATTGACTGCGTTTATTGTTCGTATTGTGGTTTATTTAAAAAATTTATATGCATATGTATATGCACGTAAATAATTAATATTTATTGTGCGATTTTTTGCTTCTGGTTTCTGTGTGGGCGTGACAAATGCATCAATTTGGACTAACCAAAAATGATTAGGCAAGTAAATAAATAAAATCTCACATTTTGGCGCGTGAAAAAGAATTAATGGGAAATTAATGGAGCGTCAAGGCGCCGTTGCCAAAGTGTTGCATTTCAATTAGTAGCTAATTAATTAATTAATTAGCACCACTAATGCATATGGAAGTAAAAAATAAAACACAAAAAGAAAAACCCAAGTAAAGTTTATCAAATGTGAGACATACAAAAGCTGCTCGCTATGCGACAGTTTTAAATTACAATTACCCATGCAGTCCGCCCACAAATGCTGACAATATTGCCACTTCATGTGTGTGCGTGTAAGTGTGTGTGTGTGTGTGTGTCTGCGTGCTGGCTTGGATGCCATCATGTGGGCGTTGCCACCAAGTACCGGCAACTACAAAAACAAACAAAAAAAAAAACAACAACAAAACAGCTGTTGGAGTTATGTTCGCACAGCTGCGTCGCTCAGTCAGCGTCAGCTGAGCGCTTACAGACACAGCTCCATACATAAGAAACATACAGGCATACATACATCACACACGCACACACACACACACACAACTCTCAAGTTTGGCAAACAAAGACCGAAAGGAGGGAGAGACATAGAGAAAAACGGAAGGTGCGGAGACTTTTGATAGAGTCTTGTAAATGGCCGCTTTGTGAATAAGTTGAATGGCCAGGGGGGGCAGGGCAGGTGAGAGTCTTGCCACCCATAATCGCGTGCTGGTAAGTATTGTTGTGTGTAGCTGATGACTAATAAACGGCAAAATATAAAAAAGACAAACAAACAACGGCAAACAACAACAATCAAACCGGCAAAATAGCTAAAAACGGCAACGAGCAGACAAAGAAAAAACCGGCTTAAACTCTATATGCATTAACACACACACACAGAGACCCACATGCATACTCACCCATATGTCCATGTACAAGCAGTCGAACGATCTCTAGTTGGCAGGACACAAATACAAACTAAACTTTCAACAAAGACTCCCAGTAAAAATCAGTAGCGACCTCAACAATTGAGAATCGAGTAGAGGGGGGATACTTTTTTAAATTTTATTTTATATTTTATATTTTATATTTTATATTTTATATTTTATATTTTATATTTTATATTTTATATTTTATATTTTATATTTTATATTTTATATTTTATATTTTATATTTTATATTTTATATTTTATATTTTATATTTTATATTTTATATTTTATATTTTATATTTTATATTTTATATTTTATATTTTATATTTTATATTTTATATTTTATATTTTATATTTTATATTTTATATTTTATATTTTATATTTTATATTTTATATTTTATATTTTATATTTTATATTTTATATTTTATATTTTATATTTTATATTTTATATTTTATATTTTATATTTTATATTTTATATTTTATATTTTATATTTTATATTTTATATTTTATATTTTATATTTTATATTTTATATTTTATATTTTATATTTTATATTTTATATTTTATATTTTATATTTTATATTTTATATTTTATATTTTATATTTTTATTTGAAGACAAATGCCAAAATAAATAAAAAAATGGATTTCAAATTTACAAGAAAAATCCATTAACTCGCACAGTTTTGACAAACATTTCCGACAACATTCGGAAGTCTTGGAAATAATGATAAATACAGTTAATAAAAATTGTTCTGCTTTTTTCTCTCAACAATTTCTCTTCTTTCTGTCTTCCAGACTATTTTTGCAACATTTTTTTTAAAACACAGAGAGCTAAGAAATTTTTGGGAATTTCCAGTCAAAACTGACATTTTCTGTCTACCCGCTGATGTCGTGGGCGGACAACGCAGACGCCAATAAACGACGCCTCCATAAACCATGCCTAACCTATAATTTAATATATTTATATATTCATGTTCATTGACAGCTAAAATATTGGCCGTTTATTGCCGTACATTCTTTCATCTCCTATTTGTCTTTCTTTCTTTGCTTTATTATTATTTTTGCTAATTAACAAATGTTAGTCAGGGATTTATTTATGATTTATTTGCAACATTGTTTTAATAAGTTTTACATGACGCAATTTTTTAATTAGATTGAATTGAACATGAGATTGGCATTTAATCTTCAAATCTGCAAACTAATTTTAGTCAGCAGGAAAATGCGAAAAACAGAATGAGTTTCTGAAAATTTCTATGAATCACCTTCAAATATGTACTATTTAGTATATATATCTTCCTTATACTCTGCATATTTATATATATGTATTATATATCTATATTAAAGGGACTATCTCTTCATCAAAAATCTCGGCTTATTTACCATAAACTAATTTACTGCAAAGGACACCCTGCTTAACTGAAGACTGTACTGAATTTTCTTTTATTGATAGACATTTGATTAAGTGAACGCAAAGTTATACAAAGTTTTGTTCTTTTAATCAAATGTTGCGATTAATTACGAGCGTTCGATTGAATTGAAGAATGCAAAAGGGAAAGACGGCAATGACCGGCGCTTAGTGGAACGGAAATGACTGCATGCCTATAAGGCGGCCAAGCAAAAGTGAGTCAGTGAAACGAGGGAGACGATAAATTGGCTTTTGGTTTGGGGCAATCAATAGATTGGCTTACGGGCAACAGTCACACAACGACTCATCCTCCTCTCCGCAGCGCTTTGTTCATATAAAATGTAGTTTACGCGACGGGCTTATCTGATTATAACAGAGCGAATATTCCCCATTCAAGCTCCCCCCAACTACTGGGTATTTCGGTATGCGTAATGCGCGAACAAATGGGAGCATTCACTCTTGGGGTCTGGGAGGGGGTATAATTAGGTGCAAATATTCACTGCAATCTCAAAACAACGCACCAGCGTCTCCGTTTCCCCATAATCTGCTGACTCGCCACTCGCCACTCAGCCACTCAGCCACCCAACGATGCACCCTATGCCCTTATACCATTTGCTTGCCTTAAACAGAAATTAGGCTACACAAACTCGGGCGACGCGATAAGAAGTGCATTTTGTCACGCACATTTTGCCCAGCAGCACCTGAGTTTCCACCTGTACTGGCAGGCATCAGGTGAACCACCGACCAGAAACTGTTACCATATAAAAGCCACCTGACTACGTCGCAGGAAGGTCTCATCGTCAGCGACACGCTTATTAACTTTTCGCACACTTGTGGATTTTTTTCTCTTGAAATTCAGAAACAAAAAAAAAAAAAATACAAATAAAAAATATACAAATAAAAAAAAAAAAACAAATAAAATAAACGCCACCAAAACGAGGCCCTCGTAGGCTCTCCCAATCTTGTGAAATGGCGCTAATGAGCGAAAATCGTTGGTATCGATGTACCAAAAAAAAAAAAAAAAAATAAATAAAATAAATAAATAAATAAATAAAAATAATAAAAAAAAGGTAGTTAAGACTGATTACTGAAGTTGAGATAGTTAGGATTATTTGGGAACCGGTTTTCTCAGCCACGATCGTATCATTCACATCCATTCATAGATTCGCTTGTCACTGAACACCTCTTGGAGGGATCAGATCATTAGGAGATTAAAATTTAAATAATTTTAAACAAGTTTTTAAACATTTTCAGGAAATAGAATAGATTTATAAATAAAAATAGAAATAGAATATTTCACGTTCAGAAGGTTCCATGTTTTCTGAGCTCTGGAATTTAAGGTTATTTTTTTGCGCAATAAAAAAATTAATTAACTTATTCAGAGATGCATTTAACCAAAAAACTCATTACATTATTTTAAATTTATATTATTTACTTTTTCTTATTTTTTTCTATTAAAAAAAAAATTTGGAAAAATTTTCACAATTTTCTTTTTTGCCCGTTTGAATCGTTTTTCTTTTGTTTATGCGACAAGTCAAAGTGACTTCGCTTAAAGACGCCCCCAGACTCTTTGGCTAACTGACGCTAATGAAAGAAAGGCGTACCTCCCACCACTCCCCCCGCCCAAACGTAACCGGCCGAAAACAGTGTAAAAATTGTTAACTCTATGCAACTGTTAACAACTTTCACGTTCACGTTCAGTTCGGCAGTTGCCTTTGCTTTCGATTTGTGAAGTGAAGTGCTCGTAGCGCCATTTGACATTTTCCCCCCACCCATTTTCTTCATTTTCATTTACTACTCGTCTCTGCTGTTATTTATTGATTTTCATTACTAGTCAACATTTCTGGGACCTTGCACCCGGCGGTGCAAGTTTCTACTGCCCAAAAATGCAAATTCATAATCTCTTTTCCGGCTTTCCGTGCTTCTTCTTTGTTTACATATCCGATAATAAGTTTTCCCTATTTTCGTTGTCAAGGTCGTTTCACGGCGGCGAACCCTAAGGGTCTTACGGGTTGGGGAGTAAGCAGTTGGAATTTCCTAATCTTTAAATAAAGGAAAGCTCATCTTGATTAGATATGATATTGAATTTTCAATGAAAATGGGGTACAGTTTTCCGCGAGCTTAGGCAAGTGAAAACCTTAGGAAGGGACGGAAATCCACATCGATGGTTCCCATATTATTTCAGACATAGTTCCGTTTGTTGGTTCGATTTTTTTGGGTTTGTTTACGAACCAGTGGCAGTTTTACGAGGGGGTTTTTCTTTTTGCGCTGTGTAAATAAATAACAAATTAAGTTTTCATGCAAAAGAAAAAGTTTTTCGCAAGAAAAGCGATAAATGAAAATTCATGATTAAATTAAATGAAAGGCAAATTAATGGCATGTCAGCAGACAGGACAAGATACAAGTCAGAAACAAATCCTTTTCCGCAGAGCCACAGTCAAATGCTAACCAACTATAATCAAGCTCTTAATTCTGTTTATAGATGATGTCGACTAATGGTGGCTATAAACTCTTTTGTCCGGACATATGCCAAGAATATTAAACGCCATTTTCACCGCATTCAATTTTCATATTCCGCATCAAGGTTATGGTCAATGGGGAGAAGAGGCAGACCTAAGCGTAAGTACAAAAGCCAATTTATCCGACAAGTTGGGGCTCCGCCTTCTATTTTGGCACTGCTGAACCCGATGCCAAAAGGCCAACAGGCAGTTGAAGTGCCAGGTCCCAGGAAGTGACTATGCCAACGAATCGACTAACGGAAATGCCAGCCAACAACAATGGGCACAGGGAGCGGAAGGGGTTGGCGCAGGAAGTTAAGGCCACAGGCGGAAGCTCAACAACAAGAGACGTGAAAGGAGCCCACGCTTGGAGCTACTGTGGAGCACAAATACAAATGAATAGTAAGAGAAAAGTTCCATATCGAATATCAATTGATTGATTAATCGATATTTGCATATACAGTTTCAGTTATCAATTTCGTTTACTGTCATCAATGATTGACACCCTGTAGCGACATCGGATAATCCAATATACTACATATTTCTATAGAAAAAGATACTGCGGGAGAAACCAATTTCGTACATCTTGCCCGTCTTCTGGGGGTACGAGATTTATGAGCAAATATTTGAATAGATATATGCACATATACACATGGATGAGATACATATGTAGATGTATTCCTGGTTTATTTTTCATTTCATTTTCCTTCTTGTTCGTTGTTGGGATTCTTTGTTATACGTTTTATTCAAATCATGTGCTTGGGGCTCTGGCTCCGTCGTCCACTTGTCCTCGATTCATGCGCCAATCCCCACTAAAAGTCGTCGCGTCGGCCCGTCCCAATTGTTCAGTTCGGATTGTGCTCTATATGTTGTATAGATCGCAAGCAACTGACGTCTATCAATAATTTTATTCTATTTTTTCTATTTTCATTTTATTTAAATTTTTCATTACTCTCTCTCTCTCTCTCTCTCTCTCTCTTTCTCTCTCTCTGTTCCTCTTATTCACTCAGTATTCACTTTCGCTGTGTGAATGTGTGTGTGCTCTCTTTTCACTTGAATTTGGGTAGATTTGAATTGCAAATATCAAACAGCCGAAAGTCAAAGCCAATCATCAATCAATCATTACACTCGGCCGTCCATTCAGTCATAAATCAATAAAACGCCGTTTGGCGCCTGTCACAACTTTACAGCTACAAACACAACAACAACAAGAACAACAACAACACTAACACCAACAACAACAACAACAACAACAACAACAACAACAAAGAGTGAGACAGACAGACAAGTGAGCGAAGGTGTCAACAACAACGAAGGCAATACACATTTTGGATGCTGACTTTTGGACACTCTGCCAAAAAAAGAAGCTTAATAAAGGACTAATTAATTAAGTTAATTAAATTAAATTAAAATTATGCTTATGCTTTCTTTTATTTGCATGCATTTTATATATTAATTGATTTTTGATTGCAATATAAATTATCTGAAGATGAACTCAAGTTCGGAAAGTGTATACGATTCTCATTGAAATCCAAATCGAATACTTAGCATTGACGCAATCTAAGGTATTCCCTTAGTTCACATGGAAACACCTGTTTAACAATATAATTTTTTTTTTTTTTTATAACATTTCTTGTTCACTTTTCAGCTGCGACCCACAGACAGACAGACAGTGGGGCAGGTTGTGCGTTAATTGAGGAGTGATAAAGATTAGAATCGTCTGCCCGGCAACAGCGAGAGATCGAGTTCTGTGTATAAAGATCTGAATATTTATATTATTGAATGACATGCCAAGCACTTGAAAATTGCTGAGACTGAAGAATTATGTGAAACCTTTTTTATTTATGTTTATGTGAATCATGAAAGAAAACTTGATTAGATTGCCAATATTGATGATTATTCTTTAGATTTGTGGAAAGTTCCACACTTCAGTGTAGTGTGTTTAGTTTATGTTCAGCGTCCAAAAATAAATAAATAAATAATTAAAATGAACAAAACCTTCAATTGATAATCTTTAAATTTATATGCACTCACTTACTTTAATTAACAAAAGTTTCCAAAGCGTCTCTTTTATATATTTCCTACGAAATAGAAGCTGCATTGCATTCGCTGCTGTTGACATCAGCGGCAGAAACAATAGCCAACTCATAGGAGACGTGCAACGCCCCTTCGTCTATGCAAAAGCTGTGCGTTTATTGGAAACACAAACAAAACAAAAAATGCAACTGTGCGCTTGCAAAAAAAAAAAAAAAAAAAACAACAACAAAAATAAACAAAAATATTTTATGGTAGTGAAATTTGTGAATTTCTTAAAAATGTTGCAAAATAAGCGGCTGAAATTTGGCATCAACATAAAATAAAAACAAAAGCGCAGAGTAAACGAGCGAAAGAGAGAGAGAAAGAGAGCGAGACGGACCCAAAATAAAGCATTAAAAATTGTTATTAATTTTATTTCAATGATTTTAAATAAGCAGACGAAATATCAAAAGAAGAGCAAAGCTGAAAGAGAGTCAACGCCTTAAGAGAGAAACAGGCATGCGGCATTAAAAAAAAAAATTGCCACGCGCAGCAGAGTTTATTTTCAAGCAACAACAACAACAACAATCAACACACCGTGCGCATTATAATAAAAGCAACAACAACAAATAGTCGCACATTGATAGGCGATGGTTGATAGCAACAGCGACGACGAGCGACGAGCGACGAGCGACGTCGAAGTCCGCATGAAAATCAACATCAATATATGTGCCTATTTTTAGGCACACAAAACGAACGAACGCCAAACGCATAACCGTTTACCAGTGTGCGAGCGTGTGCGTGTGAGAGAGTGAAAGAGCGCCACGTCAAGTGAGCCATTATAAAGAAGGAGTGAGGTGCGAGCAAACAGACGCTGTAATGCGCCGGCTCAACGATCGCTGCAACTACCACTACCACTACCATAGCCAAGACCAAAGGCAACAAAACCAAGCAACTAACCACAGCCACGACATAGCAAAAAAAAAGGAAAAAAAAGGAAAAAAAATAATAAATAAATAAATAAATAAAACCCCCCTCTCACATGCATACGAATTTCTTGCATGTGTTTGTTTTTGGTGACGAGACGCCTTACAGACGCTGCGACGTCGAAGGCGTGCGCTGTAATCATCTTGTTGCTGGCTATGCAGTTTTTACTGCAAAGCAAAGAGACAGAGAATTTCCTTAGGATGTGTTTAAAATGCTCTTAGCAATAGGCGAATTTATTTTCAACTGAAGATTTGTTATTTAAAGAAAGAAATATTTCTAATTTATTATTCTGTTCTTTTGTGTTAGAATTTCTTAATTGAATAATAAAAATAAACATAAGGAAATTCTTTGAATTTAATTCATTTTATATACAAAACTATACAAGCTGCCTAATCACTTGTGTGTGTATTGTTTTCATTTCTATAAAAAAATCGTTAGAGTAGAAAAAGTTCGTTGCAACATTTGAAAAGTCGCTGCAGTTGTATGTTTAAAGTTTTTTCAACATTTGTTTTGATTTTTTTCAATAATTGCTATTAACGCCGTATTTACTTTCGTTTAGCTCTTGTTATTGTAAAATATTGCATGCCCAATGATTAAGTGTCTACGTCTGCGGCTACGTCTACAGCGTCTACCTACTACATCGTCATCATCATCAATTAGAAAGTTGTTTGTGTTATTCATGTGGCGCTTAACTTATTCCAGCTCCAACCTCCAATCCTCGTTTCCATAAATGTAATGAAAACCAAGACATGTTATGGTTTAAGACGAGCATCGAATTTCATTGAAGGTCAAACTGCGTTTTATATTTTGGTTTGCGTAAAGCTAACTACGTATTTTTAGTTTTTTACAACATTTTCGCATTAGATTTCCCAACAGCTTACATTGTACAGTGAAACTTCCACTTAAAACACACCCACACACGTACTTTGCAGTTGGGTTATTATGGGCAACTTATGTTTGCGGCAGTTCCTAAAAAATCTCGGAATACAAAAAATCCAGAAATCGATACATCAGGAAATATTATTTCAATCGATATTATCGATTGCTGTTCATTGTAGATATGTAAAACTGTACCGCACATGCAAGTGCGCATAAGGCGCAGCTCATTTAGCGGAAAGTGTGGCTCTTACACAATCGTCGATGTATGCACAGGGGGGGTGGTAACGGGTGGTCGACTCACAAGGTGTAAGGGAGACGTAAACAAAACCGAAAACATCTAGAAATGCGTATTACGTACAGGGAAATGAACGTCGGAATAATCCGGAAAATTTGAGATTTCAATTTGCTAGAAGGGTAAAACGTAGTATGAAGATTATTTAATGCAAAATTGAAATTTGCAAAAAATTGTATTTTATTAATGCTGATAGTTAACAAACGTCTGCGTACTCATTTTCATTAATTTACCAGTCATGCGTCCCACTGTGCAAACATTTTCACACGCATCACTTGGACTAGGCTAAAAATGCTGATGTAACTGTTCGTGTCGTTTTGAATGTTCTTGGTGACTTGATAACGTGACAATAAAGCATCTATTGCCAGATTATGTTTAATTTACTAATATTATATACATATAATTATATAAACATATATATTGTTGGTATATATTAAAAGGTTTCACTGTTAAGCTAACTACATCGAGGGAAGCCACAAAGAATAAAATGAAAGTAAGTTAATTTAATACTTAAATATAATATATATATATATATATTATATTCCTGATTATATCTATATATATGTTAGAGAGAGTATAAAAAACATGTACAAAGCAAAGTTTATGCGCACACTGATTTCACAATAATCGTAACTGCGGTTTATTGTATGCGTGATAAGTGTTTTAGCTGTCATGATAATTACTAGAAGGCTCTAGGTACTTTATTTCGTAGCTAAATGAGTACCAACTGAGTAAAGCACCTCTCCTTCTCTCGTTCTACTCGCTGTAAATTAATAGATTTGTGGCACAGGCGTCATACATGCCGCATGTCATAGCGCCTGATTTCCTCCGTCCTCCGTAGGGTGTTGTTCTGACGTTAGTTTGCACAGCGTTTACTCTGCCTTTAATTGTCTTTTATTGTCACAGCTGTTTTTCTCTTCTAATACCAGAATTTATGAAACTTTTTCAGATTTCCATTACCATGGATTATATTATATATATATTCGTTTTCGATTTGCTGCAAGTAAATAAATAGATATCCACCACACACGCATTCAGATAATTTAGATAAACAAGTGCTTTGCCTCTGGTCTCGGAGATAAGAACCTTAACACGACTCAAAGAAAGACCGGAAGTTCAAAGAAATGAATGAGATTTTTTCACTTTCCGAACAAATGGAATTATCGGGAACAGTTTGTATTATCAAATGTTGTACAGCTTTTAGTGGGTCAAAACCGAGAGAGAAAGACCAACGTCATTGACAGAATACGGCAAAAAATATGAAGGAAGTCAATTTGTATTTTGGCACACGAAATATTTACGACCTTGCGGAAGAGAATATATACATATATAAATATATATATATATACGGGTATATATATGTTTATATATGTGATCCAGAAAAATAACAAAATTTAATAATCAAAATAACAAAACAAATGTTTTCATATAAACATAAATATGTTTTTGAAATCATTTCTACGTAAAACACACACAAAACTAAAGACTCTTTCCTTACATTGGAAATTTGTAATTATTATACCTTAATAATAAAGGTATTGAATTAAATGGCAATTAAATAATATTATTCATTTATAAAATTGCATTTGATTTGTAGAAATAATATTTCAACAGGTTATCAGTCGATTAAACGACTGGGGGAATATGAGTCGACCGCATGGAATTGCCATTGGAAATTCGACCGAGTCTGGCAAGAATTTCACTTGCACCTTTTTTTTCTCTCTCTCTGTCTCTCTTTCTTTCATATTCTCCTTGTGGGTCTCACTCTGACTTATGTTTATTCTTTTAAAGGTAACCCCTCCGCTTGTGGCATGTTGACAGCCATATGACTTTGACATAGATATCAACGTCGTTGCGAATTTGGTTCGCTTTGGATTTCAGTTTCAGTTCAGATTTTATTATTTACCTTTCATTTTCTTTTCTTTTCTTCACATTCTTCTACTTCTTCGCTTTTATTACTTTTGTTGACAGCGCGTGCTGTTAATGTCTTTTAATAGCGACCAAATGAATAGATGGTAATAGGCCCCATCTAATAGATGGGCGTTACATTTCTTCCCAGTCCGGAAGTTTGTATGACGAGGCCATCGCAAAGGCGACGCCTGTTTTACCAATTACTGGCAAAGTCGGTCAATGCCACAAGCGTAGAATGAAGTTCCCATTCCCCATTCCCCTTACCGTTACCCCTTCGCACATGCATCAGGTTCACATATGACTTATGGTTACTTGGTTTGGGCCTTACCCTGAACACGAGTTGCTGGTGCCATCGTTTGTGGAGGTAATCAATTTTCATGCCAAGGGATTAGCACTGCCCGCAATCGTTGCCTTATCACAGCCATACCAACATACGCACACACACACAAATATATATATGCATATACGCATATACGCCTGCACAAATACACATGTACGTTTACATTTACGCATACATGACACATACAAACGCATACTCATATAAGACATATGGTTCTCTCCCTCCTGCTATCTTTCATTTCGCTCTCTTCTGCAGTCTCTTTCACTCTGTTGGCTTGCGGTGGGGATCGACGGGTCGTTGACTTTTACTGCAACTTGGGGTCGCGCGTTCCATTGCAGTAAATCTGTCGATGGTCCTCGTATGTGTGGTGCGTATATCACTCATTGGAATGGACTCTCAATATTATTTCTTATATATACATATACCTATACATATATATATATATATATAAATATAAATATATATGTATGTGTGATTGTGTGTTCGTTTGGGAGTGAAATATACTTTTTCTTTTATCATTTTTTGCAAAATAAATTAAAAATGCGGAAAAGGTCCCAAAGCCTCGTAAATGAAATGTGCGAAGTGGCAGACGGCGAATTGTGTGAGAGTTAAACATTAAAGCTGTTGCTCATTTCTGACTGGATATTAGAGACGCGTGTTAGACATTCCGAAATGTCGATTACGTATACGACGCGTCTGCCCAAAAGTAATTTTGATAAACACAAAAACAACAAACTTTTTAAATACCCTAGATTACTACTACGCGAGAGAGTGTATGATAAAATAATGAAATTGAAAATAAAAATATTAACAAGAAAAGAAACTGACAGCTTGTTTTTCCTGGATTTCAGGAATATCTGAATGATTCATGAGTATAAAATAACGAATACACGAACTCTTAGGCTGGGTATTTCCCAGTCGAGCAGCCTGATCAATTGTTGTTGTCATGGTTCTGCAAATTATGAGTAGTTGTAGTTGTTTTGTGTACTATTGTCTTTTATGTCCATCATTAGTAGAGTACCAGACGGCCGGTTAATTTAAATGACGGCTCAATGAGCTCAGCAGCTCAACGATGACAACAGAGCCAATGGATGACCGTTGCGAGAGGATGATGAAAACGACATGGTCATATAATTGGGTGTATTTCATTTGAAGGACAAAGCAAGAACAAGAATAAGCAGAAGGGAGGGGCAGGGATTTAAAATCTTACTCAGAACTGCATGAAGAAGAAGAAGAAGTTGACTAATTAGTCCTACAAAATCTGCCTGTTAAAATTAAAAACTACTCAAGCCCCATGGAATTTCATACGATATATGAAATATTCAATTAATCTCTTGAACTTCATCTTTTCACGCCCTCAATTAAGTTTAATTTAAAAATAAAAAAAAAAAAAAAACAAGAAAGGGAAAATGGACCATAGACATTTGCAGTTTGACTAAGTAAAAAAACACGACGCGGCTATCAATTCACCCATTGGTTTCCATTCGTTATCCAATTGTTCGCATGAATAATCCATAGATCTCATAGCTGAATCTGGCTGGTGGTCTTATATAAGGGCACTGCTTTATATCACTTCACATTGCACTGCACTTGTGCAACGCACTGGACAATGCTACAATGCCACAATGCCACAAAGCCCACGCCAAGTGCCATTGTGAAAGACTTTCGTTTTCATTAGTCGTTTGAATAAAAGGAGAGAGAGAGAACGAGAGAGAGGGGAGGAGAGGAGAGGAAGAGTTTGGGACTGGTACATCCCTAGGCAGACAGGGCATTAAAACCAGTCGGTAGTGTCCACTTATATTGAACTGGTGGGTCGGTCGTCTGCACTTTGTGAATATGACTCTTTGCCCCAGTCCCTGCCTCTTCCTCTCCCCATCTCCTACTCTAACCCATCTTTCTTTATTGTCAGTGACGCAAGTCCACTTGCAACAGTGCCCTTGCCACACTGCATCAATCAGGGGGCAGTACTTCAATAACAAAACTGGACAAATTGTCTGCCCGTGTTGGAAACAACTTCTCGACAAACAAAATGGAAATATACGTTTGAATGTAACAAGAGCAGAGCTGCCAAGTGTAGAGCTCTTTATTTGTATACCCTGTATACATCAGATGCAATAATAGGGTATAACACTGAAAAAAAAACAACTATCTGAACAATCAGTTCACAATATCTTTTTATTATTCTTTCTTATTTATATATCTTTCAGCTACAGGGCAACTGCTAGTCAATTCCATGGGCTTGGCACATACTTTGCAGCTGTTCTTTGTTGTTTTACACGCATTACACATTCAAGCTGTTACTAAGTCGAAAAGCCGACAGAATCGTACGAGCCTTGGATGGACAGACAGACCGGCGGACCGACAGGCTGGCAGACCGACAGACCGACAGACCAGCAGACGAACAGACAGGAAGACTGGGACAGGGAGACACATGCCGCATTACTCATACGACATGTTGTCAAGCAGGCATCTGCAGAGCCTTCTGCTTTTGACTTAGCAGCGGTTATTTTTAATACCAAGCCACATAATTCATTGTAATTTGCCTGCCGCTTCAACGTTTTCCAGTCGTCCCCAGTTGCATTCGTCTTTATGGCATTGACGTGCCACCGAAGGAGGCAAAGGTTCTGCCTGGCCGTCGTTTCCAGCGACTGACTCCTCCTTTTCGTCACACGCAAATGCGCAATCTTGAGATACATGAGGTATATTTATATATACACACACACACACACACACACACATATACTCATATTTATATATCATTGGATATAGCATTAAAATGATGCAGATTCAGCCTTGACTTTGGCTGCTGTTTAGCCTGACTTGAAACACGGCAAACAGATTTTCGCATTTGCAATTTATTAATCAATCTAATACTTAACAAATGAGTCACTATTCATACACAAACACACACACACACACACACATATATCTCTATCGAGCCTCAATAAACAAATTAGTCATCAGCTTTGCGGCTAGGGAGGGGCAGAGGGACAATAACACAACTGTCGACGACAAACTAAATCCATGACAAGAAAATTTAAATTACTTTGGTAACAGATATGAATATAAAATACCCTATTTATTTATTTTTATGTTAATGCAATGAAACTTGTGAGTTCATCGGTTCGCAATTTGAAAAAGAAATGAAAATTTGGCAATAAAAAGTTGGCAAAAAGCTAAGACATGAATCGTCGAAGTCATACATTTAAAAATAATTAAATAAAATAGTTCAAGATAATAAATCATCTATTAAATATAAACTCAAAATATATAAGTTTCAAAACTGCCACTAAAATTGTGAATCATTAAGTAGTTCACAATATAATTAGTGGTTTAGTGAACTAGAACTAAATAGCTTTTGAGTTTGCTTAAAAAATACTTTGATTTAAATAAATTGGCATCTTTTATTATTATTATTTTTCGTAATCCGACATAAGCAAATCCCGTAACTAAGGAAAAGTACTCTAGATTTTATAGGGTATTTCATGCAATTGAGTTAAATTCTGTATACTTCAAAGTGCGCTTAATTAAAGCGACCTTTTGTGTCAAGCCCGTGCTATTGTGGAACGGCTAAGCCGAGAGGGCACCTCTTCTATAAGAGCCACCCACACACAGGTATATACACACACACACACACACACACACACACACACACACACACACACACACACACTACACACTTACACAACAATTCTCTCAGCTAATTCCATTGATGAATTTTTATTTAATAAATTATTATAATGAGTTATTTGGTTTTGCCTGATGATGATTGTGCCCTGGCACAGGTCTGAGGCCCGTTGCAAGTCAACGAACGCTCAAAAAAAAACATGACAGAAAAAAAAATACCACACAAAAGGAAACAAAAGAAATACAAGAAGAAACAACGGGAGTGAATGCCAAAAATTATGCCAAATGAAAGAAATGGCAATACTCGAAAATTGTGGCGCGTGTTTGCACTTTATGGAACACCAAACCATATCACAGGCCACTCAAAAGTAAAATTAAGAAAGCGATGGCTGATCTGAAGAGTTCAGTTCGGTTGAGAACTATATAATGTGTAAAAATAAATAAATATATATAAAATTACATGTACATAAGTAACAGTTATCAGCCGAGCAGCCGAGCAGCAGCGGAAACTCGTCAAAACAATGACGTCTCGAAATAGTCAACTAAGGAACGCCTACAAATCGGGGCTTGGCTCTATAAATAGCCCGATTGAATTTGAACCCAATTGATTAAGAACAATGTGGAAAATGTAGACAGTCCGGCAACGATAGATCCCAAGTAAATGTTTGGGCAGCTCAAATAGAAGCCGATAAGGCGGAACCTGAACGTCTGAACACCTAACGCCAGAGGTAATCAGGCCGCCTTAGGCAAAGGGTCCAAAGTCGTGAATGTTATTGAATGAATGAACTGCATTTGTGAATGAAAGTGAATGGGAGAGCGATTGAGAGTTGATACGCTCAAAGGTGAAATGTATTGAAGTTATTCAATAATCATTGATCAAATGTCTGCCATCGATAATAATGCAATCCGATACTTGGCTAACCTTTGCACACTATCGAGATCTGATTCATGGTCATCGCTTGATTTATACCTTTATTTCCTATATAGCACACCCAACGTGTTAGTCATTCAAATTTTGAAATTATATAGATTCATCATATGATCTATTTAAAGAATATCGATTCCGGGAAGCTACATTACGATTATTGCCTTTTATTGTTCATTTTATTTTTTATATAATAAAAAATATTTATACAAAGAAACGAATTTCAAGAAATGTGACAAAGAGGGAAATTATAAGAAATCATATATATTAACATTCAGAAACAAAGTCTGACTTAGAAACTGTTTTCAACTATTGAAGTAGGTACTTCTCCTTAATTTTAGACTTTATCCTTGCGAAGACAATATAATTTTAAATCCTTGTAAGAACTAACTACCTTTGGGTCTTTTATTTTTCACTTTGGGAATTGCAGTCCAATTTAGAGTTAAATAGACTATAAAATACCCTACAGAAATGATAAGATAAGGTAGCTTGAACTATGGGAAATTATCCTTGAGAAGAGCGAAGAGCAAATATATTTGAAAATCCTTGTAAAAATGAAAGATACATTTACATTTATCCTTTCTATATTCGTGGAAGTCGCAGTAGGAGGATTCAATTCAAATTTAACTGGACTATTAAATACCCTACAGAAATAATAAGTTATTTAGCTTGAATTATAGGCAATTATCCTTGTGAAGAGCGAGGAGCAAATATATATGAAAATCCTTGTAAGAATGAAAGATACATTTACATTTATCCTTTCTATATTCGTGGAAGTCGCAGTAGCAGGATTCAATTCAAATTTAACTGGACTATTAAATACCCTAGAGATGTGATGGATAAGGTAACTTGGACTCACCTTTCAGTCTCCGAATCGGCATTTGGCTGTAGCTGTTGTATCTGTTGCTGTGTGGTAGACGATGTTGTTGCTGTTGCTGCTGCTGCTGTTGCTCCTGCTGGCGTTGCCGTGGTACCAGTTGCTGCTGTGGCAGTTGTTACTGTACTTCCCGATGGCACTGATTGCTGTTGCTCATCGCTTAGGTTAAGCGATATTGTCGTTGATTCTGCTGCTCCTACGTTTGCATTCGGTAAATTAATATTATTATTGGCACTAACACTCGCGATATTTGTTGGCGGAATTTGTTGCTGTTGTTGTTGTTGCTGTTGTTGCGGCTGTGCAACTACTGCTGCTGTTGCTACTCCTGCTGCTGCTACAGCTGCTGCTGCTGCTGCTGATTGCGATTGCTGTTCATCGAGCACCACAGGGTCACCAATATGTGACTGCAGCAGTGGTATTACTGGTGGGTCATAGCTACTCAGATGTGATATCTGCCCGGCGGCAAACTCTGGAGCTGTTCCAGTAACAACTGCTGCCACTGCAGGTGTAACAATTGCTGCTGCTGTGGCAGCTACTGCTGCAACTGTTGGTGCTACCACTGGTACTGCTGTGGTTGCTATTGCTGGTATGCTAGTGGAAGTATTTGAAGTCTGTGGTGTTGGTGCTGGCACTACTGCTGCTGCTGCTGCTGCAGCTGCTGCAACTGTTGCAGCTGGAAACTGTGCTGTTGCTGGTCCAACCCCATCAATTTGTGATGTTGGCTGCTGCTGCTGCTGCTCCAGCTGGAAGTTGGTTGTCGGTGGCGGCAGTTGCCCTGCAGCTACAGCTGCAAATGTGGGCGCTGCCTGCGGCGTCTGTGAAACAGGGGATAGGGGCTGTTGTTGTTGTTGTTGCTGCTGTTGCTGTTGCTGCTGTTGCTGCTGTGGCTGCTGCGGCTGTTGCTCCACATAGCTGCTGCTCATTGGCGACATTTGCTGTTGCTCACTGACAACAGCGGCTGCTGTAGTCGTATTGTTGTTGTTGCTATTGTTGCTGCTGTCATTGCCACCGTTCTGATAGTGCGTGGGCGGCAAATATCCAGCGGCTGTAGTACCTGTCACATCCATGGCCGCAGCAGCAGCCTCTTCTTGCTGCTTGAGCTGTTGCAGCGACTGCTGCAACTGTTGGGCTGCAGCCGTGGCATAGTCCATGGGCAACGTTTGACCGTGAGGCGTTCCATCTGTAGTCGTATTGGGCGTGGCTGCATTTGCATTGACGCTATCGAACAGCTGTTGCTGCTGTGCATCATTGTTGGCCGCATTGACAAACTGCTGCATACCATGCACAACAGTGGCTGGAGCAGTCATGACGCCACTGGGCGTGGCGCTCAGCTGTGTTTGCTGCACGGTTGGGGCAGGAGCAACGGTGGCTGCTGTTGTCGGCGGCAACTGCGCCGGCTGCGACTGTTGCTGCTGATGCTCGGCAAAATTCCAATTGGCATCCGCCGATGCAGCCTCCATATGATTCTCATACAGAACTGAGGGCGGCAGTATCATGCTCTGTGTAGTCTTTGGCGGTCCTGTTGCATCGCCCACACCATCAGCCATGCTAGACGCCTCCGAGTTACCAGTCTTTTCATTATTATTGGCAGCACCGACACTGGAGTGATCCAAATAGTCCATGCACATCCAGCGTCCGCGCTTGAACGGCTCCGTGGACTCTATTTTAACCACCTTGAAGCGTTCACTGCGATGCTGAGTCTCCTTGTCATCCTTTTTCTTGGTACCGCCCGGTGTCACCGCGGCGCTGACCACATTTATAATATTATCCGAGACGTTCACCTGAACGTTCTGTAGGGTCTGCCCCAGTGATGGGCCACCAATGGGATCTACCACAACCAGGCCATACTGTGAGCTGGTGGGTATTACAGGCGCTGTGGTGCTTAAAGCATTGTTGGCAAAGTAAACCTCTTCCTTGGAGAACGTGTCCTCCGACATCGAAGGCGTCTCATTCTCCAAATCTGTAATGCGACTATTGTCGTCTGTATGAGATTCATCCAAATCATCGGCTGATTCATCGCCAGTGTCGCCGGCGGTGTTTATCTTGGCATGTCCCACCGTTACGGAGGTGATTTGAAATGAGGAAGTCGTCTTTGGTTTCCGAGTGTTACCCATGTTGCTGGCGGCGCCGCCACCCAAAGCACCAGCCGGCACCGACGAGGGCTGATGTCCCTGGCTGTGGCTTGTGTGGTGGTGATGATGATGATGATGATGATGATGGGCATGATGATGATGCGGCGGCTGCTGTCCCGGCGCCGCCTGTTGCTGCCCTAAGCCGCGTGTGGCAGCTGCATTTGCCGCAGCCGCAGCGGTCCCATTATTGTTGGGCGAACTTGCCTTGTTGTTGCTGCTGCTGCTGCTGCTGCTCGCCGTAGCTGCCGTTGCTGTTGAGTTGTTGGTGCTGCTCGACTTGGGCGCCAGCGATGTACTCGAGGCACTACTATTCAGCGTGGGCGTGGCAATGCTACTAATGCTGCTGGCACGCGACACTGCCGCGCTTGCCTCAACAGCAGCAGCCCCACGACTGAGCGCATTCAAACGCAGACATTCGCTGGTGGTGCGCTGTACGTTGGAGTTGTTGCTGTTGTTGGTGGAGTTGCTGTTGTTGCTATTCTGATGCGCATGCGCCTGATGGTGATGCAAATGCGAGGCATGATGGTGATGATGATGACCAGTGCCCAACGAGTTGACCTTTGTTAGCGGTGGCTTCTTAATGCTCGTTGTGCTAACAACATTGACCCCACGCGTTGGCGTCTGTATTGAGTTGCGACGCGCTGGCGCATTGCCCGGCCCAGTGTTGCCACCTGTTGGCTTGAACTTGGTATTGGGTGCACGATCGAACATGTTGATGCTGCTGGAACGTTGCTGCAGATGCTGTCCTGCCGATACCCTACGTGTTGGCGTTGCCCCAGTGGTAACAGCTACGTTTGCCACAATGCTGTGCGACTCCTGTGAGTTTTCCGGGGATGAGGCGGCCGAGTTGCTGCCACTGGCTTGACCGCTGTTAACTATTGTTCCTACTGCCACTGCTGTTGCTTGCTGTGAGGCCTGTTGTTGCTGTTGTTGTTGTTGCTGATGATTATGATGATGCTGCTGCTGCTGTTGTTGTTGTTGGTGTTGCTGTTGCTGGCCGGAATCTTCGTTTGCAGCACTTTGATTCTCGGCCATAATCGAATTGGATTTCAGCGTTCGCAAAGTCTTCAGCAAATAATCCAGATTGCCGACAATACTTTGGATTATTTTGCGGGAAGGAAAATCTATACAGTTCTTGTTGTTGTTGTTGTTGTGTTTTTTGCGATTGGTTGCTGGTTAAGTTTCGTTAACGTTCTTTAGTTATTGTTATGTCTTTGTTGTTAGGATTTGCTAAGTGTTTTAATGGTCAAATTTTAGGCTCTTAAATAATATAAAATTTTGGTTTAGATTTTCGTATTTCTTTATATCTTTTTTATTTCTCTTTCAATGTCTTTATTGCTGGTGTGTTGTGTGCAACTAGTTGTTGCGGTTGTCTCTTAATTGTTGCTCCTGCTTTTGATGTTGTTGTTGCTGCTTCTTCTGCTGCTGCTGCTTCAATTGCTTTTGCTGTTGTTTGGTTACTTTTGTTGCTGCTGCCCTTGTGGCAAACGATTTGCCCACTTCGAAGATGAAACTAGCGGCTGCCAGGCGACGACGACGATACATAGCGACCGTGTCGTTCCAGGTGCAACCGGCAGACTGACGAATTCCGGTGACGGTAACGACAACGACGACGACGACGACCACGACTACGACTACGACAACGGCAACGGCAACGACAACGGCGACGACGACGGCAACTTAGGTGGTAACGGTAACAGTAGCGACTACTACAACGACGATATCACCGACAACGACAACGACGACAACTACGACGACCGCAACGACCACACCAACGGCGACGGCGACGACGACGACGACGACGACGTCAGCGTCAATGCGGCAACCAAAAACGAGGGACGCCGGCGAAAATGTTTAGCTGCTGCGGCGGCGATGGCGGCCGCTGCTGCTGTTGCTGCTGCTATTGCTTATGTTGTTTGTTTTTGTTGTTTGTGCTGCTGCTGCTACTGCTGATGTTGCTGCTGTTGTATATGTTGTTGTTGCTGCTTCTGATGGTGGTACTATTGCTGTTATTATTGTGTTGATTTTGTTATGCTAAGTAATAAATTTAAATTTATTTGTTACTGGCTTTTTGCAAAGCTATAATTTGCCTTTCCGCGTTTTATTAGCAACAACAACAATAGAAGCAATAACTACATAAGCCGCCGGTGCTGCCATCTAGCGCTTGACTTTGGTTAGCGGACGTTTCAATTTTCACACACATTCACATTCACAATAACACACACAGCACAGCTGTTGTTGTTGTTGTTGTTATTATTTATAATTATATTATTATTATTATTATTTGTATTTTATATGATTCTTGTTGTTATTATTATTAATATTATATTTTTATATTTCACTTAATTCAACAAAAATATATATATATATATCAATTAAATAAACTTTGCGTAGAATTTGTTATCATATAAAATTTAACTAAGTATTTTTAACTTATCATGAAATCATAAACATTGTTGCACTTCTTAAACAATTTATTTCATGTGCTTGACTCTCTTTCAATGTATTTTGTTTCGCGGAAGTTTTTTTTATTTCTCTTTGCCCGGATTACTAGCAATGCAGTAAACTGTAGAAATTGAACTCCTGTGGAAGGAACAAGAAGAAGAGATTGTTAATAAATTATTAAAAATTAAAATCATATGATTTATATTTGCTAAATTAACTAAGTTACATATACATATAAATAAATACGTTTTAATCAATGGAAAGTAAAAATGCTCAGAAGGAAGATCTTTATTTCCTCGAAAATTGGAGGTAACTTTAACTTTCTGATATAACGGGTAGAGCTATAGATGTTAAAAAATCCGTTATTTAATTAATTTATGCTTATTTATTATTTTTATAAAAATTATTATTTTTATATTATTTACATTATTCTTGGGCTTAAAGCAGCTTAACTGCTTTTACCACATCAGAGCTGAGCACATAATATTTTAAAAAATGAATAGAATTCCTCTATAAACAAAAAATGATATATAAGAATTTTTACTATCATTAAGATTATTTTGAAATGATATTAATATTTACTATCATTAAAATTATTTTAAAATGATACTAAATGAAATACTGGACAGATTTTGATATGCATTTGAGTTGAGTGTCACTCGCTGGGATGCATATATCTAATGGATATGTGTTCAAATCGGCTGCCTCTTGGCGAGCAATCCCATCCATTCTTTATATAAACATAAACATCACATCAGCTTAGGCTATATCTGTGGATATGTCAATGACTGTAGATGATTTTTTATCTGTGTCTGGCCGCTGTATGGCAAGTAGTAGATTTTATAACTGCGTAGTTCACTGTTGCCGATTATTAAGTATTTCGACGATGATCAAGTCTCATCATGATGATGGTTTTGAGTTTTCTTTGGTTTTTTTTTTATTTTTTTTTTAAACTTTTTGTTGTTTGTTTTTTGATATTTTTTTTTTCTCCTTTCCATTTTTATTATTATTGATTTTATTATTGTATATCCACCGTGCGACGTAGTTTGTTGAATTAGTTAAGTGGCACATTAGACTCCCAGAGGTTCCTTTGCTGTTTTTTTATTTTTTTTTTTTGCCTCCTGCATTGTTTGATTAGCGTTGCGCTTCTCTCTTTCCTTTTCTACTTTGCCACAATTTAAATGTTTTTAAATATTTGTTGTTTTCAACCTTTTTCTCTCAAAACTTTTTTGCTTTGCATCATTTAATTGAATTCGTTTACGGAAATAATAGCGCAATTGACAATGCCAAAAACAACAACAGCAAAAAGCCAAAAATACTTCATGTGAGTCAATATGCCGACTAGCCTAATACGCTATATGGAAACATGTATGTGCATCTTTAGTCCTTCCACTTATTAACTTTCAAAGCAATTTAAATTTAATTTATTTTCTCTTTTTATTTTTTTTTTTTTTTTTAATTTTGTATTTATATCTCATTGATATTATTTTTTTATATTTTATATGGATTGATATATATTATTATATATTAAAATAACTTATATTGCTCTACCTTCCATCAGAAAGTTTCAGCTTGAGACAAACGTTTTAAAATAGTTTAAAGTCTTAACTTAACAAGACCTCCCCGAAAAAGTTTGCAAAAAAAAAAAAAAATAAATAAATAAAAAGGAAAAAAACGCTTTAAATGAACGGACGTGTGTGTTTGTATGTTTGTATTTGTTAATAGCCGTAAGCTTTGACGATCATTCATAAATTGCGTGAACTGTTTAACTTTTCTACGTATGTGTGTGTGTGTTTACATGTGTATGTGTGTGCATGCTTGCGTGTGTGGAGGCGCGTGTGTTTGACGTTATGAACTCTTGCGTGTGCCCCCAGCCCGAAGGCAAAGTCAAGACCTTGAAGCAACTCTTTGCCAAAAAGCCAAGAGACACTAAAAAAAAAAAAAATCAGAAATTCAAACAAAAGGAATAAAAAAAAACAAAAGTCATAAAAAACATAACAACAAATCAGTTATAGGTCAACATTGGTCAGAGCACTCAGAAGTTGCGCTCAAGAGTCTGTTGGCCTTGTTCTTGCACAGGTGCCCCCCCCTCCCTTTTAGCTGCACAAATGGAGGTTAAGCTTAAGAATACAACGGCGATCGTTTCGCAAATGGTGAAAATAATGGAAATGGAAAAATAAACGCGTTAAGAGGAGGATCAAAACTAGAGTAGAGTGAAGCATGTAAACAATCCATTTAACTCAAGATTCGCATTGATTGACGAAATGAATGCAATCGATAGCTGCATTTTGTGCCATTTAAACAGAGCAACGAGTTAAATCGATTGAGTAATCGATTAAGTTTTATAGTTGCTCGTTATCGGTGATGACGACGATGTTTATTATAAACATGCCCCACAACAACAACAACAACAACAACAACAACAACAAGACTGCGGCCCATAATCAATGCGCCCGATACGTCCAAGAATTGCACTCTGAAGCATTTCCAATGGCTGCAATTTGCCAATGGTGAGTAGTGGCGATGTGTTGCGACGCCTGCCTCAACAGGGGGCAACAAACAATAAACAGAACAACAACAACAACAACAACAATAAAAACAATAACAACAAGAGAACGAACAATGAAAACAACAACAAACCGCAGCAAATAAAAAGGCAACAGAAGAAGAACTAATTGCAACGACAAAGAATAAAATCGATGAAGCAAAAAATATAATAAAGAACAAATACAACAACAAATAGACTGGCAGATGACAGAAAGGGAAAAGAGAACTTACAAAGAGACAGAGAGACAGAGGGAGAAAGAGAGAGTGGGAGAGAGAGAGAAATTACAACTTGTGAGCGAATGCGCGTTAAATAAACTGCAACAATTTTTCCAAGGAACAGAGGAAAAGAAAATGACAGAGCGAAAATGGAGAGAGAGTAAGCCAGCCTGTTGGCCTCCTGCCTACACACACTCACACCTGCAAACACATTCAAACACACACACACACACACATATACACATATGTACGCTTATTTCTAGAGACACACACGTAACGTAGCTAGCAACGTGGGCGCCTACAAGTGGGCGGGAAAGGGCTATGGTGGGGCCAACATACCAAACAAACTGTGTAAATTGGCAAAATAGGCGAAGAGAAGTTGTGACGAGGGAAACGGAAGAGCGGGAAAGAGAGGGAGGGGAAATCAGAGTAAAGAGCAGATTGCAAAGGCGCAGAGCATAAATTGGTTGTCGGCAGTGCTCTCATTGGCGCTCTCTCTCTTTCCTTTCTCTTTCTCCTCCTCTCTCTTTCTCTCTCTCTCTCTGTCTCTCTCTCTTTGGCTGTGGCACTGAAGAAGACGAAGAAGACAGCTGCCGGTAATCAATATTGATGATGATAGCAGCAGAAGCAGAAGCAGAAGCAGCGACATCGACATCGACAGCGACAGCGACAGCGCAGCGCAACCACGAAGATAAAAAGCAAAAGGGAAAAGGTCAAAGTAAAATGCAAATCAAAACTGAAAGAAAAGAAATTCATTGCAATTTAATTAAGTGAAATACACGAATAAAGAAGAAAAAAAAAAACACGACAACCCAAAGAAGCATCAAAGGGAATGAGTCACGAGATGCGTAGGAGGAAGTAGTGTAGAAATCAAGAGAAACAAAGATACGTAAGAGAGATAAACAAAAGATATTGCATATCCGCGAGATACAAATCAATAATACAAAATCAATTGATTAGCTCACCTAATTAAAAAGTTAATAAACATAAAAATACAAATCTAAGATGGAATTTATTGTAATTCTTACTGCGATTTTGCAAACGAGCTTCACAGCCGACAACTTCAATAAAAGTGAATGATTTCAAAATACTTTATCTTGAGAAACATTTAACGGTAGATATCAGATTTCCAAACAATAAATTAACTCAAAACGCTGCGTAGTCAAACTCCCAGAAAGCCCGTACACATACCCTGCAACCGATGGAAAATATCTATAAAAATTTCAATTAAATCAATTTCCCAATCAATGCACGATCAGTACTTTTCAAGAATGTGAATATTATTTTCCCAGTTAAACTCTTCTCCGTTCCCCCCTTCATTTTCCCCCCTGCCATTTGTCTTTAATACGAGTCTAGGGTATTCAGAATTGTGGATTAACTTCTGCTTTCAGCCTCGATTGAAACACGAGACGCGGCAGATTTTTACATTGGTAGTGGAAGACACGTCTGTGGCAAAAGCTGCTCTACTGGTTCAAGGTTAATCATAATAAAAAAAATTCAATTCTCTCTGCAAAGCTGGAAACCAACTCCAGACTAGTCTTAATGGGATTTCTTTTATCCAATAAGAAGAAAATTATTCCAATTGGTCTGCCTATCTACTGAAGCTAGATTAAAAATCATTGGAAACGGATACTTTTTTTTTTAATAATAGTTTTTTTTTCCTGCTAAAATAATAAATGCATTTTAAATTCCTTAAAAATGAGCAAGCTATCAAACTAATTTAGATGAAATGTTAAAACAAATGTATATAAAATTCCATTAATGGTTAATCGAACTTGACAAGTTTTTAACTAACGAAGCGAATCTAATGTTACCTTATTTGTAATTAATATTGAATTTTACATTGGAATTCCTGTGGCATTTGATGAAGTTTATCAACTAATTCAATGAGAGAGTAGGCAATATGGAAACAGCTGATTAAGTTATAAACAAAATGAACAAATCACTTTGACAGCTGATTTGTCATTTACTGTGTAAGCAGCAATAATTACAACAGAAAGCGTAATGGCAACAAACAAATTCAATCAGAATGGAACAAGAATTCGCACACATGTGTGTGTGTGTGTGTTGGGAAAAGAAATAAGTAAAAAGGTACAAAGTGCAACTACTGCCATCAGCAACAGAAACAGAAGCAGCAACACCAACAGCAGCAGCAGCAACAACAACAACAACAACGACCACAGAAAGAAGACTGCAAAAATTCAGCGAAAGTGAACGAAAATTGTAACAGCAGCCGCAATAACAAAAACAACAAAAACAACAAAAAAAAACAACATAGCGTTTAATTCTGTTGCGGCTGCAGTGACAGCGACAGCGACAGCAACAACAATATCCACAAGGATGGGCGGACAACGATGTTGACGTTGGCGCAGGGCTCAGCGACACTATTTAACACTTCAATTTATAACTTTACATAGTTGGTAAAACTGATAGCACTTAATAAATTCTCGTAATTAATTTGATTAAAACTTTATACACAATGTGTTGTCGTTTTTTTTTTTCTTGTCTTGTGGTTTCTATGCCTTAACGTCTACATCGATTTGTTGCACTGTGCAGTTGGCAGAGACGGTGACAGCGACAGAGATACCGACGTTTTTACGTTGCTTTTATATTTGATTTAATTTTAACTTTTTAAAACGCAACTAAACTTACAAGTCATAATTTCCAGTTTTTATGCATTTGAATTCAGCGAAATTATAATGAAAACTGAACACCACAAAAGAAATATGTTGAATTTTCGTTTTGCAACTAAAAAATCGGACAAAAGGAACAAAATTTTGTTGAGAGCGAGAGAGTTAAATCAACTGAGAGCGCACACAACGACGGAGAGCGTGAGGGCGCAAAGTAGCGCGCGTGTGAGAGAGGGAGAGCGTTAAGTAAACGAAGCTCGTGCATGGCAGATTTGCGAAAAAAAATTTATTTTTGCAAAAAAAAAATAAGAGAAAAGGCCAATCCACTATAAACATGGACAGACAGCAATAACAACAACAACAACAACACTAAAGGGTATTAAACAATTTGCGGCAACGACGTCAAATAACTTCCAAAAATTTTTATAGTTTTTCACTACACACGCACACATTCACACATATGTATGTACTCACATACATACAAGCATTGAGTCGTCGGCGTCTAGTAACACAACGCGTATATATTTACGATTATTAAATCAAATTCGTTAACAGTTCTGCACATGATTTGCTTTAAATAATTTACATTTTCAACACGAATGTTGCATTGGTGCCTTTTTGTGCCCGTGTCTTATTCAATTTGCACGAACACACACAGGCACAAATGTAGAGAGACACGCACACACACACACACACACAGTCACTCACTTTACACATTTTTTTATACGTATGTATATCGGCGCTCGTTGCTTTGCCGTTTTGTGTGCGAATTCATTTTGCATTACATGCTGAACACTTTGATTGCTATTAACTTATTATGATTGCGCTTACGGTATTTGTTGCTATTTTCAATTACAAACTTGTCACCTTGAAATTTATACGGCAGGCTCCGAACGGTCGACAAAATGTGGCGGTCGGGCGATACACGAACAGTTGATTTGCAACACTGAGCTACCAATATGACCAGCATATGTTTACTATTTAAATGCTTAAACTTATTGACTCGATTATATAAACGCACTAGAAACTGGAGCTTTTCGCAGTACTTAACACTGTCTGCAAGCGCATACCAACTAAATCAAGAAAATTTTTTATTCTATTTTAAATTTGTGAATTTATTAATTATATTTTATTTAATAAATTTTTTTTTTTTAAAAAATTTCTATAACTTATTTTGTATATTTTTATTAAATCTCATGAAACAGTTTTTAAAATATCAAACTTATCTATTGGCAGATTGGCGGGTTGTTATTAAAATTGTTTATTCGATAACATGTGCAACTAAATTTATATCGATAGTTGGAAGTTGAGTTCGTTCAGAATATGTGACTGCTACTCAGCTGTTGTGTAGCGTTCAGAGCTTACAACAGTTGCGCAACTGGTTAGTGAATTGGCGCTTAATAAAACTAAAATTGCATTTGAGCTGCTTCGAGAGATGCAAATATTTAAATAAAATATATTGCACATTTTCTATAACAAATAACACTATGTTATATTAAATTATATATATTTTATGTTTCTGCTAAAAATTCTATTGAATGTGATTTAAAGGCAATTTCAATTAACCAATGACTAACATCGAGTATTAAAATCAGACTTATGATCGACAACAAAACTCATCCCCCCAACGTAGGTTTGACCACTCGAAAGTCTCGTCCATAATATTATCTGAGTTGGAACGTGTTTTGGATTAGAATTAAGCCGATTTAATAACAACGACGTTTGCTAGTGTCGGTACTTTTGATGACTGCAACACCCCCGCAGGAATGTAGCACACATGTAAATTGCAACGAAGGGGAAAATTTGAGGGAAAAAACTGAAAGAAAAGCAGAGTAATTGGAAAAATGCCAAAGAGAAGCCCAAGGCCGGACCAGAGTCGTGCCGGACATGTTTTATCCGTAATTAGTGCAAAAAGACCTACGACCTACGTATTGCACCCTTAGACTACGTCGCCGCCACCCTTCGTTGCGGGGAAGTCAGTGGTGCGTATGCCTTGCGGATTTCTCGGTTCACATTTTAGCTTTCTTTAACAATTTCCATTTGATTGCATTTCGACGTTGTTTCGCACACGCACACGCACATGCACACACACACACACACGCACAACATTCATTAGGGTGACCAGCGTCCAGTTTTGCCTGAGCTTAACTGTCATTTCCATAAAATCCCGGTCTTTGGGGTTGGGGAGCGTCTGACAGGCTACACGCACACATAAGTAAATCTATACCCGCAGAAACACACACAGACTTACATATACCCCCAAGCCACAGAACCACCACACAATCACACACACACACACACACACACACACAGACTCACTCACGAACAGACGTATGCAAAACTTTCTCTTTTCATTTGAATTCCTCCACTTTGCTTCCCCCTCCCCACCTTCTTTCCCCTTGCTTGATTTCCCCTTGCCTATAATTATGAAGATGAATGTCCTTATTGCTTTTATATCCTAAGCGTGTGTGCCTGTGTGCTGTACATTGATTGTGCGTGTGTGTGTGTGTGTGTGTGTGTGTGTAGCTGCCGACATTCTCTATTAATAATGCTTTCGGTCACACTCTGCATACATTCGTTGAAATTTGTTGCCATTTCCCCAATTTGACTCGCTAAAACTTTCTTCGCACAGTGTCTCAAAACCATCTAAAATTTGTTAACAATTATAATTTATGCAAAAACGCGAAAAAAGCAGATAATTTAAAGCTTTAAATTTACACAAAAAACAAGATTCAAATTTTAGGTAAATTAATTATTAGATTTTCGTTTTTGGGAATTAAAAAAAAATATTTTATATTCGTTTTTGGGAATTAAAAAAATATATTAACTTAAAAATTATAAAAATATATTACATGTTAAAATTTGTTGATATCTTACGAAAAAAATATTTTTATAATTTTTAAAAAGTAAATTCTTGAAAAATAAATGAATTAAAAAAAATAAAATTAATTAATTAAAAAATAAAATAAAGCAGTATTTTTTCGGTAGTTTATTTCCACATAAGTTTAGTTTTTCATATAAATTGCCACACTGTGCGCCACAACAATTTCGCTCAGCACACGAAAAGCGTGCAACTTGCGAGCGCTGCTGCTTCTATCGTCTTGCCACAGCGGCAGCGGCAGCGGCAATAATAAAGGAAAATCCGACAGGATGCTAATGCGTATTTAGTTATTTAGTTTATGTGTGTGAGTGGTGAGTGGTGAGTGTGTGACGTGTATGTGTGTGGCTTGTGGGTGTGCGTGTGGGTGTGCGTGTGTGTCGCTGTGCTCCTTTGTACACGAAGAAACTAAGGGGCAGCGCGCTTTTATTTGTTTTATGCTAAGTTTCAGATAGTTCTATGTGTGTGTGTGCGTGTGTGTGTGGGTGTGGGTGTGGGGCTTAATTCTCATCTCTTCTCTGGGAATATTTGCATATTATCGATTTATATAGACTCTGCCGGGAAACACGATATAAGTACTTTATATAGAACGCAACAAACTTAAGTTAAAGTCAAGGGAGAACCCAGAAGCTTAGCAGGACGTGGTGGCAGGGGCGGGGGCGGGAATTCGTCCCCTAGTTATGGCACGTTTAGAGAGCTCGCATTTATTTAAGTAGCTTTCGGGCTTAAAAATAAACTAAACAATTCGATTTAGAGGAAATTCGACACTAAATACGGTTAGGAAACGTGGCCAACGAGCCTAAGAGCCCAATTCCAATCCACGAATAGAAATATAAAAAAAAAAAAAATAACGAAAATGAAGAAAAAAATAAATAAAATGGCGAAACGCTGTAAAAGGACCTAAGCGGATTTCAACAATTTAAATAGAACATCTTCCTATTTCATTTATTTCTTCCTCCCCCCGCCCCTCTGCCCAAGGCTTTAGAGGGCAAAATGTCAAACATAAAAACGACACGGGCCCAATTAGATTTTGGGCTCAACCTTCCGAAACTCCACCCTCCGTCCCCAACCCCAAGACATGCGCTACTCGGACCGACCTCCAACCCCGCCACAGAAGCCATCATCATCACAGAAGCGCAGAGCGGCGTGGGATTTTTGAACAGTTGGCATTGGAATGGGAAAAATACCGTTAATATTCGCGTACAAGGCACAGAATTATGAAAAGTAATGAACCAAAAAATGAAATTGTGGAGGGTGCAAAAATTACAAGAAACCCAAAAAAAAATAAAAGGCGGGTCCTTAATAAATAAAAGTCCCGTCAATTTGGTAATCAGCAAGGAATTTAAGGTTCTTAAATTAAATAAAATACTAAGAGGTATTTAATTTATTTCGTTAAAAAAAATATTAAATATAATAATCTATAAAATATTTATTTTTTATAAATTGTTGCCACATAATTTTCTTTAGGGATTAAAAGGAACAAATCTGCAATTTTTAAATTGATTTTAGTTTTAAACTTCAAAAATCATGAAGTATTCTATTTTAAAGTTAAATCTTAGACCTATTTTAAATTTTTGTTTAGTTGCCGCCCGTTTTAAATTTTATGCAATGCATCGCTGGTTTTTTGCCAATGAGCGGGAGGAATGCGAGCCCAAGCCGGAGACCGAGCCCCAGGTAGAGGAGGTAAAGTTGCCGGAAGTTGAGAAGGAGGAGATCGTGTACAGCGATTGGGGTTTCTGTGTGCGTGTGAGAAGGGAATTGTTGGGCAATGAGATGGTCGCCATAAGCGGCAACTGCGATATCCTCGGCAACTGGGATCCTGCAAAGGTGTACCTTATGAGGAATATGCGCTGTAAGTGCGCAACTGCAACGGTAAGGATACCGCGAAATATCGATATCAAGTATCGATACTGTATCGTTGGCTACAATCGAAGCGAAGAAAAGACCATCATACGATTCTGGGAGACGCTGCCCAAGCTACGAATTATAAAAACATACGACGTGATGATAACGATCTGCGATAGATTTGGCTACGAAGATAGCAACGGTACCGATTACAAGGCCGATCGGGGTTGGGCAACCCTCGAGACGTACATACACTTTAAGATCTTCGATGCACCCTTTATATGGTTGAAGCAGTGCCCAAGACTCTTGTATGTGAACATACAGCCCATGTTCGAAATCGATTTGCCCAAGTGTCCGCCGAGGAGCAGCAAAGAAAAGGGACCTGATCCGGGACTAGCCTTCACGGAGGTGACAAATTTGCGATACGCCCAGGACTTAAGATTAATGGGCCCCCACGGAGAGCGTTGTGGTCCAGAGGATTTGCAGCTTTTTCACTGTTCGATCCAATATCCCGAGAAGACGCTCTATCGCATCGATCTGTATACATTCGCCGAGAAAGCAGCACCAGATGAGCCGCCGTATCATTTTGGCTATGGCTTCTTGACTCCCGACCGCTTGGTCAAGTCAGAGGGACAGATCCGTGTGAAGATCACCTGTGCGTCGACACATCGTCCCCTGATCGAGATGGACATTACGTATATGATAATTCGTCCACTTGCCAACATTGAATGGGACATGAGTGTCACCTACGAGCGACACTCGCGAAAGAATCATTTGCCCCTGGACATAGGTCATCGCGGCACCGGGAAAACCTATTGTGAGAAAAACGACCTACGCCGTGAAAATACAATCTTTTCCTTTCGGAGGGCCCAAGTGTACCGGGCGGACATGATCGAGGTGGACGTGCATCTGACCAAAGATGGTCAGGTGGTGATCTACCATGACTTTGGGCTGAAGTTTACCCTAAATTGGAACACTCTGATGGACGCAGAAATGAGCACCACCGATGTCTTTGTCTATCCTTACGAGAAACTGAGTCGCCTCAAGCTGATGTGCATGGGCGGTGTGAAGCAGAAGGATCACATCTTGGTGCCCATACAGTCCTTTAATTACGAGGATCTTCATTTGGCACGTGCCATGCAGTTCGCCTTCGGTGTGGGCTGTGAGATCGACTGTGATCAACTGATTCAGGATCAGCAGCCATTCCCACTACTCACCGATGTGTTGTGTGGGAACAGTGCGCTTCCCGAAAGTCTCGGTCTGAATATTGAGATTAAGTGGCCCCAAAGGAACAACACATGCCGCTGGCAGGATGATAGCTTCAAGCCGAGCTTTGATCGTAATTTCTATGTGGACACCATCCTCAACGTCGTCTTCCAAACTGCCGGCAAACGACGCATAATCTTCAGCAGCTTCGATGCGGACATCTGTGTTATGATCCGATATAAGCAGAATCATTATCCCGTGATGCTGATTGTGCCAGATCCCGATAACCCCGTACAGTTCCTGGATAAACGTGTTAGTTCTCTAACGAATGCACAGTTCCTTTGTAACAACCTGGAGTTCCTTGGCTTGGTTCTTTTCACCGACATCCTGTTGAAAAAACCCATGGTTCTACGCCAGCTCCAAGATCTTCATCTAGAGTTTTTGACCTGGGGCGCTGCTGGGAACAATGTGGATGTGCGTGACACGATGAAACGATATGGAGCCGCGGGTATCATATTCGATCGCATAGATCAGCGGAACCTCCTGTGTTCGGTGGGTGAGGACGTTGAGAATGTTCTATGTTACATAGACACGCCGGTCACTCGCAAACTCATACAGCAAGTGGTGGACGACGAGCGGAGCAGAAAATGTGGCAAATAAGGACGAACATTTTTGTATACATTTTTCAGGATTTTAATTTTAATTGACGCCCAATTCAGGCTAAGCTCGAAACGTGTAGAAAATGCTTAAATTTTAATCATATGTATAATAAATAATATATCCTCAAAATATCCTGTGAAGCAGATAGAATTGTAATTTTGAAACTGTTTTTCCATTCTAAAAATTAATTAGGTTTTCTTTGGATAGTTTATCCATTTTCCCGTTTGGGAGTTTATCCTATTGTAACAGTTCTTACGGCATCCTGCGATTAGAATTCATTGCCATTAAGCACTCGAAAGGCGCTATCTTCATCCACGCCTCGTCCATTTATCAGTGTATCAATGCTCGGAACTTCTGCGGCCTTCTTGATTCTCCTCAGTTTCAACCCCATAAGCATTGTCATCACTTGACAAACGCACATGCCCACATACACATAGTTACAATCACAATCACACACATGCACACACACACACACACACAACAGGAGCACAACAAAACACACGCAATGTGGAACGTGTAAAACTCATAAAACACATTAAATCCAATCGAATAATCGAAATGTCACATTAGTTTCTAAAATATGGCCAAAGGACACGTAGGAAAATGTGCTCCCCTGGTTCCCCTGCTTCCTTGTCCAGCCCCACCTCGCCCCCCCGCATTCATAAGAGAAAAAACACAAATGTGGCCAAAAACAAGCCAAAAAGAAAAGCCTTTCGCCTGTGTTTGTTGTCTTCTGCTTGCATTTTCCAATTGCCAATTTTTCTTGGTCGCTCGTTGACCATTTCCAAGCGATTTCATATTCAAGCGGTAACAGCAGGTCCCTTCTTCCGCCCCCTTTGACCCCACCTCCCCTCATCTACACACCAATCTCCAGCTACAGCCGCAACCCCCTACGCTTTTTATACGCCTTGTCCTGTGGGTATAATTTTAATGGTCAAATCGCTGCTGGGGATTTGCTTTCGATGCCTCGAAATGGAAATTGCTTCCTATTCTTTTCTCTTCCTTTATTTTCCTTGGCTTTTCCTTTTCCACTTTTGGTTAGATTTGCCATTGAAAACCCATAAAAAATGGAAGAAAACAAACATTTCGCATTTACAAATTCATATAAGAACCTCAAGGATTTATGTTCTCTCTTGGCTTTAGCTTTAGGCCTGGATTGGCTCTACAATTACCAAGGTCCTGAACGGAATACAATTGCCGTCTTGGGATTTGTTTCCGTTCAAATTCGAGTTTTCTTTTGCTTCGGAAAATGTCATGAATTTCATATTGTTTTTATATCAAACTATGATTTTCACAGAGTTTTCCTGGTTTTAAAAATTTTCAATTTATTTATTAATATAAAAAAGTTTCAGAATCGAATTAAAAAGGCAAATGAGTGTTTTTAACTTAGAAAAAAAGGATATGATTTTGCATAGATTTTTTTCTTAAAATGTAGAAAATGGAAAAGCTAATGGAGAGGACACTTAAAATCAGATTTCAAATTATTTTATATACAGTCTTAATTTCTCAATACATAACGTAAATTTAAAAAAAACATAATATAAAATAAAATAAAATAAATATAAAATATATAAATTTAAATATAAAATAAATATATAAATATAAAATAAATATATAAATATTTGAAGCCTTAAGTAAATCAAATATTTTTATTAAAATTTCTTAAAGACTTATATCCTAGCATCTCCTTCCCGTGCCATTACCATTAATTTTCACTTCACTTTAGTAAGGGATTCAGTACTATGGAAGGAGCTAAAAATGTATCCTTTGCAGGGACTCGCATTGCAGCTTTAACTCATTTGTATGCCAAACAGCAACATAACTAAAAGTTTTTTCCTCTGCCCTTGCCACGATTTGGATTTTCTTGCTCAACTCTGCACTTATTACTTATTACTGGACACACCAACACCCATATATACACATATACTCACACACACTTGCAAACAAATACACACATATAGTTTCAGAAATGATGCTTCCTATGAATTGTGAATGGACAGAAAGGAAAAACCCTAGACATGCGAGACATGGAAATTCATCATCAAAAATGAATAATGTCTACACTTAATGCGGCTACAGACCGAGTGAGACCTCGCCCCCACCCCATGCTGACCGAATGGGCACGAACATTGGGCACTGGGCACTGGACACTAGACACTGGACACTGGACACTGGACAGTGGACACTGGACACTGGACGTTGGATAAGCAACATCAGCATCGCATCGCACCCTGAACCTCAATTTTCACCCCATCAAATGGAGGGCGTGAAGCCAAACACATAGCAAAAGTGAAGATGTCCAGGGCGGAAAGGGGATGTTGAGTCCTTGGACAGGGCATCTACTTGCTGGGGCTACGCAGAAAGGTTGCTTGAATATTAATTGTAAATATGTAGAGGAGCTGAAGAGTGGCAAAAGAAAAAAAAAAAGAAGTAAGAAGGAGGGTTGGGGAGGGGAGGGAGAAAAATGTTGAAATGAAATGAAATAAATGTATAGAAAAGGAAACAAATGTGCAAACTTAGAAATGCAGGCGACGTGCAAGGATATGAACATGTCCCTGGAACTGGAACTTTGGTTTGGGTCTAATAGATTTCAGGCTGGCAAATGATAAAAACGATGTATGTCTATAAGAAAGCTGTCAAAGGGGACGCCAATGGATGTCCTTAACATCAAATGCGCGACTCGAATTCCTCATAAAAGAGAAATCGGGCGAAAAAGGAAAAATAAAATAAATTATTAATAAATAAAAAAATTTAGATAATTAAATGCTCGATTATGAGAAGTTGAAAGAGTGAGTCCTGTGAAAATAACTAAAAATTCCAGGGTATCTTCTAACTTCCAGCTTGTATCTTTATGAGTCTTGCTTATGATTGGTGCATGTCCTTAACCCTCAAAGTAGTGGGCAATCTACTAGACACTTTCAATGGTGTGTGTCCTGCAGTTATCCTGTGAGAAGCCACACAAAGCGATTGTCGACTGCAAAAGGACTGCTCCTGAGATTTGCTAGAATTATTTAATAGCACTAAGGACTTATATATTTAGTGAGTTACTTCCTTGAAGAGTGAGTCCTGTGCCTGCCTTGACAGATCGTCGCTGTTGAAATTAAATGAGCTTTGAAATTGATTCCCGTTTCGTATCTAATTTAGTTTGAAATCGAATCCGCAGATACCTCTATCCATACATCCTTTCATCTTCATGTATCCATATATCTATCCACTTGTAATGCCGTCGATAAATAATGTGCAATTAATATGTAACACGTTAGTCGGTTCATAGCTAGTTAATGGTTTCAATGCTCCACTGGACATTTGTCAATTTTGATGGGCCATAAAAAAGAGCACCCAGATCCTTGGCAAGGACAGCGGCAAAACAAAAAAAAAAAAAATAAAAACGAAAAAACAAGCGCCAAAAATATATAAAGAAAACTAAGCCTAGCTCCTGTATAAATCACCATTAAAAAAGCGGACCGCGTCCAGGACAATTCTTTTTTTATTTTTTTTTTTTTGGGGGGGGAATCCCATAAAAAGAAATTAACTTAAAAAGCAAATTCACGAGATATTTTATGTCCCTATGTCCAAATTCCGGGTGCCTGCTCATAATTCAGAGCGTTAATCCTTTAAATAGGACATTCGTGTTATCCTTAGGCTCGACTCTGACCATTAAAATAAAATTTATATCAATAAAATTTAATGCCTATTCCTTTTGTCTTTCTCCAATTCCACATATCCCTTTGCTCCTCTTCTTCCCCTTTGTTTTTGTTTTTTTTTTTTGGCTCAAATAAAAAACTTGGAGCACATCCTCAAATGTCGTTCATATTGATATTTATGATATTTGCAAGGCATTATAACTCTTATTGGATTTATATACGTAGAACTGTCACTGCTCTTGTTATCATTGTAATCTATGTTCCTACGTGTGTGGGAGGCGGCCGTTGTGGTTTGCTCCTTGGTCTCTAGACTTGAGTTGGAGCTTGGCCAGAAATGGTCAAGATAGTTGTTATTTGTTGGGTATAGGTTGAGGACACTTCTAATACCTTATAAGCACTAAGATAATATTATAAATTCCTAACAAATATTTTCAAATATATTTCAAAAATAAAATATATATCAACATTTTGGGAATATTCCTTGATATTAATTTAAATTATAGTAAATGGTTTTGGATGAAGTAAATATATAAATAAATAATTTCAAAAATATATTTTCTTTTAAAATTACTTATTAATTTTTATTAATTAAATTATATTAGTTTTATAAAATAGCTAGAATATATTTAATTTTATTAGTTTTGTCTCTAAAAATCAAAACTTTTGGGCATCGAAAAGAAATGAATCCGGGAACCCAACTAAACAGCTCACTTACCCATTAGCTGAGACTCAAACCTATACTCTCTTTCATTCCATTCGGCGGCATTCGTTATGCTGCACATATGATTGATGACAGGGCTTATTTTGGGGGCGGGGAAACGATGCTTAACACTTGCTTAACCCTTTTGTGTAAAGTGACCTCCAGCTAGCGTCTGGATCACAGGCTGGCAACCCCTTTCCCTGCTAAGGTTGTGGTTTGCCGCTGCTGCTTCAAGTTCATTAAGAAGTTTTTCTCGAGGAAAATCCCAAATCAACATGGCGTCCGTAGTGTGTCCTGGCAGTGAACATGACATTGTGAAAACTCTTGGCATTCGTGGGTTTTGTGGGGTTGAAACTTTTGGGTGAAAGCATTTCCCTGTACTTGGACGATAATAGAAGTTTGCAAAGTGCTCGAGACAGGTTAATGACCAAAAACAGTTTTGCATTCAAACGAGGTGGCGGCAACCCTCCTCAGCCGCTGTCGATGCCGTTGCCGCTGCCGCTGCCAAGGGTTGTCATGACAAGCGAAAATCTAATTTACAACATGCAATTGCTGCTGGGGGTGGTTTTCATAGGCGACGCCTGCCAAGGATTAATTACGCGCTGCGTAGTTAATGAATGCGTCGCCCTCAACTTTTGCCCTGAGAAAGAGGGAACGATGAAAAGAGAGGAGGAGTAGTGGCAACGAGAATGGGTGGTTGGGCATAGCTGACAACTATCGGCCGATAAGGGGTTAATGTGCCATTGTGTATGCTCTCAAATTACTGAGAAAACTTTACCCCTCTCCCACCCCCATACCCCTCCGATAAGCATGACAAAAATGCCGAAGTCGAAATTCATGCGCTTTGTTCACCTAACGCGCTCGCGTTTAACACTTTTTGGCCAAAATGCGTAACTTTTTCATTAACCCTAACCCATCAGTGGCAGTATGGGTGTCGCCCATGATGAGGCGATATTGAATGAAAATGAGAATTACATTTGATTGATTTCATATTAATTTCTATGAAATTATATGAATGTTTCGGTCATTGACAGTCGTGGCAGTTAAATGTTTATGAAGATGAAAAATGATATATGGGCGCCTGAGTTTATTTAGTATTGGATGTAAGAGAGAGGCTGATGGGCGGTATAGAAAGAGTTGCTGATTTCCTAGGAAGATATTGCACGAGGAGGGATTCCTCAAAGAAAATGTACAGGGAAGCATTTGGAACGTCTAAGGATTTTCATACCTATTTTTCCAAAAACACAGAAATTCTGAGGGAGGAACTCTTTGTAAGGATTTCCTAAGAGCTGCTTTAAAATAAAAATAGTAATGGGTAAAAAGATTCTCATATTATTCAGGGAATATTTATCCAAGGAGTTCGTAATTTGAGTTAATAAAAAAAACCCTTGACGGATCCCAATTCCTGTTTGTGGAACTAATTTTGTGATTTTAATATCCTGAAATTGTGTTGGCTTAAGATTACCTTCCATGCATCCTTAATTTACGTCGTCCTCTCCCAAATAGTTACTTTTGAAACTGTCAGTTGTATTTTGCAAACTTCCCTCTTATTTCACGGTTTGTTTTATAGTCAACTGTACTTCTGTGCCAAACTTCTCTCGAGGCTCTCCTGTCCAGTGTGGACATTTTACAAATATTTATCTAGTCCCCATTTGGAATTGTATAAATTTTGAACGCTAGATAAACATGAAAAGAAAAATAACAACTTTCAACATGTTCATCAGCATTGAAATTGAACTTTTGTGCGTTTATTTTGTGTCTTCTTTATATTCAGGGGGCATGTTGACACAAGACAAATAAGACCGTAGACCATGGACCAAACCATCCTGTATAGACAACACAGTATAGCCCTATACCCTGGACACTGCCTTTTTTTTTTTTGGGTGTATGTCCTTTGCTCGCTTTTTCTCTCGTCCTATCGGGTAAATAAAATGTTACAAATTTTGCAAAATTCGGCAAAACACATACCGAATGTGGAAAGGGAGAGGGGGAGTTGAAACAAGGGGGCGTAGTGCTGGGGAATGGGGGTACGGTGTAACATGGTTGACTGGACGTTGCCACTGATTGGACACATGTCTACAGTGGAAAATCTGAGAGCAGGTACATGAATTGACCATAAAAGAAAATTTTAAGTAAAATTACAAATTTCGTCCTGCGCCCATCGGCACGTGTGTGGGTGTGCGTATCTGTGTTAAGGGCTTGTGTGTGTTGCTGTGGGTGTGGCATTACATTTGACGCTAATAATGAGACATTTATTTAAAGAAATTTGAAGGACCATTGTCTCGGATATTTAGAGATAAAACGCTACGGGGCACAAGTAAATGATGTCCCATAGTAAGTAATTTGTTGAAGGGGAATGAGAATCGAAATGGAGACTCCGAGGAATGGGAAGTTAGTCTGAAGGACAGAAAAAAATCTCAAATTGTTGAATTGTAAATTCGGAAAATATTTAAAGATCGTAAATTTATGCTATAGATGATTGCTTAATAAAGGACCGATAGCTTCCCATCGAATGATATCATTTTTAAACCATAAATGAGGCAATTAACACAATGAAGTGATCCCTTTGTGAAATAGAAAAACTTTTGAATTTAAATTAATATTAAATATATATATATATTAATATTAATTTATTCATTTATTAAATTTTTCTTTTAATAATATATATAAAATTATAATTACTTTTTTTTGTAAATTGGAAGAGACATAAAAAATGACCTTAAATAATTACTTGTATATAAATGGCAATCAAACAAAAAGTTCAAAGACTATTCAGAACTTTGGACAGACCTTCAATTGTGCTAATCAAAAGTTAAATTAAAAACAAAATGGCTGCCACTTGCCACGTGCCACGTGCCGCTCTGCCATTTTGCCACTAATCAAAATGCCTTTTAAATGCACGAGAAATCAACTTGGATTTCATTGCTGCCAACCAGCAATCGCCCCTTTTTATGTACAGACCCCACAAGTTTCCAATCCTGCTACTCCTGCCACTCCTGCCACTCCTACCACACCATACACACACTTGCCGCACACCCAAAAGTCACTGCGCTTATCACAGAGTCACAAATATGCGGCAAGCATTTGGAAAAGTCGGAAAGCCAGAGGAAAAGGAAAATGCGTAGAAATTAGCACAGACATGAATACACACACGAGTGCTTGGCATTGAATGTGAATGGTTTGGCCTGCAGATAAGACACACACACTCACACACACACACACACTCACTTGTCAATTTCATTACATTGTTGCTGAAGATTTTCTTTTTTTTTATTTTATTTAAAAAAAAAAACAGCTAAAAAAAGTTGAAACAGAAAAGCGCCAACGTCAAATATTTGACTTCGAGTTGTGTTTATATATATATGTGTGTGTGTGTGTGTGTGTGCCTGTGTGTATCTGCCATGTGCGTGCCAATCAGGCGTGTGTGTCCTTTTGCTGTTGCTGCTCCTTTTGGATTTACGAGCTTCGCATTTTTCGTCTTTTCTAAATTTTAAATTACATTCCCTTTCTCATTTCTCCTTTCTCCATTCTTCGTTCTCCTTTCATTTTATTTCTTTCTTGCTTTTTTATTATTTCTCCGTCTTTTCGATTGACTTTCGCATAGGTTCTGACACACCCACAAACCCTCCTTTCAGATAGCACTTTCATTTTCAGCATTCCTTTTGATTTTTAGTGAAATTTTCGCCATTCGATTTTCAGGTTTTGGTTGTGTGTGAAGTGTGTGTATCTGAGGGTGTTCCAATTTTGAAAATCTCTGCTATTTTAGTTGCTGATTTATTTAAAATTGTAACTAGTATTTTTTTAGTAATTTTCTATTCGCTATACAACGTTTTTTTTTTTTTTATATTTTTATGATTCAATCAGAGTTTAATTTTTCTTAATTTTAGTTTTTATAAAAATGTTTTTTTTTTTTAATATTTGTAAATATTTATTAAAAATTTAAAATGAAGGACTTAATTATAATTAAACTAGGATATGCAATATTTAGGCGAATTCCAATAATTTAACATTTTGTCCTCCGCTGCTTTCGTTTCCTGGGCGAAATATATACTTTGACTAACTAAAAGGACATTTATTCCTTAATCCTCACAATAGTATGGAATGTGTGTATCTAGCCTTACTTTAAGCTTTCATATCAACAGTATTGAACCTTGGCCCTAGGATACTTAAGATTTCTTTGTCATTGGGTTTAGTATTCTCTTCTTATTTTTTGTGTGGGAAGATTGGAGGCGCCTCTGCACTTGAACCTCAGGCACATCAATCAAAATCAAGTTGAATATGAATATGACATTTTTACGCAAATTACATGCCACTCGACAATTGGCCCGGGGCCAAATCTGTGGAGTGGTGGTGGTGGTGGTGGCTGCGTGGCACGTTCTGTGTGGCATGTAATCAAGTGAGTAAATCAAATTTGAACAGTTTTCTAGCGACCATGGGGCATACACTTGACCAGCGGCTACTTTTTAAACACATGAAAAATGATGGCAACTATTTTTTCTTCGCTCTCGAGGGGCAGCAAGGCGGCAACAATGTTGCAGGACACAATGTCCAGTACACAACGTAGACCCAGACAAGTATACAACGCATCATTCATCATGACACCCTTCACGTCTACGTTTCCCGGCTCGTTTATTATGCAAGCTCATGGATCCGGACACCCAAAGCCTGGATTCCTGGACCGGGAAGTCGCAATCAGAGCCAGCGGGGCGTATGAGCGACGAAATGCTAATCTTGCCAAGAGGATTGCCCGATGCCACCACCACCAAGTTTCATATTAATGAAATCTCTCACAAGTGCCCCAGCATAGCCATCCTTGTCGTCATCTCCATCTACCAGCAGTCAATCTCTATGAGCTGGCAACATGCAAAATGGCGTTGGATGTGGCAAATTCCATGATTGATTGACTTTATGTAAATTTGTGGCATCCACTTAAGCCTCGAGTCTGTTCTTCTGCTGCTTCACTGTCCTGACCTTCTGCCCAAGCTCCCCAATGCCCCCCTTGACTCCACGCCTACGACTTTCTCTGTTTGGTAATCAAGAATAAAATTTCGCATGTGGCAACAACATTTTTTATTGTGCTCAGGGGCACAATCGTTGGTCTATTGCCGCTGCTGCTTACCTATATAAATGCAATTTTTTTATTGAGCCTTTGCCTTTGCCTTTGGTGAAATTGTAAAATCTAATTTTCCGAATTGTATGAAATTTTTTCATTTTCCCCTAAATGAAAATGAAAACACAATTCGATTTTCAATTGCGTAATGTTGCGTATAAATTGTTTGACTTGATTTCTGTTCAACCTTCTCTATAAAGCGCTTGGGTTCGCTCCATCGTAATTCGATTTCAAAAGTTATGGTTCCCAAAAATACGACGCAGTAAAAAATAATCTTTAGTTTGGGGTCAACGGCTGTACAAACGGGAGAAGGTCAATTTCATAGAGGAAATGGCACCAGAAATTCCGAAAGGTATCTCAAAAGTGTTTAAAAATAACCAAAAAATAAATATGGTGATTTACAAAATTTAATGGGAATTATAAAAAAACAATTCGCCAGAATTTGTGTACTCAAAATAAATATATAAAAAAATATTTTCAAGGTTTTTGGACGCATAAATACTATTATTATATAATATTATTATATACTATTATTATGTACTAAAATATTTATTTAAAATTAATAATATTTTTTATAAAAAACAACCAAATTTTTTATTTTCTTGCCATCAGTTTAGATGCTGTCTTAAAGAATAATAAATAAGAATAATAAAAAATAAATAAATACTATAAATTAATTTTTTGAACTTCTTAAAAACTAACATCATTTTAAATTATTTATTTAAAAGTTTTTATAATCTATTGGGTCTTATTTCGTATAGAAGTCTGCTATTTTTTTTTCCTATGAACCTCTGATGATCAAGCTAATTTCCTATATCCCATGTCCCTTTTCCATTAGTCATCCTTCCAGTCACCTTCGATGTATATAAATCTAATAATCAAATTCTTTTGGACAATTGCGTCGCCAATGAAATCATTTACCGTTACTCGTCTCATCCACAACAACAAAAATGGCAGAATAGCAAGAACGAAAAGAACAAAAAGAAGAGCAACAACAGGAAATACCCAAATGTCAGTTGATGTCGCCATCAGCGTCTACAGGAAATGCCTGCAACTAAAAGGGCTGCCGGACTGTACAAGTCCTGTAAGCGAAAATGATTTCTGGGTGGTTCCACTTCGTTTGGGGAACTTGCGAAGGATGTCAAGCGACTGTCTACTGGACGTTGGCAGGCGTAACGAATGAAAGACTGAATGATGGGAAGGGAGTTGGGTGAAGGGGAAAATAAATAAATTATAAAATTATTTCAGCATAATAACATGTCACATTCTGGGCAACAGGGGTCGGTCGAAGGGTCACGTTCAGGAGGGATAAAAAAAAAAAAAACTGTTAACAATTCGCCAACGGTCGAGGCATAAAAAATTATACATTTTTTGAGGTTATTTTTTACATTTTCATTCATTTTTTTGTTATTGTTGTTGTTGTTGATGGTCCGCTTCCCTTTGACAGTCCCCTGTGCGAGTGTGTGGATGTGTGTGTCTGGCATCAAGTGCTTCGAGTGGGTGGAACGGCCACTGCTGCTGTCTTTGGTAATCTTTCATGTGGGATTTACAGGCAGACACCCTCGAAGCTGCATGATGGAAATTTTCTATTTCTACTTCGCGCTCGGTCCTGTATCCTGTATCCTGAATTCTGAATCCTGAATCCCAGTTGGTCTGCATTTCCACATACTTTTTCATCCTCCGTGCGGAATTTTATTTGTAAATTTATTTTCTTTGCATTTTTTTTTTATTTTTGCAGAGAAAATAAAGTTTTTGTGGTTTGCGTGTTTTTTATTTTTATTTTTTTTTTTTATATTTGAAAGGTTTTTGCGTAGTTTCGTTAGGGGTGTTCATGGCGTTGCCAAGTCCTTTAAACATGTGCGTGAGGTCACATACCCAACCGAACACACACACACACGCAAACACACATCACTTGTAATTTCCATGCATTTGTTATAGAAACACTTTAAAAGTAAATTTCTCAACGCCCTTGTCGTATATTTTTCTTTTTTCGTTTATTTTCCCTTTTCTTTCCTTATTTTTTTTTTTTTTGGATAATATCCTTGTCGAGGGAATTGTCAGGTCCTGTAGATGCTGTGACCTGAGTGCTAATGCCAGTAAATGGAATTTAAATCTATTTTGTATTAGTTGCATGTGACTAGCATATGGGTGTGTGTGTTTTGCGTGCGAGTGTGTGTGTGTGTGTGTGTTTGGATTTATGTAGCTTAAGGAATGCCACGAATGTGTGGAAAATTAGAGTTTCAATTTTTTGTAGCTTTGGAAAATGGCTTTGAAGTTTAAAGAATGGGTACTTAAACTGTAAGGATTATAAAGGTTTTTCGGGGCGATGGTAGATTTGTATTGATAAAGTTGTAGATCATATAAAGATAATATTTAGATAAAAAAATACAACATCAGATAAAGCTAAAAGGATCATAAGGCTTATTTATACGAGCTTTGATATTGATAAAAGTTGAAAGATAAATATTAATATTGAACAACAAAAAAGTTCACCAAAGTCTATATTATCTTTGAGATAAAACTTAACAGATAAAAATATGTGTATATATACTTTTTGTATATCTCTGTCAAAATATAAATTTGCAAGAGTTCAGCAATTACTACAACTGGTGAATACTTAGTAGTACTTAAAAACTCCCCATATATCCTTTATCTAGTTTCTAGCTTTCTCACTTCATGGCAGTCAATTGAGTGCATTTTATGACGCATCCTTTAGGGTCCTTTGTTTGCTATATGAGTTTCTAGCTTCTGCTGATGACCATGCCCCATAAATTATTCAAAGCAAAACATTTCCATGCGTTTTAGTGCTTTTTTTCTTCTTCTTCTTCTTCAAACTTGTATCAGGTTTTTTCTATTTATGAACATAAAAGTTATTGCAACGAAGAAGAAAAAAAGAAATGTGAGATGAGAAGTAAAACTGTTAAGAAATTGAAAAGCAGAGCAGAGCAGAAAATCAACATAAATAATCATCGATGCAATTTCATTGAGTTCCATTCAAAAACATGGGAGCATCAACGATGATGATGACAATGGCCGAGGGACTGGTCAATGTACTTTCTAAATTGTGCACAGTGGAACCAAGACGACAGTTGGCACTGAACTCGAATTTTTTTTAAAGGCAACAATATAAATAAATTTAGAAAATTTATTTTTGCAGATATGCATACATTTTATTTATAATTTATAAAATATATATTTAATTAAATTATTTTAATAAATATCTAAAGCCATTTGAAAAAGACAAAAGTAATAAAAGTAATAAATACTAAAATATCTTATGATTTTAATGCATAAATTTCGTTTTAACGATTTATATAGTAAAATAAAAAAAAATAATCTCTTGTATAAAAAATATATTTAGATCTTTATTTATTTAAATTCAAAAAAAGGTGAAGCTTTACTTTACATTACTTAAATAAATAATATTTATTTTTATTATATATTTATTTATATTATATAATATATGTAATAATAATAATAATAATAATAACAATAATATAATTTTATAATATTCGGCTTATTTATTTTAAATATATATTTTATCCGCATGTTAATATTCATCAGTTGTTTCAGGCACTTTAACCACTGTTCACTGTGCAGGGAATTTCGTTTCTTTTTGCTGTTTTCTTTTTGCTTTTCACATTTGGCATTTTTATTGATATGCATACAAAGATGCACACTTAAACACAATCACAAATACACACTAGCCAGTACAGACACACATACACACACATATACACTTATTTTATTACACTCGACAGCTATTTTCAATATATTACCCGAAGCATAAAAGAAAAATGCGTTTGCCTTTGCTTTGCTTTTTACATACGATGGTCGTTGGTGATGGTATTGGCAGGACTCTGCTGAAAGGATATCAGTGTATTTGTGTAAGTGTGCTGGTGTCCATGTGTGTGTGCTTTCCATACTAAAAAACGCATAAATAAGAAATCGTCATAGTGTGAGTGTGAAAGAGAGAGAAAGAGAGAGAGAGGAACAGCAGCAACATAACAGTTATACGGCCCAGTCAATGGCGTATCCTTCGTGGTGGCTCGTCTTTTGGCTAGCATATCCTTCCCTATCATCTGTCGCGTCGCATCCTGCGGTGGTTGTTTGTTCCGTTGCTTTCTGCTTCGGTTTGCTTTCCTCTCATTTTCTACATTTCCTCTTTTTTATGCATAAAAAGTGCTTAGCATAAAGTCGTAAAAAACGTATTTGCCGCCACAGACACATGCACACGTACACGCAAGCACACGCACACACACATATACATATGTACACACTTATGTAGATAGTCATCCAATATCATAGCGGGTACCGGCTAAAGGACACCCATCGTTGTTGTTATTGGCAGCGGTCCGATTTGACCAGCGGCTGTTGCTGGTGACGCGATGCGTTGCCTTCGATAAGTTTTCATACATCTTCTTCTTTCGGTTGATTTTTTGTTGTTACTCCTGTTGTTGTTGTTGGTGTTGTAGTTGGTGTTGGTGTTGCCGGTGCTTATTTGCGTTATTATGAATTTATGACACTTGGACGGGCTGTACGAGTGGGTGGTTCGGGCTGAACAGCCGAATTGCTGTCTCTGCCTTGTGGCTGCTTTTTGAGTTACACTTAAAAAAATTATCGATTTGTTCTTCAGAATAATTAAAATAAGGATATGCACTTGGAAAATTAATTTCAATCAAGTCTACACTTTGAAAAATTTAACCGAATTAAATTTTTTATTTATTTTATTAATAACTCCTTTTCTTTCAGTGTCTTCCCGAGCTACATCCAATTGCCGTGGTGAATAATCGCTGCAGCATGAAAAATTCGCTGATTCGCAAGAAAATTCAAGCCCATTTCACTTTGCGTGTGTGCGTATGCTTATGTGTGTGTGTGTGTGTGTGTCTGTGTGTTTGCTGTTTGTCTGTGTGTGTGTTTGTTTGTTTGTTTCTTTTGCTTTTTTATCTGCACAAGGACTTGCCATTTTTTACGCAAATCGCCGACGAACCTATGGAGCTGAAGCCAATAACCAGCGTAAGGACAGGAACAAGGACAGGGACTGCGACTGAGACAGCGACAAGAACGGGATGAATGGCAGAGGCTGAGTGCGAGGACTTGAATCAGCTTTATTGCGGGCATCATTATTTTTATTATTATGACCACTTACATTTCCCAGCACCCACACACAAGAACATACCCATGAATTTTGGCACAGCATCCCCCCCAGCCTTCACACTCCGCCACTCGACAGGACATAGGTCCTTTTTTTTAGCGGCAAAGGAATGTAAATGTTTGTCTCTTCCCTTCTGGGTGTTCGTGTATGTGTTTGTGGGTTATTTTTGTGCCGCGTAAATAACTTCAACCCATTTGTGCAACCATCGTGCCCTTCCTCTATCTCCTGTTACCCCCTCTCTGGCTATATCCTTTGTGGTGGCACGATTGTGGCCGCTATATATAAAAATAAATTGATTCGAAATGCTAATTTTATGTTAATTGAAAGAGGTTTTTATGCATCCGTAGATTTTTATGGCTCATTTTTTTTTTTGGACTGTGGTCAGCAGAATTTACCGTTACCGACAGTTCCACAGGGGCCTGGGACATACCAAGGATTAGCACTAAAAGCCTGTCATCAGTACGTAATTTTCTTTAATACTCTGTAATTTTTATGAAACCTTTGGACATAAAATTCAATTGCTACTTCTTTTTGCCTAAAAGTCCGAAACATAAATTATTTTTATGCCTTTGTTTACAATATCGGGAATAGTTATCGTTACTTGGCCCTAAACTAGATCACTTATAGCATAATGAGTAGAAATCTGGGAAATCACTTAAAGAAGTTGTACACAAGTTTGAATATAAATATAAATGAATATATATAACTAAATAAAAAAATAGATAAAATAAATAATTTAATATAATTAAATATAATATTTGAATATAATAATGTATTAAGTTTAAATTAAAAATATTTATTAAATGTCTCTTTAGCTTAACTAGAAAATAAGTTCTAAATAAAAAAATAGATAAAATAAATAATTTAATATAATTAAATATAATATTTTAATATAATAATGTACTAAGTTTAAATTTATTAAAAGTTTAACTACAAAATAAGTTCTTTTATATCTCATTATTAAGTCTATAATTAAATTAAATAAAAGTAGAAACAGATTTAATTTAAGATTTATTTGAATAAGCCAAAGTTAATGTCTTAAGCAACTACGAATGTCAGATATAAATACGAGGAGTGACTAAAAGGATATGCTTTTGCCCGTCTCCCCACACTCAACGTCTTTGATGGCTCTTCCTATCGGGTAGAGTCTGTCTACGTTAGAAACCGGATATCCTGCTGCAGCAAAGCAGACATCACTGACAGCACACATACTCATTCTACACTAATCACACACACACACAGAACACAAATGCAATTTGAGCTAGGAAAAAACCCACTCCTAACCCTCTGGGCACAACGTTGTGTATCCTTGTGCTGTCCCTGCTGGTTTTTTCTTATCTTGCACGCACAGACTGTTGCTGCTGTCCTCCGGCGGAACTACAACTACAAAGCCCCCACATGCAAAGTTTCTAAAGACACACAGAGATTCACACACACTTACACACACACACACACAAACACTCATGCTTAAGGTTGTAGCAACAACAAGCGCACAAAAGCAGGCAACACTTTTTGCTGGCCGCGTCGTGTAAAACTTTTACCTCATACGCGTAGTGTATATGTGTGAGTGAGTATATGAATATATGTCTGGCAGAGGTGTAGGTGGTGAAAGGAGAAAACGAATTTCCTTTGTACGTATTGCATATACATAAAACGTACAGTGGCAGTGACATAAAATCGATTTTATTTTTCTCTCCGTTTCATACACTGACTGCAAACTGTGCACTGCTCTATCTCAGTGGATGTGTTCATGTCCTGTACTCTGCCCTGCATAGGCTATCACAATTATGAGCCAACACACAAGCACACCATTACAGGGATATACGTTAGAGAACCTGAATTTCTGTAGAACACGCCTACAATTTAAAAGCAACGACCAATAAAAAATAAAAAGCAATTTCAGCTCCTGACAGCACCTTACCTTTGGTCTCAATGTGTGCGTGTGCGTGTGCGTGTGCGTGTGTGTGAATGAAAAGGACAGCGAATAGGCTTCATTTTCTTTTTTTACTTTTTTGATAGGCCGCCATTTGAAAATGTAAAGTTTTCATTTTGCGTCTCGTTTTTTATTCGTGTTTTATTAGAACTTTGTTCAACCCTCCGGAACGCCTTTGGGAAGTAACCCCTTCTCCAAGTCAACACAACTCATTTGCATTTAAATTAAGGGTGGTTACGATTTACCGATTTACATAAGGGTAGCATTCACTATCCATTGAGATTTCTTTATATCTGCGACTATAAATCTTGGATAGTAAAAATTATATACATTTGATTAGCCATAAATTCATAAAACTGGCCAACAACTTGGCAACTCGCCTCCATTCAAGGATTTGCCCTCTCTTTCTCTCTGATTTCGTATCGCTGATGATTGTATGCATAATTTTTTTTTTTTGGGGGGGATTTCGCAGATATTTCCTATTTTTATGATTGTTATTATTATTATCATTATGCATACAGAACGAACTAAGCCTGCCAACCCGATACCACGTCCCTGATCGTCCTGCTGCTTTGCTTCCCGCCCCGCTTAGTTATCCACGAAATTCTGCAAACTTGGCAGTTATATTGCCACAGCAGGTTGAGCCCAGCGGGAGGGGCAAGCTAGAGGTGGGTATGCGGCATGCCGCATGCGGCACGGGGTGAGATTTTCGTTAATGTGGGCGTGGAGCTGCTTATGATTCATTGAAGCGACTGGCAAACTTTGGCCAAGGTAAAAGCCTCAATACCCCCCAAACACCCCGTTCCCAGAACCACTCATAGTTTCTATTCCCTTCTTCAGACCCGGACTCGCCTCATTAGCATCAAACAACCCCAGAGTTTGGCTGTGCTAGCAGATCGGTTGGGATTTACGTTCATTGCGAGATTTATGCGCGACGTTGCCATAAACCAAGTATGCCACAATTTACATAAATGTTCGAGCTTGAATGTGAGAGTGTGTGTTGTATGTGTGTATGTGCGTGTGCTGAGATATTTTCATTTGTAGATTTAATATTTACAATGTTAATAATAATTTTGCATCATATGGGTAGTTTTATAATTAGCCACTATAAATCAATTGATTGTAACTGTAATTACTTTTTCTTATTTTTCGAAATTGGAAACTTTATTTTAAGCCTTAGTAAAAATCAAAATTTAACTTCCTTTGGTTATGGCCTAATTTTATAGATTGCCTACCAGCTTTAGAAAACTATACTAAATGAAAAGAAAACATTTCTTTTATTTCCTTTTGATGATAGTAAAATGTTTAAATGAATTCTTTTTTTAATCTTGATTCCCAGGGCCTTTTAATAGAAACTAATTTAGTTAATGTAGCGCTGCAAAGTATGCAACGATTGGCGAAGATGTGATCTGTTTGAAGGGGAATTGAGGAGTTAGGGGAAGTTTTGAACTTCAAAAAGCTACAAATAATGAAGAAGCCAACGAAGAGAAAGAAAAAGAAGGCTGAGTGGGAGTTGTGGCCAAGAGGGAGGCGAATGCCTGTCAGTCAAGTGAAAAAAGCATTAGAAAGCATTTTTTGCTGCTGCCAAAGGAATTTTCACTTTAGAAATTTTGTGGTAGAGCAAGATAATAAAGGAGAACGAGAGGAAAGATAAGGGGGAGGAGGCAGAAAGAAGCAGAATAAAATAAGGCTTACAGAGTAAATGGAATGAGAAAGAGCAAGAATGCGTTTGGGATGAGCTTGAAAGAAGACTTTGATTATAATTCCAACACCTAGGAAATGAAGGCGGAAGAGAGGGATAAAAGAGGTTGAAAGATGGCTGGAAACGGGGGGAGGAGAAGAGTGCACGAAAGAGGGAGTGAAATTGCGACGACGATTGACAGTTGAAAATATAAAAGCGGATTTGTGTCTTTCCTTCTGTCTATCGGCGTGTAGATGTGTGGGGTAAGTGGAGTGTGTGTGTGTGCGAGTGTGCGTGTGTGTGTTTCTGAGGATGTCTGTTCAGCCAATCCACCCTACTCACTCCCTTCGACTACACTTTCATGTGTGGGGAAGTGTGAACGAATGTTTTGCTGCAGATAAGCAAAATAACTGTAATAAGAAATTCTTTTTTATTTGCTCTTGTCTACCCCAACGCACACCCCAACACACCGTCGCACACACGCACATCCTGCAAGTGTTTTTTATGCCACACGTCCCTGAATACCCGCCATTGATGTTCTCGTTATAGATGTATGTGTCTATGTGCATGTCCCTGTGTGTTTTTCTGTATGTTTTATTTTATTCCCTTGCTTTATATTCAAAGTGATGTCCAGTTGTATGTGTGTGTGTGTGTGTGTGTGTGTGTGCTTGTCCTGCGTCCATCAGGCAAGTGAAATGCGTGCCTAAGACGATTTCTTTTATTATTTACAGGCTCCGGTGTAAGAAGGAATGCGGATTGAAGCTGTCCGCCAAACACTCCGCCTGAGAGACAGACATATGTCTAATGCTAATACGCATTGTCTGTCTGCCATTGTCAACGTATTTCTGATGATGAGCCGAAGAGTTACCCACCAGCCGGAAGCTTCACTCAATCTGTCGATTTTATCGGTTGGCATCCGTTAAGGCTTACTAATTTCAGTTTGGTCGATATCTTATGTTAAAAAAAGAACTGACATCCTGAAAGTTAAAGTTTGCCAAACTCAAATCTCTTATATTCTCTTATATCTACATACTTATAGTTTCTAATATTGGTAAAAGCTTTTCTGTACAGCTCTTGGTATCTTAAGATAGTCTATTTTGATGTAGAAATGTGTCTGGAAGCAAACACACAATGTTGCTTGTATATCATTTAAGCTATAGATGGGATAAAAATCTCTTATTAATAATATTTTATTTCAGGTTTAATTGAAATTCAAGTCCGATAAATATTATTATTTTTCTTTGCTATAATTCGCTTGGAAATCAATCAGGAGTGCAGTTTAAATATACACAATACAGACTCAGCAAAAAAAAACACCACAATTTTTTTATATGAACTATATATTTAAAAATATAAATTATTTAAGCCTCACACGCTTGCATAATTTAATGCTTAAACATGAATATTTTATCAATAAATAAATTTTACTTTGTACGTTCATATTAAATTCTGAAGTTATTCATAGACAGCAAAGGGTCAACTGTTTGATACTCGTTAAATATTTCCTCTTCCAGGTAAGTTCAAAATTTATAGTATTACTTCTACGAAGTTGAATTCATGGCGTGTTTTTATCTAAAATTCAAAACTTGCATAAAAAAATATAAATAATTTCTAGGAGGGGCCACAAGAATCGCTGGGGATCGCTTTGTGTTTGCATGCGCACTCGGCTCTACGAAAATGGAGTGTTAATTTATTGGTCTGCAGAGGCCACAAGCTACATCGGTGGTGGTCACATGCATCGCTCTTGCAGTCAGACAATACTTCCACCTGCACTTGGATCTACCTCTTGTTCCTTCCCCTAGTCAAACACCAAGTCTGCATTCATTTGCAATATTTCACACTTAAATAAATTTGCATGATCCGCGCCACACGAATGCAAAAGGGCAGGAGTGGGAGAGGAAATGTGAGGAAATGGAGGAAGGTATGGAGAAGGTGAACTTATCTTTTAATTAGTTTAAAATAGAGCCTTTGGCCAAATGTAAGTAACAAATGAATGCCTTGAACGCATGTTTCAGCCACCTTGTAGCTAGATAAGATTACAGATCTCCAGGAATAATTAAGGAGAGGAACATGTTAAGATCTTCGGAAGAGATCATAACACACGATCGGCACGTTGCCAGATCATTTTCAGCCACTGAAACAGAATTCTCTTGCAGTTTCGCTCAGATAACTTTTACAACTTTGTCTTTACTCTATTCTTGGCCTACACCCGCCTTTATTATGCATATTAAATCCGTTATGCGTCCAGTAATCCCTTGTAATTCGCTACTTACATTACCTTTCAGCTAACTATTTCCTATCCAAACTCATATAAGTTACGCGATTATTCAAAATAGCTTCAATTTATAGCCAACTCTATCATTAAGAGAGCTGCCACGCCCATGGCTGCAAATAAACTCAAGATAATTATTATCCAATTATTATCTTTAATCTATTGCTAATACGAGTACATATTGCACTTCAAGTGCTGCTACATCCCAACAGCCCCTCGATTCACCTCAAACTGAGGCACTTCTAACAAGCCTGGTTAGGAAAAAAGTGCGGAAATTTATTAAATTATACCATCAACCTATTATTATGTCAGTTAATAATATGTTGACTTTAATTTAATAGCAAAAATAGCAAATTGCAATCTTCATGTGTAGCGAAATGAAGTTCCCCAGATGCCTTATATATCTTCGAATACCCTATAAAAGTAGATCAAGGAAAAATATATAAGAAGAGTAGCTCAGGAACACAATAAATAGAAAATTAAATTAATTAATAACAAATTTGAGAATAAAAAAAAATGAAAGTTATGTCTTCATAATAAATAACTAAGAAATTAATTACTTATAAACTACACAATAAACAAATAAACCCAAAAAATCTGAAAAAATCTTTTACAACAATTGAAAGAATTTTCTTGTTTACAGGATATCCCTAGGTATTCCATTCAACATCAGAGTTCATCAAATTGCGTTTTCTATGAATTCCATTAAAAATAAATTAAGTTTTAATGTGTTTATTAGCCAAAGGCTTTGGGGAAAGGAGAGCTCCCTGGATCAGCTCCCTGGATCAGCCTTTATGAGAGATTAGCATGAATGTGTGTCGGCATGTGAAGGCCTCATAATGGCTTGGCTGAGTGCATTTCAAGTATTCAAAATAGGGCTGGGGGTGTGTCCAAGCCTCTGGAGTGTAAATTTGAAACATGAGCAGGTTTTGCATATTAATTATAATCCAAACCTAAATCGCGTGAACTTCACCTATGAAATTTGCATAAAGTATAAAAAACAAAAAAACAAACTTTTGACCTTCCCCACAGTCGCTGTAATCTGTCAGCCTGTCAATTTCTAGAGGTCTATATAATATTATGTCTTATTCCATGTTCGCCAGTTGGCGCCTAGCCAATTACCTCTCTATTCGTAACTTTCCAGCAAGTTATGCATCTTGGGCGTTCTAATGGTATGTTTGGTGGCCCTTTTGCCATTGTTTTGTTACCTTCCCAGGTAACAGAAGAGTCCAGTTAAAATATGTGCAGCTTGTAGTTGCAACTTGTGCCGCAATTTAGCTATGCATCGGATTGCCTCAAATATCAGTGGCAAGTTCCATGTAGGGTCCCAAACAATACGCCGCATGTTCAACGCTCATTTGGCGCGATCTACAATTTGCTTGGCTCGCCTATGGGTGGATCCCAGTAATGCTGATTACATTTTATGGTACCCAGTTACAGTTTTCCATTAGGGACTTATAAATAAAAGATATTTTTACTTAGCAACTTCTTTAAATATCGCCAACTCTTTAAACATTTTTAGGAAAATATTTGAGACATTTTTCTTATTACAAAATAAGTTTGAATAGTCTTTTTTCTACTGCAACTTCCAAACAAGTTTAACATTTTTTTTTCTTCATTTTAATCCCTGCTCAAATCTCTTATAGATCGTTTTTACATTTTCATAATTTTCTCATTAAGCTATCCATGAGGCTTGTAACGTCCATTTTAGTAGTAATTTCCAACTATAATTGCAAAATTTCTCGGTATATCATATGCTTTGTGCATTTTTAATAAGCTGCAAGTGGATTATGAATGGCTTAAATATATGACTATGGCAAATAAATCAAAGAAATTTTTTTGCACCGCTTACTGCATGTGCCACAACAAAAGACTCAAGAAACGAACTCGCGAAAACTACCAAAAAGAAAACAGCATAACACCAAATGATATATGTCTATGTTTATATATAGCTCAGTATAATATAACACTATACCCTGCAAACGGGAAATTTATTGGCAAAGGTATTCAATTAGTTAATTAAAAGAAATACCTGCATTTTATTCCAGAAGATATTTTATCCTCATTTAAAAGTTATTTCTTCTTTTTGGGCTCTACTTTGAATAAATGAAAATTTTATTTAATTAAATATTTTTAAGTAAAGTAAAGTAGTAGTAGGTATTTATTCAAAATACGCCTTTAAAATTTCAATTAAATCTTTATCTGAACTACTTCGAGCTCTACAGGATATTTGCTCGTCGAATTTCCTGTTGGTTATACAAAAAATTATTATCTGTGCATTTGCAATGCATTCGCAAGCTGCAAATTGTGAGTTATGTTGAAAACTAACAAATTGCTTAAAAAATAAAAGCCAAAATAACAAAAGTGATATATAGAAAAAGAAAAAATTGGAGGCACAATAGACATAAAAATATATAAAATATTACTTGTAGAGCTTGGCTCTTGAAATCGCAGTATTTCGAGTGCAGTTTGCGTATCAACAAATATTTTTTTGTATTTAACGAGTTTATTTCCTTGAAGAACTGAGCCTTTTGCAGGTGCTGTTAATGTTGTTGTTGTAGTGGAAGTTGTTGTTGTTTTTTGCTGGCAAACGACAGGCAGGTAAATTAATGAGCTTAATTAACAACACGCAGCTGAATTGGCCCAAAAGCATCCAACAAATGATATCATTGCATGGTCGCTGGACTGATTTTCGGTGTTGTGCATTTTTATTGCCACTTAGTGGAGTCTCTATGTAATGTTTGCTTTTGTTTTTGTACTTTTAAGTTTTTTTTCGTTTTTTTTTTTTTCGTACTTTTAGGCTTTAAGTATATTTTCTGGATTTTTACTGCCAATGCATGTCTGATTCGCAGGCAGCGATCACTACAATTAAATTAAAATTGTTGCACTCGCCTGCACAAAATGCATAAACAGTTGCAGTTCGGGCTTGACACGCAAATCGTCTTCAATGTGTAAAGCCTTGAACATATATATATATGATATATATATATATAAACTTGTATATTTGTTATATATATCATATCATATATGTAACTCGCAGTTGTCTTTCTATTTGCTTAAAGCCTTCAACGAGGCAGAAACTTTGCTGCGTTTGCATTTTATGTTGCTGCGGGTTATTAAATTTTCCTCAGCACAAATTACCACTAATAAGTGCAGATTAGGATCTCAAAACCTGGTTCAAAGTTTTATTACCTGCTCCTATAACTATACCAGACGCAAAATATAAATACATACTATAAACATAATTCAATTTGATTAAAATAATACATATGTGCACTATGATGATTTTCCTCCGTGATGCTCTACAAACTCACACAAATGGCAAAGTCATGAACAACATTCTCTAAGATCTGAATACACCTTTCTCCTAATAAACATATTAAATAAATAATATTCTTAAGCTGCCAATCGTACGGATTTCACAATTTAAGTATCCTAAGTATCCAACTTGAGTATCCTAAAACTGTCTATAGGTACTAAAAAAAAAATGTATCCTAGGTAAATTTTATTTTTCTCTAGAGCAACACAATTCTTTGATGAATACTTCTGATTTCTGAATAGAAAATAAATAATTTCATATTTGACTATACTTTTTTTTTAAATAATTTATAAAAAACTCCAAGCTGTCTAGATAATTTTCCCATAACCTATCCATTTCCACAACTAGTTTTAATAATCCAATATTGCGTTGATATCCAAGTGTAATCCATTGCTTGATTTATTTATATCCAAAAACTCCAAAATTTTGACGCCTTCGAGAACCGAATGGGATCGCAGTCGACAACCGTTTGTGGCACATGCCACGTGAATTCTCGGCTTTTATATGCCACTACGTGGCTTGGAACGCTTTCCAATTTAAAGCCACAAATTTGAATATGCGCAGAGAAATGCTGACAACTGGAAGGTAAATGAATGCGTTCCTCTCAACGGGGTTGGTAGAGGGTATAAAAAACAGCTATTGGAAGTATCGACAAACATCCCTTGGAACATAAAAAATAGCACTGTTAAAGTAAAGAGTTTTCGACAAGGGGTTAAGTGTGACTACCCCTGACACATTATCTACCCCTTTAGAGGTTTTTTAATGGCATTGCCAGAACTCACTTTTAGTACAGAAAGCGTTGCCACGCGTTAAAGTAAAATCTACAAGCGTTGCCAGATAAATAAATAAATGTTGTGTTCTCTGTATTTGCTTACGTCTTTTGTGTCTCTTTAGTCATCATTAAAACATTTGCCAAATACGCCAATACATTTGCTTGTCCCAATTGCAACAATCACCAAAACTGTCAATCAAAATGTAAATTTGTTCGGCTGCCTCATTAAAAACCGGCGACTTGCGTTGTAACCTCTGGAAAAATCCAACGCGTAAGCAAAATTTACATTTTCCACAGAAAACTCAAAGCTGACGATTCGCAGTGTTCGCAATTAATCGAAACTGTGTGGCAGTTCATGTGCTGACAGCTTGCAACCGGCAGGGTAAGTGGCAAAGGAGTATAGAGGATGCGTGGAGCGGGGTGAGGGGAGAGGGAAGGCAACTGTTCAGCTGCTGCTGCTGCCAGTTGTTGTTCCAACGGTTTTGTTTTTACACGATTTGGTCAAAAACATCAAACCAACTGAGTGACTGACAGCTGCCTGTGTGCCCCCCTTCTCACAGCTTACACTTGCTTACCTGCCCCTGCAACTTGTCGCAACAACAACAACAACAACAACAACAACAACAACAACAACAACAACAACAACAACATTCGAATATGTCGCCAACTTCGGTGTCACTTTGAGTGCAGCTGTAAACCTAAGTAAATAATTTTTACGTTTGAATAATTTGCCAAGTTTTTCTTTCAATTTGTTTTTTCTTTTTTTTTTTACCCGATGTTGTTTTCTAAAGTTTATAATAATTGCCATAGAATCTGCATAATTATATAGAAATCACGAGGTTAGTTAGCCACATATCTGATTAATCAGAGACTGTGTCATTCGCTCAATTAAAGATTCATAAAAAAAAATCTACAAACTTGGCACAAGGTTCACTTTTGGAGGTGTCATAAATAGCCAAATTCTAGAGTTGATGTGAACAAAAAAAAAAGAAGGATTTAATTATTTTACTTAAAGCGACAAAATAAAAACAATCATTCTTTTAATAAAATAGAAAAATAATTTAATTAATTTTTTCCTCCTCTTATACTCGGCTTCCCATCAAAATCTCTCAGCTTTGCTCTTATCCTGTTTCTCTCTCTGACTCTTTACTTTATTTAAATACTTTATTAAGTTTATATAAATTTCAGACATTTCCGATCTGGAGTCCATTAAATATTCACCGATGAAATGTGGAAAACCAAACAAATCAGCAGCAGCAAAAAAATAAATAAAATACAGGAAAAAATTGAAAAACAATTATCATTCCCTGATGTTAATGCGAATGCGTCAGACATTAATTGGCGGTCACGTCAATAAGTGTGGATACATCCATGGCTACAAAGCGAAGGGTCATCATTTAAATATGCGCCACAGACGTCAATAGCAGCGGCTACTGTGCTGTGAGAGAAACGAAGGAGCAATCTTGGACACGGGTGTCCATGGGGGAGGGAAACCTGTAGCTGATGGACTGCTGATGGCGGCGCTTTTTATGATTGCAACGCCCCAAATGGAAGGAACGCCCAACTGTTGTGGCCCATGGCATTGGCATTGAAAGTGCATCTAAAGTGGGTCCGAGGGCCACGCTCTCAGTGTGCCATATTTTGCGCTTATTAAAGATTTTTAAGTACTGTAATTTTTACGTGGCGCAATTCTGGAAGATTCCCGTATGTCCGAAGACTGCTAATTTATCCCTAGATTCGTCATGGCAATGCAGCTAATTTGATTGTTGCCTCCACAAAGAACTCAAGGAACATCATTTTATTAATTGCTCACATCGATCAGAGGCAGTGACGGTAAGGAAAAGAGGGGAGTGACAGAAAGACGGAGATCCTTATAAAGCAGTTCTCAAGGTAACAGCTTCTGTTATTGCCTCTTAGGCACAATTGATAATTGTTTTTAAACAATTATGGATATCTACTAAATTTATGCAAACATTTCCCATTCTCAGTGTTCTACATCGCATTACAAATCCGATTCACAATCCAATCAAATTAACTCGAAATAAATTATAAAAAATTCAACATATTTGTTCGGCTTGTCATTGAACTGATTGTTTCGGTTTGAATGTGAATGCTCATTACACTTTGTTTAGATGGATGAATTGGCAACTTGGAGATGCTTGCACCACTGGTCGCATATCCTGTCGGTTTTCTTTAAAGTAAACTAAGCGTCGCTTTTGAGTTCGTTTTTTTAGCTTGTATTTATTATGATTAAAATTATGAAGAAATTTTAATTTTATTGATACTCTAAATATTAACAAATAAAAATAAAAAATATAACAAATAAACCAATTTATACTTTAAGAGGTATTAATTAGAATCAACATTTTGTAGGGTATCCACTAGTCATTATTCTTACCATTGTCGGCTGAACTGTTGCTTTGTTTTGAACTATAGTCAAATGCACTTGAGAATTAACATTTGGAATGCCTTAACAACTGGCCAGGTTGGCATTTAATTGAATGGCAACATACTTATGCAAATCCCCAGCGGAATGGCCACCAAACGAGGCACATGCAACGCCTGATAATTTGCATAGAATGACGCGCGAGATCGTCGCGATCTTTTGGGTTAACTTGATTTGCATGCCGGTTACAGGGCTTTCTACAGGGCCGCGATTGTTCGAGGGCATCAAAGGTAAAAGGATATGTACCCTTGAGATGCATTGAGGTATTAGACGACAATAAATTATGATCGGCATTAAAATAATTTACAAATTAGAGAGCAGAAATTACATGAAAATGAGCTTAAAATGTGCAATTGCAAAAAGCGGAGATGCATCCGCAAAGCCTTTCCAAGAAAGTCACTTCGATGCTGAATGTTGCCCCATGGATGTTGTCTGTTGTCTGTTGGCTGCTGACTGATGTTAATAAGGCGTCTCATAAATTATCAACGAGGGAGGCAGGAAGAGGGTAATGAGGTAAGGGGGGGAAGAGGAAGGCTGTGAACATGTAGCTGCCAATGCCAGTGACGACTTCAGCTACAACTTCAACTTCAACTCTGTTGTGGCTCCAATCGCGTCTCTTCCTCCCATCTCGTCCCATCCCGTCGAGCATATCCTCCTCTCGTCTTGACATATGCAATGGCGCGCACAAAAAAATTTACATTGCATTTATACGGATGCGACAAGGTAGAAGATCTTCAGATGACGATGACAGAGATGATAATGACGCTGCTGATGTTGGCGATGATGATGATGAAGATGATGTTGATGAGGCGGCGGCATCTGAACGGTGTGCAGAGGGGGGCAACTATTAACGTGACAATTTGTGATTTGTGCCTGAAGTTGGACCTCGTCTGAGTCTTTGGTATTTAGAATCTGCAGCAACGCATCCTGTTCATCACAGAGAACGAACAACGACGAGACGAGGCAGGACGTGAGGTCGCTGCAAACGTCGCCATCGTCACCATCATCACCAGCATCACCAGCATCACCATCATTGCCATTTACCAGTGACCATTTCTCCTTGTCCACCGACTGTTGACGATGACTGCATTTAGATTACGGAATTATTTAAAATATTTTATTAAATGCACTGACTGAGAGAGACAGAGGACAGATCCACGCCAAGATCTGAGATCTGGGATGCCAGCTGTGCGCTGTTCGCCTAGCGGGGTATTAATTATATAAATTATTCACAGGTTTTGCGCTTAATGAATGTGAAAATAATGCTTAATATTGAAAATCTTAGAAATCTTGAATTATTCACTTTTAGACAGTCACAGCGCATTCAGAGTGCACTCAAACGCCATCTGTCGAAGACTGGCGGAAACTCTGACGGGGTGGAACGCATTTTTCCAGTAAAAAACTTCCAAATATGCAAAACTTAAATAAGACTGGAAACGAAAGGGTTGCAAGCGTTTTTTTCTTTTTTTTCAAAGGGTTGCCACACATTTAACCCATTTTTTAGCACCCTTTCTCAGTACGAAATTGTCCTTCAAAGCGTTCAGATCGGTTTGGAAACCACAAGCCTTACAATTTAAGAGAAAAAATGTGATATTTAAAATCAAAGAATAATTTCGACAAAAAGAAGGATTACCAAACATGTATTAAATCATTAAGGATCTACACAAAATAAGTTTTTAAGATAAAATGGAACTGTTTTATCTTCAGGAATAAAATAATAATATATTTATTTTCTTTGTAGAATTTCAAATCTTCGCTTACTGCAACCAATTGACTAAGTTTCAAAAACACAATAATCTGGTATTAATTTGCTGGTAAATACAACTTAACCTATAAAAAAGTTCAATAATTAAGGAATTCTTCAAGTTAATCAAATATTATTTTTTTTTAAAATATTTTTTGGATTTATGAACTCGTTCAATTTTTTACTTTAAGACTTCAAAAAACCTCAACATTCAAATCAGCTGATTTTCTTATAAAAACACACACTTTAGTTTCAGAGTAGCCCCAATCTATGCCTTGCCACGCATCAGTGGCACACGTAAAACAACAAACATATAGTAAAAAAAAAAACATACACAATACAATCGAAGTCCCAGTTCCGATCCATATCCCAATAGGAGTTAATAAGAAACTATTGTTTGAACACGCGCTCAAGAGATTTATTCAAATATTATGTTAAGAGCTTGAGTCAAGATTTGGGTACGAGCTTTGACCACACTTCTTGGCTAGAAAACTTCAGGGGATTTGAAAGCTTAGTGGGTAGGAGATCTTGAAGCTTCAGTTTGAACTTTTTGGAATATCATTTCCGTTTGGCCCGATCCGATCCCGGATCGAAGACAAGGCAACTTGACAAATTAGACAAATAGAAAACATGTCAAAGAACTGAGCTGAATGCGCAATTAAGCCGCTTGACAGCTCAACAGCAACAACAACCGCGATGAGATTTGAGGCTTTTCAAAATGGAAATTGATGTAGCCTGAAATACCCTACATTTTTGTATTTTTGTATTTCGTCTTATTGTCGTTTTCAATTCAACTTTTATTTATTTAACTTTTAACTCAGTTTCAAGATACCCGTCAATGTTATTCGCGTGGTATTCCAGCCACCAACCGGCATACCATCAACTCTGCCGCGTCATGCTGGGTGCGTAAGACCAGAGGTTCGTGCCCCGGGCACGACGCTAATTAGAATAAAGCCGACAAGTTGGTAGGACAGCTGAAAAAACTGTTTGTTCATGGCTTAAACGCAATTAACAATTACCCAATGGTCGGAAAGAAATAGACGAGGTGCAAGAGAGAAAGAACAGAAAAAAACTAAAATAAGAAAACATTTAAATTCGTTTAATTTTCACAGGTCGCGATATTGATCACATTTCAACAATAGAAATTGCCGACTCATCCATCGATTGTGAAAGGCAAAAGGTGCGTGTCTTGGCTTCCGTTTGATGGCCCCAATAGAATTCAAACACCTCATCTCTGACAGACGCTGTCTGTCCACCTGTCAATCTGTCCGACTGCCTGTCTTTGTGTGTGTTCGTCCGTCTGTCTATCTGTCCATTTGTCCATTTGTCCATTTGTCCATTTGTCGGTCTGATGCCGGGCAGCCCGGTAATCAAAATCCTTTTATAGCATTTACATAGCCGCACATACAACCTGAGCAATGCCTGCCCATTGGCTGAGTTGTGGCCAGTTTGTGGTCTGTGTAACGCAGTTAGTCAGCTAGTCAGCCTCATAGCTCCCCCTGACCAAGACTTAAAACTGGACAGCTGTGTCCAGAGAGGATGGTATCGGAATCGGGTTGGAGGGGAAGATTGGAGCTAGTCGACAGGCTGGTGACAGCCAACACACACTGATCGTGGGAAAATGATCGATTTCATTGCTCTGCGATTTGGGAGAGTTGGATGCAGTTGCAGTTGCCGTTCAGATCAGTTCACAATGGATCACATCGGATCGCATTGGATCGAATAGTTAGTGTTGGGGGCCTGCATCAGATTGGGGGTCTACATGACATCGAACATGCCGGCGACGTGCCGGGCAACTGCCACGCAATTGAAACGTGTTCATAAAGCAATTTTCGACTTTTTGCTATAAAAGTTTTATAACATCTTATATACATATATATATGTATATATATATATAGATATATCTGTCTCTGTGTCTCTCTCTTTGTCTAGCATTGAGTGAGCGATTTTAAAAATGCTTTAATTCTCTTTTTTTTTTCGTTTTTGAACTAACAACTTTTAAAAAGCATTTGACAGATTGTTGCCAATTCTGTAAAGAACACTTTTGAATATTTATGGGACCGTGAAAATGTTGTTTTTAAACTATTTAAAGCTCAATTTTACTTAATATCAACAAAAAAAAAATTAAATTACAAATTAAGACGCTAAGATACATCAATGATAGCCAAATATAAAGTTTAATTGACTGCAGTTTGATTTCTTGCGATTTTAATGATTTCAAAGATAAGAATCTTAAAATTTTTAATCATATAAGCCACTTATAAGATTATTTAAAAAAGTCAATTAAAATCTATAAATGAAAAAGGTAAACTTGTACACAGAATTTTATAAAATATTAAAATCCTGCAGCTTACAAATAAAAAAAATTATATGTTAAAAAAAACACTTTTTGAATAATACAACTAACTAAATTAAAAAAATATATATAGGAATATTATTTATCTTAATGATGATAAAATAAAAATACATCTTTATAAAACTGCGATTTGCGAAATTCCAAAAATGTTTCCCATCTCATCGATCACAGATTTTAACTATTTTTCGCATATTTCCTTTTTTTTTTTAAAGCCTTTAAAGTCTCTCAGATTTTACCTTGTAATGGAATTTTTAAGCCATTTTTATATATTTATATTTTTCCATAAATTATTTGTGTTATTTCTTAATGGCTTTTTTTTCTATTCCTATTTTTATTTCCTTTTTGGATATCGGGTTAATTTATTGTTTAAATGTTTCTGATTAGTTTTGAGGTTGATTTTTCAGTTCTCAGTAGGAAAATCTCTCATCGAATTCTAATCAAATATGACATTAATTTTTTTTTCTTTTGTTGCAGGCAAATCCAAAAAAGGATTAAATGGATTAACGTGCGACGCCTCCATGCAGCAGGGAGAAAATCAACAACAACAATACAAAACGAAAAATACAAAAAAAAAAAAAAAAAATCGCAAAAAGTTGTCTTCAAGATGAAAAACTAGAATTTCCACACAAGTTATCGAGTTGTCGTGGAAAAATTATTATGCAGCAGCAATTACTCGCCAATTGTCGTCGCAATGAGAATGAGAATGCCACAAAAAGCCGCAAGAACTGGGCTGAGATGGAACACAAAAACTTGCCGCCTGTACGGCGATAATCCAACGCTCAACTGCCACAATGTAACGTGCAACGTGAAACAGCCCACCGCCTCGAGGAGGCGAATGTGAAAACGGGCATCAGTTCTAGGCTCCACTTCTGGTTTTGACCAAAAGGAGGTAACCAGTCGGCCGCCTAGGTGATTATTTTGATTATAATTGTGCGTTTACTGGCATGAGGCACTGTACGTCGCAACTCTTTAGGGAGCAACCAAAGTGCAGCAAAGGGAGACGTGAGGCTTGAAGTTGATGGAAAGAGAAGTGCATAAAATTTCATAAGCACAATCAAAATCATGATGATCGAGGGGAAGATTTGGGAGCCGATGAGCATTGCAACTGAAATTGAAGCCACATAATTGTGTTGCCACATTGTACTAATGACGACGCCAGCGAAGGCGACACCTTCAACTGTCCGTTGCACATTTAGTTTGTCGGCAACACTTTTCCTTTGACCATGCCCCACGCCCGCACGTACACCACACTCCGCTCAAGCCATTCAACGTAACTCAAGCATCCCACTAATTTCTCCATATATGTCCATGTGGCACGGCAACAACAACGGCAGCAGCAGCAGCAGCAGCAACGGTAGCAGCAGCGACAACAGCAACAGCAACAGCAACTGCAACGGCAACGTCTTTTGATTTGTTGCAAACTTGGCGCTTGTTGTACAACATTTTTGCGTGCCTGCAAGAGGCAGCACAACGACTTTTGGCCACTTCTATGTCCATTAAACATTCAAAGACTTTGCCGCCAAAATGCAAAGCTAATATGTCTATATAAATGACTTTGGATATTTAGACCGGGATCTAATTGAATTCCATCAATCAAAATTATATTGGAAAATTATATAAATGCCCGATATTAAACTGAATATAAAGTAATAAGGCAAATTGGGGAAATCTTTCCAAACGATGAATTTTAAAGAAGTCAAAATGAAAATGAAGCTAAAAAATATTCAAATATTCTTTTGATCTATATTATATTAAAAATAAAAGAGTCTGTTGAAGATTCGCTTTAAGATCAGCATTTAATTATTATTTCAATTTATTATTTCAATTTAGTTCAATTTCAATTCAAATAATATTATTTCCAATCAATTACCGAATCTATTTTTGTAATCATAAAATTGTAGGTCTTTCCTACACTAAACTAAATAAAATTAATAAATAATTACAATTCTTCAGACTCAAAAATCATTTCATATTGACTGCACTTTAATCTCAACCATCGAATGCATCCACGAATTACCTTGAACGTTGTTCAACTTTTGAAGGTGGCGGAGTTTCCATCTTTAAATGGAGATATGGAACAGCGGCTGGCGCCATTTAATTTAGAAAAATTGAAGATTTTAAAATATTTGTGTAAAGTAATTAGTTATCGAGATATTTATCGAAGAGCAATTGAAAATACTTTACAAATTTCCTGATTATCTGAGTAATTTATAAAGTTGAGATGGGAAAAATAACATCTCAAAGGGAAATTGCTATTGGGCAATAATTGCAAGGCAGTTGAACTGTAATAAAATTATTATCAATTGATCGCTTAATAATTGAAAGTATCTTTTATTGAGCTAACGCAACTCAAAGCCTATGAAGTTCAAAAATATAAGCTCAAGCCAGTAAAAGAAGATTTGGAGGATATATTTATGTAGTTTAGTGATTGTTATCGATTTAACAAATCGATTAATTAATTCTTCAGTCTACAGTAACCACAATTATTCTGTCTACAAACCTGCTGATTCTTTAGAAGCCACATGTTTATTCATTGTCTGTGATTTAGCTCTGATTTTGCAACTCGTTTAGTTATATAAAAGTAAAAAGCTAAAAACAAATGAAATACAAAAACTTTTGCAAGGGGCGACTGAAGAGTTTTGATTAATGACGACATGACTGTAAATGTTTGCTTTAAAAACAATTAAAATGCGAACTGGTTAAAGGGAATGCAGTATAAAAATTGAAAAAAAAAAAAAAAATATAAATAAAAAAGAAATCATAATAAACATAATCATAATCGTGGTAATAATCATCAAGACAAGTCGCGTCTCGGGGGCGCACGCCAACGCCTCATTTGTAATGCTCCCGGGGGCACAGCCGGCAATGCGAAAGGCTAATTACATAGACTCTGTTTTGTTTAGTATATATGTAATATCCATACATGTTTATTACACACATACATTGTATATATACAACTATTATAAGCACCTCACATTTAGTCAAAGGTTTGTTACTTTTCTCTTCTCTCTTTTTGCGACAATTAAAATGATTAAAGCTCGCCTGCTGCAGCCTTTTGCATAATCTTTCAACTTTACAATAGTCGCCGCGGGGGAGCATTGGAGCCCATTAGATGTGACACCAACTGACAGCCCTTTTCATATACCTTTAATGTTCTAATTTGAATTTCAATCTAAATGCTAAACTCCTTTACCTGAGATTCAGCCTTAAGCCAAAGTGCGTACAAGATAAATGTATTATGACTTCCAGCGCATTTGCGTGTTCGAAGTGTGAAATGAGAGGCTTGCCTTAGGAATGCAATGGGAAGTGGATTACGAGAACTAATATGATAGGGTTTTTATAAGGCCGATAAGACAGAGATATTCAGAAGCTGTGTAAAAGATACTTTATCTATGAAACCCAAGTTCATGTTATTTACGCCTTCTTTATGATCGATGATTAACCAAAGATAAACTAAATTTAATTAAATAAATTAATTAGGGCTTTGAATTAATAGTTGCTTTCAATAATGTGTCGGCACGTTAGGTCAGGAAGAGGCGGCTTTTTTAAAGGCTTTAAATGTGTAGGTGTTAATAATAATAATAAATAAAATATAATAAATTATATGAACAAAGTTTAATAATAAAAAGAAGAACTTTATAGCTAATTATTAATAATAAAATAATATAGCATATATAAAATATTTAATTTAATGCTTAGCCGTAAATTGCTTTAACTTTATGGCATCGTCTTGTTTAATTAAATGTGTAATTATTTCGCAAAAATTATTATAACTTAAAGTCAAATCTATGCGTTCACTGAAACCTTTAATCTGACCAAGCTAATTGTTGACAGACATATCTGGTTGAATGGCAGACATATCAGATTATATGGCAGCTTGTTGTAAGATTTGTGGGCTCTCTTACAACTTCCGTTGATTGGATTTTAAAAGCTTTCTCTTGCACTTTAATTAAAGAAATGCATTCGATGGAAGAATAATAAAATAAACTTAATAATTGCCAATTAATATGCGTGTTGTGGGTGCTTAAATAAAGATTAAAAATAAAATTCTTAGCTATTTTCTATGGCATGTAAATGGCCCTCATCAAATCATTCAGTTTATGTTGGACAAAACTCGCAATGGTGTTAGCCATAAAGCAAAATTATCTGCATTTGTATTGGTATCTGCATCTGTATGGGTATCTATATCTGCACAAATATCTATTGTTGTATCTGTAGCTATGCAATTGTATCTGTTTTCGCATTTGTATCTGAAGAGTGCGAGTAACTGCGTGGTGTGTGCGTGCAAGCGCTTCTGCTGCGCAACGTCTGTGTCTTTGTGGCATCTTGCGAGTGGCAGCCACAGTGGCTTCATGGTGCACTGACCAACCAGAACGGCCGCCTATGAAGAATTCTGCCATAAATCATGACCATAAAAATCATCTTGCTAAGCCAGCGACAAGGTAGCGGTACTGCAGTCCTCATCGCTGGTATCGCCACTCGCGGAAGCATTTTCCTACTTTCCCAGTATCTGTGCTCTTATATATATATATTTTTTTTTTTTCTCATTTTTGATCCTTTCCTTCAGAGCTTTGATTGATAATGATGTGTCAATAATGTGTGTTGTTTGCAGTTTAAGGCTGACAGACCAACGAATAGAAGGAATGCGGTAGCAGAATGCAAATCGTCTGGGAAAATAGAACAGCGCAAAGGTCATAATGATAGTTTCGACCTAAAAAAAATTGACTGACATAGATTTATTGGCAACAGGACTTTACGAAATAAAACCAACAATTTATAGTCGATCCTTCAGTTTTTGATCAATGAATGTTAAAAATAGTAACCTGTAACCAATAAAACCAAAAACTGACAATCAAAGTTTTAAAATGATATATAGAAAATTCCATCATCATCTTGTGTTCCAAGATCATCTCTATCTTTATGACTAAGACTTAGACAATCACAGTTTCACATGCTCAACTCTGAGGCAGAGTCAAGAAATTGGCAAGCATGACGACAACGTCGACTAACATTTGAATGCCCCACGACAGTAATTTCTGGAATTTGGCTGCCGCATTCAAATTGAACTTGCAACGTCGCTGATCGCTGGTGGTCAGTGGCCAGTGAATAGTGAACAGTGAACAGTGGCTTCTGGCCGGTGGCCACGGCTTGATCGTCGGTGGCACAAAGAGAAAATACCGCAAAATGCAAACGACAGGCTAATAAGCCCATCTGGACAGCTTGGTATGTCGACGATCGCTGCATATGGTAAACAATTGTTGGCCACATTATTATGCACGCAGTTCCCGATGACAGCTTCCTTACGATTGCCAGCAAATTGAACGGCAAAGAATCAAAAGCTAAGCGCCTCATCCCGTCGCACTCCGCGTGCTGCTAAAGACCCAACGACACCGCGTGGCCTCATTCACTTAATTGCCGGGTTAAAATTGTGTCAGCGGGTAAACTCAAAAGCGAAAACTGCAGAGATCGTGCGTAAAGATGCGAGATACATTTACGGTTGCAGATAAAGTTGTGGGTAAAACTACTGATTTGGATACCAAAGACAAATTTGGGTCGGATGAAGATACAATTATACACACATTGACATATTTAATGTCAAGGTTAGTTGGAGATTTTAAAGTCATATGGAATGAGATGCGCATATACACACATATAAAGAAATGTTGTAGTTACAGATACCAAAAGTGGAGGAATATATGATTCAGGTATATTTATAAATAATTTTAAATTATACCTTGTTTCATAAATTTGTATATATTTAAATTGGTTTTGTAAAGAAGTAATACAAAAATTTAATTTAATAAAATAATTTTAATTTAATAAAATAATTTAATAAAAAAATTTCAAAAAACTTACTAATTACGTTTAAAATCAAACTCATCCACGTTCAAAGAAAATATATCTGCAATAATCAAATATTTTTAAGTAATTAAATTCAAGTATATAAACATACAAATAAACATAAATAAATTAATATTTTAGTTAATATTATTTCAAGTATAAATAAAGAAAATTTTCCTAATTTACTTAGAATTATCTATTAACTTATATAATTTAATGTAAAATAAATAAAAACTGAAATCATTAGGAAACGCATAAATATAACTGTGCCAATGATAGCAGAGGGGAAAACCAGTTCACAGTTAACACACAAATCCAATTGGATAAAACAAACGAATTACGACGACTGTGACAGTTAACGTTCATGTGCAGGCGTAGATAAAGCAGCTGCGAAAGGCACGTACGCAAAGCTAGAAAAGAAGACAATAAGACGGCGAAGGCTAGAAGAGTACAGCAGCATGCTAAGCGGCTGCTCCACCTCCAATTGGATTAAATGCAGACACAATCACACACACACACGCATACAGCCACAGACAGTGAACGGCGATAATCATAAATTTAAATAAAGTGAAACAGAAGTTCGTATATGCAACAAGTGCGAGCGAGCTAAGCGTCTAACTGATTTGAATAATAGACTAGTGTGTGTGCAGTTATTTGTGTGTGTGTGTGTGTGTGTATGTGTGTGTGTAAAGTGTATGCAACTGTTGGATCTGAATCGACGCAGGCAGTTCGGCGTGCGGGCGGCAAGCTATTGCTATCGCACTCACACGTGGGAGCTTGGCGAGCACGAACACATGCGCAGCTTTTGTGGAACCTAAGAGAGCGAACCGATCGTGATGTGTCACTGTGTGTGTGTGTGAGAGTATCTGAGAATTGGCAAAGAGCGTGACGTGCGCAAACGTAACTCTTATGAAGCTCTCTTCTGCGAACAGGTTGCAATTGCTATTCGCGTGTTGCATGCTTCAACGCACTAGATGGTGTACAAGTGTTTGTGAATTTCTTTGCATGTGTGTGTGTACCGATACAGATACAGATACAGATACATTTGCTGTTGTGTCGCCCGCTGCATTTTGCCGCCGATTGTTTATTTGCTTTTGTATCGCAAAACTTGTTGCCGCGTTGCCGATTGTGTTTCGCGTTTTGGGCCTGCCAGGCAGCCAGGCAGCCAGGCGTCCGCGTTGCGCTTTTGATCTGCGCATCTTTCAGATAGTCCGTTCAGTTGAGTTTCAGTTGTTGTAACTCAAGTGCGCGCGCGCTTTAACGTTCTTGCATCAACTTAAATTAACAGTTGCTGCTGCTCCCAACGCCTACAACAACAACAACAACAACAGATCAAGAAAACCCACCCAATCGCCCCTCTCCCATCCACTAGCCGGTTGTTCGCTGCCCCGCGTGCCTCGTTGCCACACACTTCTAGCAACTTTAGTTTTCAGTTTCAAGTTGCCTTCGCCCCAAAGCCCAGCATCTACTTTTGCGACGGCATTTGCGTGTTCCGGTGTCGCGAATATCGTTAACAGATCCTCAAAAATAAAATACTTAAAACTCGCAAAAATATTTAAAAATATGGAGTACAAAAATAAAAATATAAAACAAGTTAAAAAATTATGGTTTATCAAAAGTGCGGCCCTTCAAAAAATATGAATATTTGTGCTTAACTGTGGCTTAAATAAAAATTGTGCAAAAAAAAAGCTTCACCTGAATTTAAAGGTAATAATTTCAAATTTTTATATGCGTTTAAAAATAATAAAAATTATCTGAGAATTATTTTTGGTGTTTAAGCCAAGCATTAAATTTATAGTATAGTTAAACATTGTTTAATTGAAACTAAATCAAAATTATATAAAAGTGTTTATTTTCCTTAAATACAGTTAATGCCATGATGAGAATCTTAAAACTTGTGGATAAAATAAAAATTAAATTTTTAAGCTGAGAATATTATTTATTAGCTAGTTTTATAATTTGATATTATTTTTATAACTAATTTTCTAGACTAGGTAATCAAGCATATTAATAAATAGTAATTAACTAGAGGTTTTAGAACTTGAAATTGAATATGAAACTAGAGCTTCTGCTTAGTTGCAATAATCATTCCATAAGCAATATAAGCCTCAAGATCTGCAACGCAAAAGTATCTTAATCCCACATATGTTATAAGCCCAAAGTAAACATTGTAACCTACCTACCTGCCTACCCCCAAGGCCGACTACCCCTGCCAAGCAAATGTACTTGTTGCTATTTGTAAACACTTTCAAGTGGCACTCGCAATGTGGCACAAACAGTGGCACAAATAATCAAAAGGCGTTTATAGTACCAAGCACCCAGCATATAGCAGACAGTGCCAAGCACTTAAAAGCCAACACCTAAAAACACCCACCACCCAATATCTGTTACGCGGCGCTGTCGATCGCCGATATCGATGATAAATAATATTGAAATTGAAAATCAATACAATAAACAAAAATGGGAAAAAAAGGGAAATGTGTAAGCAAAAAAATGGATCGGTTTACACTTTAAATATTGTCGCGATCGGTATGAATAAAAATATATCATAAATACATGTATGTATATATACATATATATATATATATATATATAAGGTTGGGGAACTGATAAGTTGGCTTCGAATTGTTTTATTAGCATAACACTTGTGTGTGGCTCATCGAAGATACAGATACGAATTGTAAGTGCATGGCATGTCCAGTATCTGAAGTTGGAACTGGAAGCGAACTGTATTTCCTTGCCTTATTCAAATGCCGTTATCTGAGTGCCATATAGATAGATACAGCAAGTGTTGCAGACACCGATACATTTACAGATACAGATACATTCACAGATACAGATACACTTACAGATACAGATACAGTACCAGAGCATTTACTGTAACGATCAAGTGATTGATTATTTTACTGCGTTGTTTGTACAACAATAAATATTTGTCAGACTGGCAACGCTTTGCGTGCTGCTTAGCCTAATTAGATAAAAATGGAGCCGCCACATGTTGCAGCGGTGCCGCCCTCCCCTTCCCCACAGCACGGCTCGCACATGTAGCGTATCTTTATCTTGGCTATGGCTTTCCACTTACCATATTCGGTCCTCTGCATGTCCATGTGCTGATTAGCCACAGACGACAACCGTCAAAGGCAGCGACACGACTTATTGGAATATTGAAATAAATATGTATCTCAGTCTATACTTGTAACTATATCTATAGCTGTAATTGTAGATGTAGCTGTAGATGTAGCTGTAGCTGTAGCTGTAGCTGTAGTGGTGGTCTGTAGAATGTATCTGCAGCTGTCTGTGTGGATGTATACCTGTTAGCCGCATAGACAATTGCGTCGAAGCTGTTTAAAGAAATGAGTTCAATTTGTTTGTCAGGCTCTGATAAGAGCCTAAGGTAGAGCTAGCGAGTATGATGATGATGACGGTGACGGTTACGGTGACACTGCCTTGTAGGGTATCAGATAATGCCTCATTTTTAGCAGGTATGACAACCAAACAACAACAGCAACAAAAGAACTAACACACACTTTGCATATCGTCGCTGACGTTTATTGAACAAAGCGCCAAGGAAGTACAATATTTGACACTTGACGAAAAAATAATCAACTTAAGAGGTGGTGGTAGGAATCTGAGTTGACTTGGCAAAGACGAACTAGAATGTGCTCTACATTTAAAAACATAATACAAATTAAACTCATGATGTGATTAATTAATTTTTAGATCATATTTTTTATAACAGATTTTCAAGTTATATACAAAAGTTGTCACTGAGGAATGTTTTGGATAGACATAAGGAAGGTAAAGTATTACAGGTGATTTAGAAGCAGCTTCGCTGGGCTCTGAGATAGTATCTTTGGTAAGGCTCGTAATGGAATTTTTTGGAAAAGATTTAAAGCAACTGCTCAGAAATAATCTTATAATATAACTGACCAATCGTTATCATGGAATTTCAGAATATTTATTTATTTATTATTATTTAGAGCATTTTTTATACAATATTTCCTCAGAGCACAATCTGGGGATTTCCAATGATATTTAAATAATTATTTTATACTTAAATTATGAGAATTTTTAGAGCCACCCTCTAAATTAGAAATATTTGTTACCTTAAATTTATTGATAATCATTTCAAATGGAATGAAATAGAAATTTTCCACGTGTCTAAAGTTCGAAAGTCTTGTGTTCCTTGTCATCGAACTAAAACCTTATCTAATATTTGCCCCTCTGTGAATTCTCAGTAATATGCGTAATTTGAATATGATTCATAAATTTGTACACTTTGTCGCTGACTAGGCGACAAAAATGATAAGTAATGGGAAAAACGAATTAATAATAATAAGAAAAATAACGACTTTTGATAGATTTCATGTTTAAGATAAGCAAATTTCTCGATCAGGCCAATAAAATCAACTCAATACACGAAAGTATCTAAATACACGGTTAATCATATGGCACGAGTATCTGGAATTACTCACACCAATAATCAAGGGAAGATAATGCCCAAATGTAGCTGCTAGGCTCGATTCGATTAGAATTTATGAAATTCACCTGATTTCATTTATGGCAAAAACCAAAATTCGTGGAATTTAAGTTCTTATTTCCTATTGCTGGGTACAGGGTAAACAAACTTCTTGTTATATGGTCTGATAGTCATGTTCGTGCGTTCAAAGTACAAGTGCCCGAAAGTTAAGAGGGGGCACGTTTTATACTCTATGGAACGAAGCCTTCAGGAAAATGGTTTGGGCAAGGTTAGGACTGCGATCTACCACCCAGTTGGAAGTTTTTTATGATTATAAAATGTTGAGAGTGGTGGGAAGCTCTATTAAATCGAGAAATTTTGTACTTATGCTGTAATCAAATAAAAATACTGACAACAAGTTTTGCGCTTCTAATTCCCAAATGATTTGGACGTCACCAAGAATTATTGACAGCTTCTAACGAAATTGAAAATAGATTAGATTACGAGTACAGAAAATCCTTATTTCAGATCATCATTGCTTTAAATCTAACAGTAACCATTAAAGAACACAGATAATGACAGTTTTTTATTTTATGAAATTATACATTACATTATTTAAAAGTATCTAAGATACATTCCCCTTTCAATTTACAACAAAGACCCCGTCAATTCATTCATAACACTCAAATGTGGTTTACGTGATAAGTGGACGTACCATGGGACTATCATTTATTACTCGTAGCTCTGTTCTGGACAAATAACTTTCATAACTCTAGTAATAACAATTAGAAAGCTGTTAGAATACAATGAGCGCCATTCATTAGCCAATTACAAGTACACAAATCTGACCAGCACTGGTCACGATGGTTAAGTGGGTCTGTTATCAATTGGTACCAGGGTGTCCAGATATCACATGAATATGACTCAAACAAATATAAAGATCTTTATGATCTTGCAGCTGGCCAATACAGGAAATAGAAAAGTAATTAATAAGTTTATGACTTTTTGGACAAGTGGAGCCAGAAGGAACCTGGAGCCACATTGCAAAATATTTAACTTTATGGGTACCAAGTTTTTGTTTGATTTATGATTCACTTCCTAAGTTAATAATGAAGAAACAATAACTTAATTCAGATATATTAAAAAAAAGATTGATTTCTAATTGATAAGTTTCTATATATTTATATTAATTTATTAGAGCAGACTAGCCTAATATCATTTAATTTTATTTAAAACAAACAAAGCTAATAAAAAAATAAAATAAAATAAATTATAGTTTCTTAGCTAAGAAACAAAGCATCTGATTGAAAATAATCGTAATATAATTTTTCATATTTTTTCACCCAGCTCCAAGTATTTTTCATTAATGTGTCTATATTTGTCCACCCAATTCTTTATTTATGACAAAATCCCATCAGTAATTTACCTAATATTATTATTGCAAATGAGTTAATTTGTCTTAGTTCCTAAGTCAAAATTGTTTCAATGGTAAGTCTCCGTAAGCCCGAGGAACCCCAAAGCCCTGGCACTTAACGAATGGGGCGCCGCACGTCTGTCCCATTATTCATGGGGAATGCATGTGTAAATTTTGGAATATTACGAATTTGACATTTAAATCGATTGGTCCCAAAACGTATTTTGTTTAACTTTGCATTAAAAATAATGAATTTTTAATAATTATGCGCAGTACGTGGACTTTTAGCTAAACTTCAATTAGCATTTTAAGCCTCGTGCTAAAAATATCACAAATCTATTTCCACTTATTGTCATTTATATAAATAACAATAAAATGTATCACCGTGAAAAAAATAATAATAAAATTAAAAAAATATAACCTAAATTAAGGTAAATAAATAAAGTCCATTCATTGTTGTTCGCTGTGAACTCTCTTCGAGGCATTTGGGGACTTGGAAATGTCATGGGGTCTGTACTGACCTCAGTGGTCGAAGGTCATACGTAACGCCCCGCTCTCCGCTCACTTCCAAGCCCTTGTCTAGCACCTTTTAAACATTAACATATAACTATGGACATATGGAGGTGATTGTTATACAATTTTCGCTATAAATTTATGTTAAACTCTCAAGGCGAATGCAAGTCATAGAAATTATATACAGTAGTCAATCGCTAAGGCGTGTAAATTATCATTGGTAATTGGTCTTGTTGAACTATCGACTTGCTATGCTTATGCTATGTAATTATGTAATTGACTTTATTGTAAACAGGGCTATAAACACCCAATGCACCGAAGCTAATATAACACTAAGAGCTTCAAAGGTGTTACATATTACTACAATTTACACTAAACTTCATTTTTAGACATATAGTATAAGCTATTAAATTACTTCAATATTAAACAACTAATTTTATGGCTAATGACAGTGGCAGCCGATTGTCTGCTACCTCCGTTTAGCATTTATGTTAAGCGACTTCTTTTTTGAACAGAGTCACTTAACATTAATTGAACATCAATCGTGATGTTCTTTATAGAAAATATTCAGCCAATTAACATTAACATTTAATGTTATTGTCATCATAGCTTCATTTATTCAAAAATGATGAAATTCACTTTGAAATCAAAGTAATCATTTACATTTATTAAGTCGCAAAAAAAAAATATTGATGATGTTAACTATAAAGCTGTTATTGGTCTGTCTATTAGTTAACACTAACATTTAATGTTGGATGCTACTTAACAGACAGTCAAATGCCATAATTTAAAATCTACTTAGTACATTTTTATTATTATTAACTTACAAGAATATTTGCTGAGCATAGAAAATATAAACGAAAAACGAAAATCTAGTGACATTTTTAGTGAATGGATAAAATATTTATTCACAAGCACTCAAAGAGCTGAATCATAGTCACTTATTCGAAATGATTTCATTTCGGACTTAAATTCATTAACAATTCACCTGCTTAAACTGTAAACTATCTACAGTTCGTTCCCATTTGTAATGCGCTTAAAGAAGTCAAACTTGCTATTTGGAAGGGACTGTGAATCAGAAAGAGAAATGAATCTTGTCATTTCCGACGTTTCCGCTGCACTTGCAGACACCCAGCGCCCCATTGGCAGTGGCTCTTCCTTCCTGATATCGTGCCATTGGATCTTATAATAATAGAAGATGACTTGAGGCTGTTGAGGAATTTTACACACATTTAAATGGTATTAACAATTATGGGCGTTAATGTCGATACAAGAATGGAAATTTGTTGCTATCTTCTAGGCCTGAGCTCGGGCCTGAGCCTGTGCTTGGGGTTTGAGATTGGGCCTGGGCCATTCCAAGCCTATTTATTGTGTTATTATTATTTATTTTTATATGATTACCGTCTGGCGGCTGAGACGGCTGCCCTCTGTTCTCTCTCTTCCCTTCCCACTCTCTCATTCGGCTACTGTATGTTGGCCTTTTTGTTCGTGTTTTGTAGCTTAAATGGTCAAAAACATCAGGTAGATGACTTGTAATTATAATGCCGGTCTATGTGCCTGCCGACTTTGTGGCTCTTGGCGTCGACTCCAAGCATTAAATGTGACGACGATTCTATGTAGTTGCCATATCAATTGAGACACTCAGAGAAATTACAAAGCCAGTTGATTACTTGGCTACAGCTTCTACTACTTACAGATCAACTTATGAGAAATTTAACTAATAATTTAATTAAAAAAAACATCAAATATTTTAATTTGTTCAGTGAAATTTGCTGGGTAAAGAAAAATATATAAATATTTTTAAAATATTTCTTTTTAGTAAATGTGTTATTCAGAGATTGGGGATTTTTTTTAACAGAAAATTATATCAATTTTTTTTGGCAGTGTATTCATCGAAAGAATCGTGGCTGAGCAGTAGGCAACCATTTGCTCTGCTGGCGATTATGTATATTCGGTTCAATTGCCTTGCTTCAGAGCTACCTTCGAATTGTTTGTCGACAGCCTCTGACTGGTGATGCCTCCCCCTCTGCCAACACTTTATCAAACACCCCTCGGCACTGCCTACTCTCCTCTCTCGCCCACAAATCAACAACAACAAACTAAACAAAAGTAACAATGATTGGGCATTTTTTGATTATAATTTGGCGCAAAGTCATGACGCTGATGTTGTTACCGTTGTCGTCAATGTTGTTGTTGCCAATGTCACTGGTGTTGGTGCTGGTGTTGATGTTGTTGTTGTTGTTTTAGCCAGGTGAAAATATGAAATGAGTTTTATGGCATGTCTTTTATTAGAAACCAAGAAATTGAACTAATTAAAATGACAAAAAGTTCGCCCGGTAAGCGATTAAACGAAAGACCCTTTCGCAGAGGTTCACATGTCCATCAGACTGTGGGATGTGCATGAGTTTGCATAAATCTTTTATATTTTTCTATTATAATTGTTTAAAATATTTGTTGTTTGTTTATTTTAGTAAGCAGAAAATTTGATTCTTTATATTGGAAGTTATCGCAAGACTAATTAATGTATATTTTTCAATGTAGACAACACGGCGGATACTTGATATTCAGGGAAAGGAACATAACGTGGACTTTGTGCTGGGAACTCTTGAACTTATCTATGTATATGAAGTCTATGCTGCTGCTGCCACAGTTAGCCGTAAACTTTGATTATGCCCTTGTTGCTAGCAAACTACTACCAGCAACAGCAACATCGACAACAGGTTGCTAGGGCTGTCAGGATCAACGGCATGTTACTTGAATATAAAAACGCTTGCAACACAAATCAAAGTAGCAGCAGCAAAAGCAGCAGCAGAAGCGGCAGCAACAGCAGCAGCAAAAGCAGCAACGGTAGCAGCAGCAGCAGTCATACCAATACCAGCGGAGGCAGCAACAATCGTCATCGTCGACAGCTGACAAAAGCGGAAGCACTAACAATGTCAACGCCGACAACAACAAGCAAATACAAGATCACAAACGATGCCACAGAGAGCGCTGCGGCAGCAACCTTGCTTTATCATCATCATCACCATCACCATCATCATCATCTGCTTAATCAGCAGCAACAGCAACAGCAGCAGCAGCAGCTTCAGCTACATCAACAGCACCTGCAGCAGCAACAACAGCAACAGCAGCAGCAACAGCATCAGCAATTGCTGTTGCAACAGCAGCTGCTACAGCAACATGTGGCCAGCAGCAATCCGCTGCAACATTTGAGCAATTTGTTTGGCCAACATTTGCCTACGCACAGTTTGCAGCACTTGATAACTGCTGAGTACTGGCAGCAACGTTGCCCGCCAGCAACATCAACGTTAGCAACAATTAAAAACGAGACAACAACTCAATCGCCAGCGCCATCACCATCACCAACAACATCAACATCAACGTCAACATCATCGCCAACAACAACAACAGCAATAGGAGCTACAGCGGCAAAAGCAACAGCAACAGCAACAGCAACAGAAAGCACAACTGCAGATGCATCAGTGTTCAGTTTCACGCCGCAACATCACGTCAATTTTGCCGCCTCATTAGTTGCATTACAACAAAATGATGCAGCCCCCGAGGCGAGAGCAACAGAAACAACAAGAGCATCACCAGCAGCGGCAATAACAACTGCTGTTGCAGCAACATTGCCGGCGCCAGCAACAGGCGAAGTCAACGATGATGATGACAACAACATGCAAAATGTTGGCGGTAAGTTTGAAGTTCATATTACCAATACAAGCATACATATAAGGACTTTTAGCAGAAAGGCGAAGCTGTTGGGAACTCCTTTTTCAGTGAAATATAAATTGAAATGTAATTCTGAGAATTTGTGGCTATCCTTTTTACCTCTCTTGACTACCCTCACCCACTCAATCTCTCTCTTTATCTGTCTCAGTTATCTTCACTCTCTCTTTTTCTCTCTCAATTAAATACCCACCATTAACTACCTCCAAATATTCAATACTCGACTCTGACGAATGTGCAACATTTTGTTTTTTTTGTTTTGGGTTAATGCAAACTCATTTCCATTTCCTGTCGGGTCACGCTCTGACTTAAAGCTGCACCGACAACGTGTGTGTCTTTGGGTTTGTAAGGCGGCCATTTCATTCATAAATGAAATTATAGCCTCTTCGACCAACACCCCTTCAAAAGTCCATCTTTATCAATCTCATATCGTGTCATCCGAAGATCTGAACTCATTTTCATACTTATCATTAACTCCATCGCCAGACACATCGTTGTCCGGGCAAATGTTGTTGCACTTCCGTCCTAAGTCCCACCTGGAACATCGTTACTATTGTTGGTATCATGATAATTATGATTATCGCTCATGATGATGATCTTTAGTGTTGGCCAATCGCCTGCTCGACTTCTGTTTCCTCTCTCTTTTCGGGCCTTCGATTTCCTTCACAAAATTATAACCCGAGTCTGCACGCAATATTTTTGTGGGTTTAAGCCTCGGGAGAGGCGCTGACATGCAAGGCCGTCAGACTACCAAGATTTTGAATATTTCTTGGCCTGATAAATGACTTGATTGTTGACGGACAGCCACAAACACAGATACACACGTAAACACACACAGATATACATATACATATACATATATAAAATTTACATAGACACAACACGCCTCAAGGTGTTTTTGGGAAATCTAGTTCAGGAAATGATATCATTTAAATAAATATCGCATGTGGCATACGATTATATGGAGGGCGATTTAAATCGTATTGTAGCTATGGAAATTTCAGTTCTCCCTCAGAGGCAACAATTTTGCAATTTGTGGGCAGGCAATTAATTAAAACTTGAATAAAGAATGATCTAGATTAAAAGGTAGCTCGGAGTTAAAAGACACCCTACAGATGGGTAAAAATGAACATAAGAAGACTCGAAATGTTAAACATAAAAGAATATATTTAAAAAAAAAACATAAAATAAAATAAAATATTAATTAATATATAGTTAAAATTATTATGATTAAATAATAAAATAATTTATTTACTCTAGCAAATTCCCTGTACTTTTTGAATTATATAAGATATTTTAATAAGAAATCTTGAATCAGAATAAAATATTTGTTGAAAAGGACATTAACACAGACATTTGTAAATATATGTAAATTAATAGATCCTTTCTACGTTGCTTCTTAATTACCTTAAGTAATTAAGCTTTCTAAGCTTTCTCCAATTCACAACTGACATTCGTATTGCGGCTCATCTTAATAATAATGTCGGATATCGGAGAAACTCCGCTGTACGAATATCTATTGAATGGCGTTTCATTAATAACAATCTGTAGAAACATGTATAATCACGTCAAAGGTGTTGCCGAGGCCCAGCCTCTGTATTGCTGCGGCATGCAAAAGGTGTCAAGAGTCCCTCCTCCTACCACCCTCCTGCCGCGGCACACAGCCCGATGTACACCCCCTCCACGGCAATAGACATCTAACAAATTGCTAGAGCTGTAAGCACGTGGATAATTGATGAGCGACGCTGCGGCAGCCACTGCACCCAGGCAACATGGCAGCATGCGGCAGCCACAGCTTGGCACCTCTTGGAGCACACCTCCTCCATTGGCACTTAGCATAATTTCAGGTACTCAAGTGCTTTGTATTTTTGGTCTATACCATAATTACGCCATTAGATGGAAACTCATAACTAATTTGAATATAATTTCTAAGAAATTATTCTTGGCAGCGGTATTCCCATCTCTACCCACACTCCTCTCCAACAAACCAACTCAGTTATTTATTACTTAATCCTTGAGTTTCTCTTCGCCCAGAACTCGTGCTCTACACTCGTTTCTTATGCAAATTATTTTTTAATAACTCAAATCCTCAAACTGGCGAGCCCCAAAGTTCTAAAAGGTTCCCTTTTGCGGTTTCTGTTATTCTGACCCCCTTCCCCCTTAGGACCAGCAGCAATCGCCACTGATTGCAGTCTGTGGCGCAGATCTCTGGCAGCTATTGTCTGGCTCTCTGACAGATTGAAGCTGATGCTGGGACCCATTTGATTATTATTAAAAATGATAAATGAAGATGACTCCACGTCTCAGCCTGCAGTAGCGATTTTGAATCATCTGAACTGAATGTCTGAGTGATAGGCAAAGGGCTACCTGAAACTGATCGTCAGCTCTATAGAGTGTGACGGACGCGATCAAAGACAGCGACTGACAGAGCTGATCCTTTGTTTGGCGAAGAAAGAATAGAATAAACGTAAAATATCTTAAAATGAAAACGATTTAAAAATTATAAAAATAATCAATAGAATAAAAATACTATAAAATTTAAATTCAAATTTAAAGGGAAAACAAATTTTTTTAAATCTTAATCAAAAGTTTATTTTGCGACCTAAAATCAATTATTTTAAAGGCAATAATATAATTTATATTAACATAAATATATATTATTATTTTCAAAACATTTTCTCTGCTCTATCTACGCTTTTCAATTGATCATCTAATTATGCAAATATTACATCTTTAAGTATTAACCCCATAATGATAGGTTGTCGTCTCTCCACAAGTAATACTTAACTTTATAACCTGCTAAGTGAAACTCCCACACATCAAAATTGAACTCAAACTTGTTTATATTTCTCTCAACTTTGCCCCATGTTTTTTGGTATTTTATTTTTATTTTTGGTTTTTCTGCCAAACTGCCAACTTTCCCATGAGGTAAAAAATCGAAAAGTTCCCAGGCCTGTGCCTAAGCATGCATAATTTTAATTTATTTGTAGCACAGCAACAACAACAACCACAGCAGCTACAACAAGAAGATGAACAACAACAATAACTAATAAAAGTAAAAAGTTGAAGAAAAAAAAATTATATATATATATATATATATATAAATATGAAGCAAAGGGCAAAACGATGGCAAGAAGAATATTTATGGAAATACCTTCGGGGCGGAGCTCCCGAATTGCGAAAACGTTGATCAAATTTTGTAAGATAAGCGAAGGCAGGAGGCAAGGATGCGGAGAGGGCGGTGAAGAGTAAGGAGGGAGGAGGTCGAAGATGAGGAGACGCTGATGGTGATGGTTATGACCAAGAACGAAGAACTAAGAGCCGGCATGCATATGAGCTGGAGTTGTAGTTGGGGCAAGTATGATGCTGGATCTGTGGCATCATCAGTGACTGAGCCGCACGGCTGCCTTACAACGTCATCAGTTTTTGAAGGCGTAGCCAAAGAGCAACCGCATCAGCAGCAGAGTTGACTGTGGGAACTCATGTTGCATGTTGCATACACACAAACACAGAAACACATACAAATACAACAAGAACAACGACTCGCCTCCTCTTGCCACACCCCACCATATCGTGCCGCTGAAATCTGCATTTTGGTTGCCACAGTTGCTACAGACTTTTGACTCGTTTGCATTTCTCCTTGCCCCAAGATTGGCTCTTCGTAATCTCTGCGCCAGGGAACTTGAACTTGTCTTGGTTAGCAGTTGTTGCACTTGATGAACGTTTCTGTGCGGCTGCCACTACTGCCTCTGCCACTGCCACATCTTCACGGTAGTCGTGCTTTGGTTATAAAAATTGAAGCCGCCATTAAATTCTGACAGTTGTCAGGCTTCAAGCTCAAGCTGAAGCTCAGACCCTGGCAAATGGCTCAGACTTGATCTCAAGTTTCATCTGCTACACAGTTAAGTAGTTGAACTTCTCCTCTCACCCCCTCACCCCTTCTTCTTTCATCATCTACCTCACCCCTCATCCAACACTCGCTTAATGGCTGCTGTGCTGGACCAGCCATTGGCTGATGATGAACTGTTGGCCCATCTCTGTCTATCTGTGTGTGTGTGTGTGTGTGTGCTATGAATTTGGGCATCGAACTGCCTCTCAAAGGCAATTTGCAACTTCAAATGCCCGCAACTGGATCATTAGATCTCTTAGTTGGTTACAGTCTATATATACCCCTTTAATGGTTCAGGACTTTTGAATAGAGTAATGGATGCAAGCCCGTAGGTTATTATAAAAGATCATGGAATTAAATGCATGCCGCTTAAAACAAGATTAAAATTTCTTGGGTGGCGCTTAGTTTGAGGCCTATGTGAAGCCCGAGGATGGGTTTCCATCTTAAAGTCTCATTCAATTAAAAAAAATATCTTCGCAACGATAAATAAAATAACCCAAAGCTTCGAATTTCACATGAATTTGTGACCTTCAGTGGCGTTCAAATAAATACAATACTTCCTGTTAGCTTCGTGGTTGTTCTTAGTTAGATTTTACTGTAGTGCAACGGCTTGAACAAAGTTATCACCTGTTTTAAGCGAAAGCTGAATGATCAATCATTATGACTAAAAAATTAGCCACGCAGCAGGCAATAAAGTCAATAAACTGGCGCCCAGCGACAACGACATAAACAGCAACACCAACAACACCACCACCAACAACAACAAAAACACCAGCAACAACAACAACAAATCATTAACAACAACAGCAAGAAGAAACATGTTGCAGTCTTTTGCAAATGTGTTGAAAAGTAATAAAAATGTTGGCACAATTTTTATAACCGCAAAGCGAGACGAGTCCAAAAAGTTGATAGAGTTGATTGAGGGAGAAGGGTAAAACGAGGTGCGGGAGTGGAGAAGCAGACAACAGTTGCTTTTGGTCAAAGTCGCTTCTCGTAAACATCATTGACGGCGTCATGTGGCCATACAAGACCCTAGCAAAGGGTACCTAACCCTAACTTCCCCCCCTCTGTTCCCACACCCTCTCTCACGGGGCGCCTATTCAAAACGCTGAAGGTCAGTCGGGCGCAGTTAAACGGTGTCGGTGGATCAGGCCGCCAGCGAGGATCTGAGGATGCGAGATGTATGCCTGTGTGGCTGTGATGGAGCAAGGATGTGTGGATGCTATGGAGCAGCTATGTGGCTCCCGAAATGCCAAATCCGAATTATGAATTCGAAATTAATACCAAGAACTGTCTAAGCAATCGCCACCGGACTTTTGTGTGCGATCCGAAGAAAGGAACCGCCGTTGGGGAATCCATTAATCTTTGGGTAGTCCAGGCAAATTGTTTTTGTTTTTGTTTTTATACTCATTTTTTTTTTTTTTTTTTTTGGTTTGTTTTCGTTGAAACTCAATTTTTTGGCTAACTGTAAATATACAAAGAGGGCAACCCTGTATAACGCCTGCGAAAAACAGCCTTCGGTTAGGTTCTAATTGTGTTCCCAGGAAATGGGAATCTAATTTGCCTATGCGAAACCTTTTCCAAAACTCAATTAATTTTTTGGCATACTATATAGTCCGAATCGAGAAATTGCCAGGCGCTGATAATTTCAGCAAATTTTCAGACAACATATCCGCTCCAGAAGTCTGTCTGGTCAAGGGTGCAGATTGGTACCGGGGGCGCTGGGGGCACTGGTAGATTGGGCGATTGGGGACTAACTCGCGCTTAATGGCGCTGCAATTTTCATATGACAAGCAACAACATTGCCGGCAATTTGAATGCTCCTCGGACCTCTGGTCGGAGCTTAAATTATGATTAAGTATGATCATCTGGCGAAGTAAACTCTCCATTCTCCATTCTTCACTCTTGAGACTTATATATGGAGTCATACTATATGATTTTATATGTATATGTATGTTTATATGTATATGTATATGTATATAATAATAAAAAGCGGAAATGCTAATGATAGGGTTTGTCTTTCTGCGCGTGTTTTGTTCTTAAGCCTGAAAAAGGGGAAACATATCCTGGCTTTGGCATCCTGGCGATTGCACGTTCCAAGATTCCCCCTCCCCCCAAAATATCATCAAATAAATTTATAGTTCTTATTTCTTTGTCTTTGTATTTCGAACTCCTTCGGGTTTGTTTCGATTCCTTGGATCTTTTCAAATTATTATTTATGCATATAATTTGAGCAGCTGCCTTTCTGTGGAAACTTGCGGCTCTTTCCTTTTCTTTTATGAGACGTAGGCAAATTTTCTCGAAATGAAATATCACGTCTCAACTTTATTATTGCTAATTGGCGTCCCAGACACTGCCTGTGCGTCTCTCTGTCCGTATGTGCGACTGTCTGTGTGTCTCCTCCATCCATGGCGTATGAGTTATGTTTGCAGTTACCTGGAAATTCACGCGGCTCCACCACTCGGACCACCATCAGCAAAGACACAAGCGCCACACGGATTTCCAATCCTTGATCCGCGCACAACTAAAAAAGCAAAAAACGTAGCACAGATTTACCATTTTTTATGGTAAACACTATGAAACAGCCCCATGACCAATGATGGTCAGATGGCCAGCAGTCCAAAGAGCAAATTTAACTGCCCAAACGTGACGCTGCATCGCCAATGCACTGACCACCAGAAGATGCACCACTTCATTAGCCAAGGGGCGGTGGTTTAGTGCATGAGATGAACTTTATATATATAAAATAAAGTACAAATTAAGTGATCTTTTATGCGTCGAATATAAGTTGGAAGTTTCTAAATTAGGGGTACTCTTGAAAATTTTAAATAAAAAAATTATTTTCTAAATAAAAACCTTTCAATATTCAGTCAATTCAAATTAATTGAAAAAGATTTTTTTTATATATTATATTTAAATTATTTTATAATAAATCTAAAATATCTGATCAATTTTAAAAATAGAGAAAATATTTCTTAATATTTTAACTAATTATTTAATATTGTTTTAATTTCGTAATTGATATATTTTATATTTGAAGCCTCAAATTTATATGTTCACCTGGGAATTAAATATGTAATTTAATTTCTAAACGTATTTAAAACTAATTTTGGAATTTCATAATTTGTTTCAAATTCTGTTGCAAGCTTAAATCTGGTATAGCCAACAAAGACATCAATTTTGTTTCACTTCGTGTCAAAGACTTAACACGCATCGATAGGTTTGTGCCACAATTGGAGCACATAAACGACAACATGGCCAAAAGAATAACAACAACAAAAACAAGAGCAGAACAACATTTGCAGCTACACGGCCATAATTGATGATGCCACAACAACTGAAAGCATATGCAACGAAAGTTAAAAGCCAAACTTTGGCTGTTGCAAGAGTCAGAGGCAAGGCAGAGGCAAGGTGCATATTATTAAGCCAAAGGATTTATGACACTTGAACGCGAGCAGCAGCCGCAGCAGCAATCGCAGCAGCAACAGCAACAACAAAAATACATCTGAAACAGAAACAACAACAAGAAAAGAACGCAAGAAACAACAACAACTACAACAACAACAACAACAACAACAACAACAACATACAAGGCGCATTGAATGCATGAATGGGAAAATGAGGCGCAGCTAAAAGAACGTACGAGAGGCGGCCGCACGTTCAACCTGTGCCCGACTCCTGCCTCAGCCACAGCCACAGCCGCAGCCGCAGCATCAGCACTAACTCCCTCTCTTCTCCCCACACACGCCACTCCGCATGCCCATGACCAAGTCATGGGAACTTTTTTCGCTTCGTACGTTTCATTTAATTTGCATGGATCGTGCGGACGTCGTACGTAAGACTGACGACTTTGAATTGCTTGGCCAGTTCGCGCGGCCGTGCCCCATTGCCATTGCCCACCACACGTCCACCACAGCCGCCGAGTGCTACCCCTCCCCAACAATCGTTCACCTCTTCGTTACGGCCCCTCCTTGTTGTTGTGTTGCACGCGGCTACTTTGTGGGCCACAGCGAGGACTTCGATGCGAACGCGAGTCATCATCATAATCAACTGGCATGGCGGCTGCCGTTGCTGTTGCTGTTGAGGTTGCGGCCGCGGCTGCGACTGCGCCTGCGATGTTGCTGCTGCCTGCTGCTGTTGCTGTTGTTGTTGCTGTGCCAATGTTGCCGTTGCTTTACGCTTTGAAAGCCTATCATTATGATTATGACGAATATTACTTTTGTATATAACTTTTACGCTGCCAAAGAAAAATCGGTGTAGCACCAAGCAAGCAGCAAAAGCAGCAGCAGCAGCAGCAGCAACAGCAACAGCAGCAGTAAACCTCTTTCCAGCATCAGCAACATGTTGCTGCAGATTCTTTTGCATGTTGCTGTGATTGGTTTTAATTCAGCTGAAGCTGCGTTCGAGTCGATCTTCCTAACAGAAGCCTGGCCCGTAATACTCGCTGGCTGCGGCGACCTCTTGGCCACAATGGAGGGCGTGCTGTTGCCAACAACAAAAAGAACCACAACAGCAACTGCCACACAGATGCATATCTGAAATTAGTTTTGGAAACCCTTTTGAAGCAGACTTCGATCTTTGCTCTTCTGCCTGCACTAATTAGCCAAAAGCTCATCCTGCCTCGCAATTCCCCCTCATCAAAGTCACTGCCCAACACTCAGTCTTTGCTTGAAAGTTGTAAATTTTTACTCATTGCCATAAACATATTAGCAAACAGCAGCAACAGCAAAGCAGCAAACAATAACAACAACAACAACAACAACAACAGCAAGATGAAACAACGTAAATAACTTCATAAAGTTGTAATTGTTATTTAACACTCCATTGCCGCCGCTAACCGACGCTAGATGTCGCTGCTGTTGTTGCTGTCAATTGTGGCTGATGTGGGCAATTGCTGTCACGAGATCTCTTGGCGCTGTATTATTGTTGTATTTGTTGTTGTTGCTGCTGCTGCTGCTGCTGTTGTTGTTACTGTGGAGTTGCCTGTCCGATGAATCACGTGAATGTGACCACTTACTGGCTCTATAAAGAGTTATTAACTGATTTTTGCACCTTAATGGAATTGCAGACAACTCGCAGACAATTTTCCATTGGTTGTTGCTGCTGCTGCTGACGATGTTGTTGTTGTTGTCATTGCTGTAGGTAATTTGTATGTTGCTGACGTTAATGAGCGATCATATACATACAATAGCTTTATAAAGACATATAAGCTATAAAATATCAATTTGGAATCTTAATTAATTAGTCGCGTTTTTTTTTTTTTAGATAAACCAACTTCTCGTTTTTTATGAAGCTGCATTTTTTTTTAAATTCAAATATATTTACCATCAGTTTATTTTCAGCAATCAAATGTCAATTCGGATGCTTCTGATTTGTATTTCTAATAAGAAATAATAGTCACCTATCGATCTACTTATTGGAAAAATAGTTGCAAATAATTGCCAGCTTTGTCTACTAAACGATAGATGGCTACTTTTGCTACACTCAAAGGAAATCAATACAAATTATAGTAGGCGGTTTTAATAACGTACTCTTTGATAACTAACTGAACAGTTGATGCCTCACTAAGCAACTAACTGTTTATTTTGACATTGAAGCAGCAACTATAAATCTTCTTTAAGCCCTTAAACAACTGCAACTCGTCTAAGCCCCACGTTTGCAATGCTCAAAAAGCAAAACTAATTACAATTGACAGGCAATTGTGTCAGAGAGTGACAGCAAGAGGCAACAATTTTGTATTCATGCTATTTATTCATTCATTCATTCATTTACTTATTCACTCGCTCATTCAGTCGCTGATTCGGTTAGCTAAGTTACCGTCTCTGCAATGAGAGCAATTAGTCAAGCCAAAAGAGCAAAGAACCCAAAAAGAAGTCCGGGAAAGGAGCGATATGTGAACTATAATTAAACATTTGCTAATTACAGAGACTTAATGTGCGCCTTAGCTGCCACATAAATTGCCACCTCCGACTGTTGGCCGTGGCAATGACAACCAGCAACCAGCAACTACCAACTAGCAACCAGCAACAAACAACTAGCAACTAGCAACTAGCAACTGGCAACTGGCAACTGGCAACTGGCAACTGGCAACTGGCAACTGGCAACTGGCAACCAGTAACCCGAACAAGTCGAGCAAAGCAGCAAAAGTACCAACAACAGCTACAAGTTGCAACAGCAACTACTTGCAACAGTGGGGCACCCGAGTGCGTCTAATTGAGCGACCAACTGTTGAGAACTTCATTTCGATATCACAGCGGGGGGGCAAGGTGCCGCAGGCGCACGTAGATATCGCTGATTTATCGCAAAATTTGCATATGCAACACAAAAATTAAAAAAAAGAGAAAAAGAACATAAAATTAATAAGTATTAGTTGCAACGCGCTCTCAATCTCTCTTTCTCTATCTGTTCATGTAGACTGTGGTGGCATGAGTAGCGGTGTTTCATTTGCAAAGTTTGTTGCCTCAGTCTTTCGTTTGGGCCGACGTTCTGGCCTGTTTGAGCGCCTAAGTGGCCAACAGCGCCGCCAGCCTTACAAGTTATTGCTAAGGAAAATGCGTTAATTGAACTTTCGAGACAAACTGTAAAGCTGCGTCGCAGCGGCCGTCGCAGTTGCAGTTGCAGTTGCAGTTGCAGTCGCGGTGGCAGTGGCAGTTGCACTTTTCAATTGCAGTTCTCAATTACAGCCCCAGCACGCGGCTTGCAGTTATGAAAGCAACTGCAATGCCGACGTTGACGCCGACTGCAGCTGCGACTGCAAACTCGCGACGTCAACGGCACGAAAAATATTTGCGTATCTTTTGTTGTTTTTTCGGTCTGTTGTGCAACTAATTAGTGCACACAGCACCTGTGAGTGTGTGTCTGTGTGTGTTTATATTTGTTGTGGTGCTTAAATACACTATAAAATGAGGTATATAACATCGAGCGTAATCCCAACAAAAAACAACAGAAAGGATGCAACCAAGCAGTAAAAAAAACCTTTAAGATCCCTTCTGGTGCAAGAAAAAAACTGAACCGTTAAATTTTAAAATTAATAAAAAATGTAAATATTGGGTTAGTATTAATATAAATATATTCATACATAAAAATCTGTTCACTGTTTGTATAATACCATTAACATAGGTTTGCTTTAAAGCACTTTTCCACTGTTATCTACCACGTAGAATCGTTATTACAGAGAGCTGTTATTTAACATAATTTGGTATACAAATAATGTAAGAGCTCTGCTAAGGCTTTAAAATATATTTTAATTATCCTGCTTAGAGTCTTGGCTCGGATTCAATTTTCAGCCATATAAAGCAGAAATAAATATCAAAAGGATATCTGACGTTTAAATTTGCATTTAAAAAAAATTAATATTAACTTGTTCTTAACATGGGACCGGAAAGGATATTCAGTATTCGAATACCTTTCACTCGTTTTCGATTGTTTTTGTTTTCTTGTCGGTGTCGGAATATTGCACCGGGAATGTATTTTGCATGCGATGGCGATGCCAAAGCTGATAACAACTTCATATTTAATGCTTTTTCGAGTTTCTTTTGTTGTTTTTTTATCTATTTTCTTTTTTTTAATTTAGTTTTTTTATTTTTTATTAATTTTCCTGTACCAATTTTCAGTTGGAGCGCACAGTGTAATATAATTTTTGTTTTATAGCCAGTATTTTTCTACAATTAATTATATGTTAATCGCAGTGCATGCTAATTACCCCCGTCGCCTGTTGCTTTTGTTTTTGTTGTTGTTGCCGCTGCAATGTTGTTGTTTTTTTTATTTAACCCTGACTATGCGTGCCGCAACAACAACAACTGCAACAACAGCAGAAACTTTTGTGCATTCAATTGAAAAATTACAACTCTTGCAGTGCCTTTGGCTTATTTGCGTACATTTCGTGTTTGATTACTGTTCTTGTTGTTGTTGTTGTTGTTGCTGTTATTGCAGCTCCTTTACATCAGTTGAGAGCCTAAGTAACTGTAATTGAAATAGTTTTAATTACTAATTTCAAAACACTTATTACTAGCCTCGCAATACGGGTACTTAAGAAAAGTAATAATTAATTTGTTATAGGAAAATTCAATTTTTCCCATTTCCTAAGGCTGTAAATTTGATTTTAACTATCAAATGATGAGATTCAAAGGCGGATCACTTACGGTTTATCTTTTGAAAAGTGGGCGTAAAGTATAAATGAACACAAAGCGGAGGAAAATTAATGTATAGGCTTTGAAAAAGCTTAAGAAAAGGGAAGTAAATTGAAGATGAATAACGTTCAGTTTAAAGGGAAGGAAAGTTTAGAGATTGGCAATTTTTTTTTATATTTTTTAAATATTTTAATATTTCCATAAATATCAAAATAAATATGTTTATTCATAAATATTTAAATAGATTCGTTTACATAGAAATACCGCCAATGTTTGGATTAAGTCGTTTTTATAAAAATTGACGACGATTAAATATTTCATTTAAATGTGCCAAAGGCAAGACTAAGCAATGTCCAGAGTGCAAATGTATTAAAACATGAGCTGACAGGAGCTAGACTATGATATACCCTATAAATTTAACTCATATCAATACATAATAAAGCTGCGGGATATAGTGAATTAAATATATGTGATTTATAAAACTCTAAGCACTATTAAAATTTGGATTTTTAAGCAGAAGAAAATCTTTAAGATGTTAGAGGCTTAAGAATTGCTATCCAGATGGTATCCCCCTTTAAACTCACTTTACAGGGTATGCAAGCTGAAAGCCCATTGAGAGCTCAGCTAAAAAATTGCTGGTAGCAAGTTTTTTGAATAAAATTACAATTTGCATGTTGCAGTTGCCGCTGCTGCAGTTGTCGCAGTTGCAGTTGCCTCTGTTACTGCTGTTGCTGTTGCAGTTGCCGCTGTCATTGCTGTTGCTGTAGCTGTAGCTGTTGCTCTTGTTGATGACGATGACAATGGCGTGATGATGACGATGACGATAACGATAACGATTATGGCAGCAGTGGGTGCGATGTGGTTCAGTGGCTTGGAGTGGCTTGGAGCGGCTCAGTGACATTTCTATTTCTGGCTCACAAATTTCAGTGTCAATTTGAGGTAACGCGATTTTAGCCAACCTTACGGCCCCTAAGCCAGGCCAAGACAAAGCGTTGCTTGTGAGGAACTGAGGAACTGTAGCAATACTGAAGGAATGCCAAGGCTTGCAGTGATTGGCCCAAAGGGGCAACAGCAGAGATAGGGAAGGGAATCGTTGTTGGATAATCGTCTTGGCAGACGGCCAAGTGGTTGAACGGCTTTTGTGGTCGCTGCCTTTTTAGCTTTTGGGTCTCTCGTTTTGACATTTGTGTCTTGTTGCCGCTTTGATTTGTGCAACTTTTGTTGCCGCTTACTTCGCATTGTTATGAATGGAAAAAGATGCGTGAATGTCAGTGAGAGAGGGAAGGGGAAGGTGGTGATCGGGTTATGGAGGAACTGGAAAGAAATCTTGAAATAAGACAAAAGTCATCATAACAAGCAATCCGGACAACGGATTTGGGGGCTGTCGATCGTTTTGATCCTTGACTTTGATCTTTAGCTGCCACACGATGCGGCAAAGTTGAAAGCATTTTTCAGCTGCACGCAGCAAACAGTCAGGCTAATTAGACTTACCGCAGAGAGATACCAAGAGCAGCAGTTGCATTCGCATTGTAAATGCAACTTGTTTCACTGCTCTTACGGCAGCCAAGCCCCTTACTCCTCCCTGCAGTCAACTAAAAATTTATGATGTGCAACGAATTGGGGCGCGCGCTTTGCATGCGTAAATATGCACAAGGTAGATTAAGTGGGTGGGGCGAAGTGAAGAGGGAGTGGGAGGAGCAATGTGAAGAGTAGCTAGAAGCTAGAACTTAATTTATGACTTGCCTAGAAAAGTTGCATGTTGTAGGCAATACTCAGCCGGTGGCAAGTGCGAAAATATGCTATGAGGCAGCCTTACAAGAAAAATTGAAAAATTGCAATTGAAAAAGTTGAAGGAGGATTCGGGGTGGGATTTGGTTGTATGAATATTTCGATATGTATTGTTTAAGAAAAAACCGCTTACAATTTGGTATTTTTGCAAATTCAAAGTGTAAAAATAATGAGGAGCAATCGCAAATTGAAATTGAAATTACAAAAAAAAATAAAAAAAACAAAAAACGTAAATTGCAATAATAATAATTGTACTAATTGTTATTGCAATTACATCGTGGCAATTACCATGACTAATGTGTGGCAAAATGTTATGAATAATACGGATAGACGAGCGTACGGCAACTATGTTAATTCCCGGAACGTGGAGATTTATGTAGAAGACAGCAAAGAATTTTGTATGCCTAAAGAGAAAATCGTTGAACGGTGGAAAATGAAAGATTTATTTCCCTCGAACATCATTTTCTTAAGCGATAGACTTGGAAAGTCTTATAAACATGATAATTAAAATTATCAAAGGGAATTTTTTATTGATGTTAAGCCCTTAACATTCTGGTTTTAAAATTAATGAAATTAATTATAATTTTATGTAAATTTTTTGTCAGAATGATTTTTAACTCTTCGACCCTCAGAAACAATCCTTATTTTCCATTTCATATAAAAAAGGAATTCTTGAAATATTTTTTTCAATGGAATTCCCGAAAACTGCAACCTGTCAGCATGAAATTGCACTTTCCTGCTCAACATATCCTGTCAGGACCTTGAACTGCAGTCACCCTCAGCCGCACAAACACTTTCCCATGCAAATTCTTTCAATGATTTTGCATAAGATTGGACCAAAGAATCCTGCGAAGGCTGGGAAAGTGTTTTCGGCCTTACGGGGGAACAGCGAAGATCAGGGGAGTGTCTGTTGAGGCAATCACCTGCAATACGCAAGGGAGATGCATGAAAAATTGCCAAAAAGAGAAAAATCGCAGGTAGAACCTCAGATGAAAGTAAAGGTAAAGGCGAAGGTAGGAATGAAGGTAAAGGTTAAGGTGTAGATATTAGGGACACTGCAGTGCACAAAGGACGAGGACGACTTTTGCTGTCGTTGGGCATTACTTACACTCGAGTGAGGCGGACAGCGCCCCTAAAGGATCTCTGAAACTCATTTCGCATTATCCTATTGATGAGCTCTCATTATTATTTATTATTCCTGCACTTTGAATATGCAGCAAGGTGCAGCCTAGGGACGTGGGAATGTAAACAAGTCGCTTGTCTGCTTCCTAAGTACCGAATTTTCTCCCATCTCTGCTTCTTCATTTTCTCATCTATTTCTTTGCCTAATATTTTTTTTTCTTATTTTTTGGCAAAAGACTTGCCTCCCCTGATCCGCCCCGCACATGCTGTGCTCTGCCATAAACAACGAGCAAATTTGAACGAAATTTAATTGTATTTTGGCCAAAGGCAGGCAATAAGAAAGATTTCAATTACAAAGCCGACGCAGGAAACTACCCTTCCCGTTCGATTGGGTCCCGGATATTGAGCCAATAATTTGATTGTCTAGACAGTTTTCCAGTTTTTCCGAAATTTTAATTGGAAAATTTGTTACAAAATACAGACAAAAAGTAAGAGAGAAAGAAAATTCAATATTCAATTTAAATGAAGGTAAAGTTGAAAGGTCCTCTGAATATCATATATAAAAATAAAAATAAATATATAAAATTAAATCTATTAGGAATTGAAGAAACAGTTAAACGATTATTGCATCCATTACCATTTTAGCATTTTATGAACTTAATTGATATAATTAAGGAGAACTTATTTAAATATATTCCGTCAGAGCTACGCATGTTTAGAGGAACATCAAGTCGCTCTACTTTGTTTGTATCTGGGTTCCCTCTGGAAGAACCGCCGCAAGACAATTGCTTCACGTTTATAGATTCCACTCCCTCAGTTCCCAACACATTGACCCTATTCCGTACAACATATAATTATGCACTTAACACATATCTTAGCTAAGCATCTAAATTAAATTTGTGTGCAAACAGCAAAGGCAACAACAAGTCTTAAAGCTCTTCAGTGAAGTAATAAACTGACTTATACCCCGTACAAAAGACAATTGAATCTCTGAAGAGCGGCGTTTGCCGTTTTTCTAGTTAGTCAAAATTAGTAATTAGCCAGAAGTAATACTATCTAATAGTAAACTTAAATATTAAGTTTAATTAAATGGATTTATTTAAATATATTTAAAATAATTACTTAAAAGTACTTGCCCACCTCCAACACAGGCTCCTTTTACAGGGTATACAAAATTGCAAGCACAACTGTTAAACGTAAGAAAAATAACAATTTTCATGTTTCAGGGCTCATTAATTTTGCTTGTTAACATTTTCAGTTAACAAATTTTCTGTTTTTTTTCGAAGCAGCAATAGATTTTCCACATTGCCAGACTATATAAAAAAAAATAAAACAGATTTTCACAAATCAAGAAAACAGCTGGAAAACATTTGCATGGCTTTCACTTCGTCGGCAGAAAAATGGAAAACAGCAAATGGAAATTTGTCGCAAATTACTTTCACTCGGCTCGAATTTCGAGCAACAATCGGAAGTCGCGCTGTTGACAGAATCCTTTCACTAGCCCCGCTTCGCGAGTGCCCCTACTCTAGCTCCTAGTGCCTAGCCCCTGCTCCTTCCGTTTCCCCATGTTTGCATGTCAAATTTAATTTCTATACAAATCGAAGGCAGCTGCTGACCCGCAGCCACAAGCCTTTCGGAAACTGTTCGAGAAACAGAAGCAGAAACTGAAAAGTGAAAGGATACAAGGCACAGGATACGATGTCGAGCGTGTGCTATTTGTGTACATAGGATAGACATTCATATTGTAGAACATATACATATATAGAACAGATGACTGTGAACCGCCTTTAATGATGATAAATGCGATGCTAAAAGTTCCGCCACATTTAGAGACAAAAAATTTTACAAAACTCGACGCCTCACTCAAAGAATTTTAAAACCTCCATAAACAGAATAAGATAGAAAGGGACAGAATGTGGGGTTCAGTGTATGGGTGCGACTGAGCCAGCATGTGGTGATCGAGTGAGATCGTAACCCTAACACGCGGATTGGGTTACATAACAAACAGGGCGCATGCGCCGCACGCTTGAAGCATCCTTTCGATTTCTACCCAGCACCCGGACGCAGGACATGTCAAAGGTGTGTTGAGCACGCGCTGAGTTCAGCATTTTTTTAAGGATCGACTCGCCCCTCAGACACAATTTTGGAACTGCGTGATGCACACAATGATAACTAGTATAAAGCATAAAATGTTGCCATACAATTGTATATCTTATCCTAACCGCACCCCTTTTGCCCACATTCACCTTACCACGTTGCCATTTTTTACGATCCTTTGATTTCATTGCAATTTTTGTTTATCATCTTTTTTTTTATTAAGCACAATTTTAAACATGATGTCGTTAGACACTCATGCAAAGTAGGGTTGAAAATACTGTACTCTCGCCTTCATTTCATTTCCATCACTTCCACCCCTTTGGGCGGGCCAACCAAGTAATGGCAGCTGCAAAAAATATTTCGTATAATTTCTGCGATTTTTGCGCGCAATTTTACTTAAAATAAAAAATGGGAAAACTAATTGATTGAAAAATGTTTGGGAGAAATATCGGAAATCCGCTTAAGTGACATTTTAACCTCTTGATGTGTTTTCTTTGTTGCCTAAAATTTCTAGCATGTTTTCGAAAAAAATAAAATTTATGAACGCCTGCATAAAAGTAGAAAAAAATGTTTTAAATCGGTAAAAAAAAATAAGGATAGAAATTTGAGAAAATTGCAAAAAATTGCAAAGGGTAATAAAAATGTTGCGGGTTGAGTTTTTGCAAAGATTTCAAAATTTCAAAATTTTAACTATGGGAAAGTGCGTATACCAGTATTCTCTAGAGCAATAAATACTTTTTTTTTACAAGGATCGAATTTTTCAGAATAGAATCAAATGATAAATAGCAGCTTTATAAAAAGCGTTACCATTGAAGCGCGTTAAGTTACTTAGATGGATGAGTCTTCTCTCTTCGGACAATGTGCGGTTGCGTGTTTATAAAAAGATTGAAAGGCTTTAAAATATATTATGCAGCTCCTTAATCTGATTATAAATATAACATAAAATGCATTATATTTAACCCTTTAAGAGGCACCTCCGATAATAATATACAATCTGATTTCAATTTATTCACCTTTTTTTCTAAAATCTTAAAATGCCTTCAATCAAATTGGTGAACGCCTCTGTCTTGTAGCGCCCTGCACAATGGATTATAATTATTGTATTTTAGTAAAAAATTGCAACACATTTTCACTTAATTTTCATTAATTCAATCATTTGATTAAAAAAAAAATAAAAAATACAAATAACTCAAAGTTTAACTATATTAATGTATTTTAAATATATTTACGCAATTTTGACTTCTGCTTTTTATGAATTTATTTGCTTGAGCTAAATAACTGCAATTACAAAACGCACCGAGCGCGCACAAAGCAAGCGGGCAAAAGAAGCAAAACAAAAACAAAAACAAAAAAAATAAAAACAAAAACAACAACAAAAACAGAAACAAAAAATGCAAACGTCACGAGCCGCTGCACCTGCGCATGCAAAACGCGTAAGAGGCAGGTAGGTAGTTAGGCAGGAGGTGAAGTGCCTGGTACGAAATTTATGCAAACGAGCAGCGAAGTGTAGAAAAGCGTGTAATGCGCGAAGAGACGAACGATGGAATGAAGAAAGCAACAACAACAACCACAACAACAACAACAACAACAACAACGCAGACGCCAATACTGATGCGGACGCCAACGCATCACAAATTAAAAGCGCTAATTGCACTCCAAGAGGAGTGCGAAGAAGGGGAAGTGAGAAGTGGAGAGTGGGGCGTGGGGAGTGAGAAGTGTGGAGCGAGAAGGAAGAAGAGCAATGGGAGAATTCAGTGTATGCAAAGCCCGGCATACGATTGCGTGTCGATTGTGCATTAAACAGAGCACGAGAGAGGTTCCCGCTATTTAAATAAGTGCAGACGCAAACGCAGAGTTAGACGCATTCGCAGGCGCAGACGCAGACGCAAAGCTTTAAGCTCTGTTATGCATGGCCTAACGACTTGGACATGCATTGGGCGGTCTAAGCGTCGGCGTTCCATTGTGTGTGCGCGACAAAAGAGATCAACAGCCAAACAAACCAACAACAGCAACAATATCAAAATCATCAGAAGCGGCTAAACCAGCAGCAGCAACAGTAACAAGATGAAGAAGAAGAAGAAGAAGATCAATGTGCATGCAATAAATTTTGCCTTTTGCTTCGCACAGACAAAAGACAACAACAATGATCACCTCTTGTGTTGCGTATATTGTGATGATCATCCATCTATCGATGCACTGTTACAGTTACACTTTGTCCCCGTTACGCAGCGGGTGCAGTCCAACTGCCAGGCATTAGGACTGAGAGACTTTAAGGGATATCCTGACTGGCTGGCTGGCTGGCTGGATGGCTGGCTGACTGACTGACTGACTGTATGTCTGTTCGGGACAATGGCAAATTGCACTTGGTTCTGGCTTGTTTTGTCCTTACGCAAGCTGCTGTTCCCACGATCTAGACAACACCTCCTTTGATTTGTACACCAAAGGCACCTACACCTGGTCGATGGCAGGACACTATTTGATGCAGGCAGGTTGGCCTTTTGATTTGTTTCCTCGGTACTTAATTAAAACCCAAAACTGACATCAGATTTATGGCCCCTGACAAGGTCCCGAGCAACCGGGCATTCCTTCTTTTCACTTTTGGGTGGCACTTCCTCGTAATTGTTGGCACTTTTGCTGAAAATCTTGTACCTTCTCCTCCACCCCTAAGGCCACTGTCAAACGGTAAAAAATCTAATAATTTCATTGCTTTTGTTGAAAATTCACGCACACACACAACTATACGGATTTCTTTATATCTGCCTTCATTTCTACGGCAATTCGTTTGCAGTTTTCAGCTCAGTGGCCCAACACTGCATGGATTCACTTGAATATCTAGTCGGTGCCGTGGAACTAAAAGGTTGCATTATCCTTGGCGGCGCATTCTTAGAAGTTGCGCTCAGGTTGCACAACACACTAAGGATTTGGCCAACGATACGTAAAATTAGTCAACAAAATCGCGCGGCAAAATTTTATAAAAAAAAAAAATACCGACAAATATTTTCAGATAATTCTTAACTCAGATAAAGATGAAGGATTAAGCTTAAAATCGCAAGTTAAGCAATAAAGTATAAAACGCCACAAATTCTTATAAATTTTACATACTTAGGAATTCAAAAAAAAGGACCTAAAAAATAATGGAACAACTTTCCCCTTCGCATTTCCCCCACTCAATAATTTCAAGCTGTAAACTTTCACACTTCAAAATTTTTGAAGTGACATCAAAATTATTTCCATATGAGCTAACCTAAGCAGCTTTTAAGGATCAAGTATTTTTTTTCCACATCCTGTCGTCGTTTCAAGCATCAGTTGCGCACAGCGACAGTTCAATGCCTCGACATGATAATTTCTTATCCGCTTCTGGCGGGGCCCACATGCGGAGTCACTTTGAGCCACTTCAGCCAATAAAACGGTACCCAAACCACTCCACTGCCTGAAGAGCATTATCAGCATATTGCACGGGCCGTAGAGTTTGCGCATGGAGATTGAGGCGTCAACCCCGGGGGAAGTATTAAAATGAAATCCACGGCTCGGGTACAACGGTGAATGAGTTTTTCCTTTTTTATTATGTAAATCAACCCCTTAACGGGTTTACGAGCCACAAGGGAGGCGTTTTTTTATGTGAGCAGCTTATTCAAATGGCGGTTGTGTCATAAAAAAAAGGGTTGCTGTGATTTTGACATTGGGGTATTCATAACGGGGCTTATGTAAATGCCAACCCTTTGAGAGATAACGTCCTTCCGTGTGATTGGCTGTTACGTAATCTATTCAAATTACTACATAAAAAACAAAATGGCGACTATTTATTCAAATTTATAAATATCTCGCCGTCTCTTTCTTTTCTTGTAATTTGCAGATGACAGCTTTAAATTTGAGCGTGAAAGCTGCGCTAAGAACGTGTCCTGCAATACTTTAGCGTCACTAACGAACCACGACCTGCAACAGGACAACGAAACACAGGATAATAAGGAAGATGTTGACACAAATATGCGCGATGTCAGCGCAAATCACAGACACATCAACGTCAACTTCAGTCATATGGACCAGGACCAACTGGTCACTGACAACGACCATGCTAACTCCTTGCACCTAAGCGATGGTTTTGAAGAGGAGGAAGGTGAGGAGGTGGAGGATGAGACAGAGAATGAGCAGCAGTCGCAGTCACAGCTGCTAGGCAGCAATCACTGCGCATCGTTGTTGTCGCCTTACCACTTGAAAACGAAACCCGAACTACACCCCGAACAGGATGAATCCGAGGAGGAGTTGGGCAAGCAACAGGACACAACTCAATTGACACTCTATGAGCACTTTACCAATGCCAATTCAAAGGATGTGCGCGACTTGGAACAATGCCTTAAACTGCATCGAAATGGTAAGTACGCTTTAATCTAAGTATATTTTTGGGAAAGTTTAAGGACATGATTTAATTTGTAAATTAAAACAGAAAGTATTATAAAAGTTCCTGGTACTTCCCAAAACACCCAACACATTGGTTTCAAATTTATATTAGGAAGTTAAAGCAAGGGATACGATTAAAGATATATCAGGTTCAGTTAAGCCTTATCCACGTTTTCCAGATTATCCTTAGATTTAAATGCAACCCCATCGGAAGTCATATTATAAAAGTAAAATAAATTCCCGATAAAAATCTCATTTTTGTCGCAATTTCCGAAGAGGGTGTTTCACATCCCTTCGAGCCTTAGAACCCACCCCATCAGCTCTGCCCATGTATTAATTAAATATAATCAGGAATTAAAATCTTAGCTTCAGTCACAGTTTTGAGCTGAAAATCTATGGAAACAAAGATTTGCCTAAGGTCTCTGATTTTGGGTAAGAAGTTTGAAAGGTCAAAGCTGTTCGTAATTTATTTGTTTTATGTCATTTATTTTGGCGCGAGTTTTTCGTCCTTGCCCGGTGATATTTTGCATGATCCCTAGCATCATTTTTCATTAGTTTTTTACATACTCTACGTAAGATGCCTGCATATCTCCAATAACAGTTTTGATTCGCCATTGTCTGGTAACATGATGAAGCACCGCATCAGGACATTGAATGACGTCTAGAGTTTTATTTATGTCCTTAGCAATGCGTATTCATTCCATTTCTTCGATTTTGGGTAAAAAAAAACGACAAAAAATCAATTGCGTTTTCTGTCCCCCGATAAGGAAATGTCCTTAAAAAATAAAAGAATACGAGGTACGAAACAATGAAAGGTAACAAGAAGATGCAGACCGAAAAAAAAAAAACGTTACGGTTTACGGTACTTTGCGTGTGTTTGACACCCCAGCTAAGGACATAGAATAGCACTCAAAGGACTCTCAGGTAGCCTGAACACGATTTCGTCGCCTCGAGGCTGCCCTCCTCATCGCATATGCATATGTGAGGTAACGCCGCCTCGTAAGTTCCCAATTGCCATCAACCCCCAACTGCAGTTTCCGTTTTTCCGTTTTACCGAATTTTTTTAATGCAATTTTTAGCATGAAAATTTGTTTTTTTTTTTTTTTGCCGAGGGTTGGAAATTAGGAAACTTTCTTTTTTCTCTATCATGCCATAATTTTCCTAGCATTTTCTTATTTCTGTTTTTTTTTTTCTTTTGCTTAGGTTTCTTATTTTCGATTTCTTAACGGTTTTTGATTTATTTGCGTGGTCCTTGAAAATTTGAGGAAAATTTGGGTACATTTTTCAGGATACTGTTTCCCACGAGTTTTAAGATTGAGAATTAATATTTTATTATTGTTTATTCGGAGAATAAGCAAATATTTTTTGATTTAATTTAATTTTTTGCTTTAAATATGGCAAGGATATATTCAATTATAAGTTTGCCCCTCACTTTAATATTGCTCTTTAATCAGTCAGGTCTTCCATAACAAGACTTTTCCATAATCTCATTCTATCATTGATAAGGAATCACTTGAGAATTCCTGAATCGTGTCTCTCGCATTTATAGCCACTAAAATCGAAAGCCACAAGAAGAAGCCCTTGAGTTACCCGAAATGCCCTCATGTACCAGGTTCTAAACAGCTTTACGACTTCATTAGGCATTTCACTTTTGGCTGGGTGTATTTTCCCAAGGAGACATAGAAAAAGCAAAAAAAAAAAATTTTGTTGAGGTACAATTTATTTACCAAGTACATAAAGTACACGCATTTTCCCTTTTTACTATTTTTTTTTTTAGTTTTCCTTTCGTTTTTTTGTTTTAATATTATATTTTCCGGCTGCCCCAATAAAAAACAAGAAAACATAACACCCGAAACCCCTTCTACCAAACTTTTATGATCTTTGCCCAAGTAATTCTCGGCAATGAGAGAGATTTTTTACGATTCATCACGACAAGGACGCGCTCCGTTTTGTTCCCATTCCCGTTCCCGTTCCCGTTCCCGTTCTCGTTTCCAATTCCCAAATAGTTATCATATTTTGTTTTTATGTGGGCAATACGCGACTCGATACCCGAAAGTCAGTAAGTCAAAGGCAGTAACTCTGAAGCCTTTTTAGCGAGTCCTTGTGAACGTGAGAGCTAATTCCCGAAATGGTTCAAAGCCAGAACCAGTAGCCAGCAGGCCAAGACACTTTGCTTTGGGCCTAATTAACATGTAAGATGCTGCTCGCATGTCCAGGGTATGCGGCACAAAAGGTAGCTAAGTTTTTCCTCTATTTTTTATGTCTTACGTGGAAATCGCTGCAATAGCCAAGAGCTACGGGCCGTCTGCATGGATGTGTGCGTGCATCATAAAAAACGCAAGCAACGCAAAAATAAAGAAATTGAAAAAATGAACGACTCGAAAATACCCTACATTTAATTTATTCAAGTGTAGTATTGGAATTTGAAGTAATAAATGTTGATTTTTAATTATTGATTGATACCAAGCTACATAATTTTAATTTTAAAAATATTTATAATTTAATATTTTTAAAGATGCCAAATATTTCACAGTTTAAAGATTTAGAAATAACAATAAAAAATTTAATTTAAAAATTTGGTTCTAGTTAAAAGTCTATTTGATCCTACTTCCTGCGTAGGGTATTATAGTGGACAGCACATCAGTTGGAAAAATCAATCCCAAGATACTCTCTCTTGGTGGTTATCATTGACGGAAGCGTTGCGCCTTTGGGTGTTAAACGCTTGGCAGGACAAATGGAGCTGTACAATACTTCTAGTAATTTCATTTGGTATACCTGACCAAAACTGCACTTTCTGACTTTTATGACTTTGTAACAATTTTTTATGATTTTTTGTTCATAAAAAACACAAAATACAAAAATTGTGCATCATTTTACCTGCATGTAGGTCCACTTTTTAATACGCGTAGCTCAACGATTGTTTTGTTTCATTTGACTTTTCGTTAAAATTTGTTTGCTTTTTATGGTAAATTTTCTAAGAAAATTTTAAATACAAAACTGTCATTTCGAGGTTAGAAATTTGTTTGAAAAGTCAAAAACAAAGAAATGTATAATTTATTATCGTTAATTAAAGTTCAGTTTCAGTTTGTGAAGGATTTTAATGGAAAGATTCAAGATTATTTTGATATTGAAGACATAATTTAATATTAAAAGATAAGAAACTATTTAAAAGCTGTTCTAGCAAATTCTCTGCTCTTATGTGATAAGTAAAATGTTATTATTTGGTATTTCGTATCGGTAAGAGTTATATTGAAAAGCCGTTGAATGATGTTATTTCAACTTCCCACTCTTTGGATTATAAACATCGACGCGTTGTCGCATAAGCTAACAAAAAAATGAAATAAAATCGCGTAAGAAATCAAAATAATAAACGAAGTGCGAAACGCGGGCACAGCCACCAAACAAGGTAAGGAGCTAAGCAGGCCAGAAGAAGAAGAAGAAGAAGAACATACACACATGCACACACGCACACACATATGCAGTCAAGTGGGTGGCAGTGGTGGGCGATCGGGATGGGATGGAATGGATACGAATTCGAACAAACGCTGGAAACGGTGGAAGGGCGGGCAGGTCGAAGTCTGCATAGCGCACATAGAGCACATGTGTGCATAAATGAATGGCAAATAAATGCGAGAACATAGGAATACGAATAAGAAGAATAAGAAAAAAGAGCCAAAAGCAGACGACAATGGGAACTGCTGGTATTGCTGCTGCTGCTGCTGTGGCTGTTGCTGTTGCTGTTGCTGCTGCAGTCAACGTCGACGAAGCTTTAAAATATTTTTACATAGCACACACACACAGCCGCACACACATATACTAACAATAACGCGCGCACTCAAGTTTTGACTCGTATTTTGAGGCGTGTGCGCCAATCATAAAATAATATGCATACACATTCACACACATACACCGACATATAACGTAGCGCAGTCGACGCCAACGCCATTTGAAAGCTAAATTTAAATTTTAAGCCACACCCCAAACAAGCGCACGCATACTGCACACACACACACACACACACACACAGACAATGGGAATCCAACGAACGGCAGCCGAGCCGAAGGTACGAACGATGCCCCAACCCCAGGCCCGACACAAGACATTGTAGTAAAATTTTAAAACGTATAAAATGTTGGAGCAAGCCGACCCACACACAAGCACACTCACACATGCACACTCAAATGCAAACGAAGTCTCACTCACTCACTCACTCACTTACTCACTCACTCGCTCACTCACCAACACACTCAACGGCCGACTCTCGCTCAATTCTCCTCTCAGCGAATGAGAATGAATGTGGAACGCGTTTCTAACACGAATTCAAACCTAGAACGGTAAATAATGAGTGTGCGCTCTAATACACAAACACACAAACGCACATACACAAATTTACAAATGCAAAGAGAGCGAGCGAGAGAGACCAATACGTTGCCGTTGTTTTTGTTCGTCGATGGGCTTTCGGGCAATAAGCTCAGGCAGCTCACACACAAACACACGCACACATACACTCACATGCTCTTCACAAGCTCCCCCAGTTGGCGGCGGCCCAAGTGCAGTTGGCGCGCCGACGTGAAACCAGTTAAACGCGTTGACTCAGCTGAAGCACATCGTGTAGCTCTCGTGAGTTTTTTACCAGGCTCCAACAAAAAGCGCAAGCGAGGTTTTTTTATAAAATCGTACAAACGTACACACGCGAGTCAAAATCAACCCTTACCGCTTGGGGTGGCACAGCGAAACAGGCAGCAAAAAAAAAACCTTCCCCTGTACTGAGTAAACTGATTTTCCCATTTGGGCGAAAAAACACAAATTTTGAACTCAAAACTCAACACAAACAAATACCAAAAACGCACTCAAACAAAGTCAATGCCGGCAAGGGAGTGTGGAAATCATTGAGACGGAGAACAGAGCAGGAGAGAAAGAGAAAGAGAGGACGAGTGAGTGAGAGTCAGTGCAAGGCAGACAAAGACAGTGGCAGTACCAGTACCAGCACCGGTAGTACCGTCTATCAACATCATCGTCTCATCGTCATCATCATCAACATCACCATCGTCATCATTACAATCATCGCCAGGCCTAGCGATTATCCATCAGATACGCCGAGAGTCGTCCTGCCGCATTGGATCGCTCAACGGTTGTCAGTTTCACACGAAACACGAACGCGTTTGGACGCAGCCCGGCGCATCAGCCAAATAAAAATAAATAGTGGTAAATTCTCTATGAACATCAGTGGAAAATAAGAAAAAAAAAACAAAACTCTTTACGAAATATTTGCAAGTGTTATGAGAGCGCCAAAGTGCCAGTGTTCCAGGCGAATCAAACTCTAAAACTCCAAATAAAAGTCCCCAAAATAAAAGTGCTACAAGACATTGAACATATCCTGAACAATCAGATCTTTATAGCTGACGTGCTGTGAAAATGGTTATGTCGGAGCTACGCTGGCACACCGCTAGTCCTGAGGATAATAAAAATTCCTTAAAACATGATTTACTAAAAGCCAACAACAACAGCGCCCGAGACGCTGCCGTTCATATGATGCAGAATCGATGTAAGTCAAATGATTGATTATCTTTTTTCAAATTTTTGAAGCAGTATCAAAATATATAAACATTTACATAAATATATTTTAAATATAATTAAATATTTATATTTTAATAAATTTAATTGAGCTATGAGATTTAAAGAAGTGCCTATTTCATCTCATCTTATTTGTTAATCTTAATATTATTATTAAAATATATATGTTTATACATATTCAAAATCTCAAAAATAAAATAATTATATAAAATATCTTGTAAAACAGATATATAATATCAATTTCAATATTGAAATAAGACCAAAATTAATTATAAAATAAATGAATTCATTTCTTTTATTTTCTTGAAATACTCTTTAATTTTAATTTTGTAAATCCCATATATTTATGCGTAAAGTTATCATGATGATAATTATTAAAGATCAATAAGATCTATCAGTTCCTATCAATTACCTGTCACCCTCCTCTCAACCTCAGCCATACACATACCTAATTTGATATATATTTATGCATGTGTGTATGCAAATCTGCGGAATTAATTTTCTAAAACTGTTATCAAATATTTTAACTATTATTTTTTATTGGAGCTGATGTAATGTGGCTCAACTCTTATTCAATTTCCTGGCTCATTTTAAAATATTTGCTAATTTCGTAATTTGACCAAATTAACATTTTTGAGTCATAGGCAAAATCCGAGCGAAACCTTCCCCTGCATATAAACCCCCTAACGCCTGATAAGCATCTAGGTAATCGTTAAACACAGGTGACTGTGTCATAAATATCAACGCCCCAGAACGACCCAGTTAGCTTATGGAACTGCGTATAACTAATATCGACTTCGGCTATTACAAAAACTGACCATAAATATTTTTATTGAAGACGCATTTCTTGCACAACTGTAAATGGGTGACCGTTATAACAAAGAGTAATAATTTAGTTGCTTATCAGTTTAAATAAACAATTAGTGAGGTTCCGCTGCAAGTAGGTTCTTAAGGCTTTCCACTCGCCAATACTTGTAATAGAATATTCGTAATACACCTAATTAGACCTTAAAGCTATTCGTCCAGAAGAGGTTGATAAGGAAAAGTATAGTCATGGGACAGTTCCTGATGGATTTTTTTTTGGTAAAAAGCAATGATCTATTGCTTAGAATATATGTAACATAGAATCAGATATTTAATAAAAATTTTAATATACAAAAAAACTATGATTTTTGAAAGTTATTAATCATAGTTTTTAGATCTGAATGGTACGGATAGTACATAGCTTTGTTTATAGACATAATAATAAAGACATGAATTTAAATAAGGTATATAAAATAATCAGGCTATATCATATTATATATATGTAGGTCCATCTATGAAGTCAGCATAGTCTGTTAATACTACTAAACTAACAAATATGATTATTCGAATATGGTTGGATATACATATACTTATAGAGCTTATAAAGTGTGGCGATATTAAACTATCGTATGGTAAAATATAGGATGGGATATTTTATAGATATGCAAATCTGGCAAAGCTTTCAATGTGTCAATTCAAAGTTTAAAAATTATCCTAGTGGCTTATATTAGAGAAGAGATTGGGATAGCATATTATTTATAACTGAATGGTTGATGGATGATGAAAGCACAACAACTGATTAGTTTAATGGGTTGTAGTTGTGGCGATAGGTTAATCAGAATCGATGGAGCTGAAGAGCTCTAGAACTAATGAAGGGGTTCTTAAGTGTTCGTTTATGTAAGTATGAAAAATAATTTTATTTTGTAAAGTCATGCTACTTAATACGTAATCCCATGCATGATTATACACACATACATATATGGGTGTATATGTGCATTAATAAATAGGTCCAATGATTTCCATACTTGAGCTCTTATCTCGTGCACCTGCCTACCTAGAAAAAAATACATGGAATGATCTACAAGAGAACCTCAATTCTAGTAAACAAAAATATCGTCATTGGTTTATAAGATTATAATAAATTAATCGATTGCCCGCTAAAAGACGACAATAAGTTTTAAATTAATATTGTTCTTCGATTTACCTGAGGGGGAGCGATTGACGACAGGGCAATGCAGATTATTTTTAGTCATTGTCGAAATGAGCTCATTATGTTGATAAGAAGCAGAATAATGCGCACACCTCACACAACATAATCACACACACACACACACACTCACACACATACATACGAAAATTCACACATACATTTTTGAAGGCCCTCGCTTATCATTGCGGTTATCAAGAGCGTACAACTTAGTTAACTGGTCAAGAAAGAGGGCGTGTGTTATGAGCATTTCTTGGAACACTTCTTAGATCCAGCAAAGTGTCTGTTATACGAAATGTAAACGGTTAAATTTTTCAAGTATTGCAATCGTCGGGAAATCGACTTCCGCTTGCGGTTATAGCGCCTAAAAGCCGACAAAGCTTATCTCCCCGTTTCATTCCCTCTCTATCTCTCTCTCTCTCTCTTATTTTAACACTCTCTCTTTTCTCTTAAATTCTGTCTGGTTGTCAGTTTGGTCTTTGTTTTGCTACGAAAATTCATGTGAAACAAAAGGCATAACATGCCACACGCACATCGAGTGAGGGGTCAAGAGTTCAAGACACGCAGCTTCCGACGCCGCCAACGATGGCAATGGCGACGGCGACGGCGACGACTCAATCGATACACAGTCTGCGCACGTGATGTGTGCACACACACACACCCATACACATACACCGCACAACGATAAACACTCACACATAGGCAGCCATGTGGTTGTAGCTTTTCCAGTAAAACCGCCCACACACTCCCACACACACACTCATACACACACTCATACACACACTAATACAAATACAGACCCACAACTGTCGAGGTCATTGACTAATTATGCAAAAGTATCTGACGCCGTTGAAACTCACAGCTTGCCTCCCCACCATAACGCATCTCCCGTTACTATTTTTGCCGGACACCCGCTGTGAGTTTTTCCAAGAGATTTTCATTGAGGGTGGTGTCTGCGGTTTTTGCATTTTTCCAAATGTTTGTAAAATTATTGTGAAAATTTTCATTTTAATTTTGAGCAGTTGCTCTTTTCCCATTTCACATTTTCCGCTGCTCGCTGCTCGCTGCCCGCTGCCCGCTGTCCGTTGGTCGCTTGCATTTTGACCCGTGCGGGGCACGCGCTGCAATCGCTTCACCCCTCATGCTGCAGAGCGGGGGTGGATTTTCTTTTAAATATGTTAGGTAATTTATGTGGCATTTAAACGCGCAGTTTTTCAAATTAGTTTGCCTCGCCGACGCCTTAAGTGCTGCCCAATGATTGGGTTAGGGAAGCGAGAAGGATGGGGATCTGTTCGGTTGCCACAAGCCCAGCACATATGCCACACAGTCGGCACGGATCTCAGATCCTCCAAACCACTTGAAGTGTGGCAGCAACAACAGTTGGTGCGTCACATTGTCGCTTAATTAGGCAACAAGAAAGTGCCAAGTCTCAGGGTGGGAGAAGTGAGAAGCGAGACAAAAGTGTGTCAGAAGTGTGTGTGCGTGTGTGCGTGTGTGTGAGTGATTTTGATAACTAAAACTCTTTGAGTTATGAAATGTTTGTTGTCTTCAAAAGAACTACATATTCCGAGAATTAGTTAAAAACTATCGATAAAAGTAATCAAACCAGGTTTTTCCATTGATCAATTTGTATAATTTACAAGTGTCGGATATTCCCTGAACTATTTAAATGATTTACAGCTACACTTCAGTAAAAAAGATTAACGACGTTAACTTTATAATCACTTGATAAAGATTTTTATTAAAAGTGAGAAATCAGAAATAAAATTGTAAGAAATTAAGGGACAAAAATTGAACTTAACGATCAGCAAAAAAACCAACTGATTTAATTTTGTATATTATTTGAAAATTATTATTTTATAAACGTTATATATAAAATATATATATTTTATTATTTTATAGTCTATTTACTTAACTTTTTTTTTTTAATTTTTTAAGCCTTCAAGACATTTGTAAGTTTTGATTAGTCATTCATTACGCTAAACTGCATCTTTAAAAGGCAAACAAGTTTGGTTGCATGCAACACACACTATTCAATGCATCCCAGTTGTTGCCACAAGCTCATAAATTAGCCAAGAGTCTTTCGGTTCAGGACTCGCCCCGTTTCGGGTATCGATATGTGGCAATAAAATGCTGGCAACAAATGTTGCCGTTCACTCGACTTTACGTAAAAATTTCAAATTCAAATCAAGAGGAGCGGCTGGAGGAGTGGTGAACCAGGTGTTCCCTGGACGAGCGCCATAAAAATATCCTTTTATGCAGCAGCGTGTCCTGTCTGATGCCATTTGGTCAGTTAGCTAAAATGTATCGATATCGATTTTGAACACCCTCCCTCCCTCCCTCCACCCTCCTCGCCCACAATTTCAAGTTATATCGTTGAGTTTACCGTATGGTTTCGTAGCGTCCAATGTTTTCCTTATAAAAATTGCTCACTTTATGCCCGCTACGTGTTGTCGTCTGACCCAAGTGGCACAAGGCTGTGGCAGTTGCAAGCAACGCCTGCTATAAGTGCATCGCATTATCATTGAGATGAAATTTCCCCAAAAACTCAATTTCAAATCTAACTCCATCTTTTTCTTTCACTTTCAGATATCAGCCGACTGTCGCGTTCGCCATCGCCACTGCAATCGAACGGTAAGTGCTTCCAAAATATATTCCAAATAGCTCTTAAATCGCATCTCCGGGTCCATTAGGATAGAACGACATCAGCTGTTGTCCGAGAGCTGGAACTCGAGCTCTGAATATTCCCCATGCCACGATTTACGATTTGTCCACTTTGAAAACATATTTTTGGGCCCGAAACATCTGCCGTGTCGTCGCGTCATAGCATAAGTTTCAGGGACGGGGGGAAGTTAGGAACCAAGAGAAATGGAAAACTATAGATGGATGAATGTGTGGCAAGCAACCCTTGCAACAGGCTACGAATCTCAGCACTCGCTGGCCACGCGCTACGGCCTGAGTTAGGGTTAGGGTTAGGGTTTGAAATAGGGATAGGGTTTGATATAATACCCATACATTGGGTAGGGTGAGGAGCAGGGGTTGTAGGGGATGTAGTAGTCTAGGGGTTGAGGTCTATGCCGTTACAATGGCTGTCACAACTTTTGTCGCACGCAGTTCGTGATTTAGGGGAAATCGAAGAGTGCGAATTGGGAAGTATCTTTAAGTTGATTTTGATGTCTTATTAAATAGCATGTATGTGTGTGTATGTGTGTCTTGGGTGTGTGTTTTGTGTTGTGTCTGTGACTTAACAGCTTCTTAAGTAGTTTCGCTTGACTGCATTAGGTGACAATTGGTGAGTCTTGACGTTTCGGGGCGTTTCTAATTGTGGCTTGGGGTGCAGCTATTGACGCAAATTGTTGGGGCGTTTAAATTGCCTTCGGGTTTCGATCTTATAAATGAGGTACGAACTATCGATTGTACACTGTATTATAAACCGAACATTCAATTCATATCTGCTCATTATTATTCATAACTCGTTATCGTGTCTGAGGCTGCGTAAAATTTGCAATTCACACTTTACAAATTTCATGGCAACATCATAATCAAAGGCCTTCCATAGCTCGTCATCATATGTACCGCATACACATACACATACTTATACATAAACATGCATATGTATATGTGTTGCACGCCCACGTTCCGAACTTCGTTAGTCACGGCTACGTCCAGGGTCCAGATCCTGAGTCCCTTTTGGTTATAACTGAGTAAAACCTTTCCCTTACATATTTTTTTTTCTCTCTTTCCTCCCTTTTATATTATTGACAGCCTTTCGCTTGATTTGAATTTTCATATGTGTGTGTACGTGTGAGTGCGTGTGTGTGTGTGTGTGTGTGTGTGTGGCAACTGGACACAGTTGCTGTGATTTCTTTCGCATGAGCAGAGCTCTCCCCACGTCTGTTGCCGAATGAACACATATTTACATATATTTTATGCAAAAATTATGCCGTTATGCACGAGTGTGGGAGCCGACACACACACACACACACTAACACAGAATCACACACAAATGTGAAGTCAAACTGACCATTTTGCTTTTTTATTGGATGGCTCAAAGCGAAAAAGACGCAGAGTCGTCCCATTTGAAGGGATCCTTCGGGATCTCAGCTGTTGGAATAGTTCCCTTAAAAAACACAGCTGAAGTTTTTAATAACAAATTTATCTTAAGTTGAAAATAAAAATTCAGCTCGGAAATTACTTAAAATGCAATTTGAAACAAAAAATAAAATAGGGGAATATCCGACTATATATTTTTTGGTAATTACTTATTTTAGTGGTTACAAAATATCCTCCATATAATCTTATAGTCATTGGCAGTGTAGGATAATATGGGATTGTCTACACCTCTGCCTGGGGTTCTTCACACAACACACACAAATCGAATTTGCACATCATCTGAATACCAAATGGCCGCACGTAGCCAAAGCTACATAAGAAAACGAAATTCTTTCTGCAGCAACCGAAGGATGACTATGGATGACCATGTGGGCACCCACTTGGGCGAATAAGTCATCAAATTCACGTAGCATCAACCACCATCGGAACCACCACAAGTCATAAAGTAGCCACAAGCAAACATATGCAAAAATTTTCTGGGGCATGCGACGGACACAGCTGACCGTCCGTCCGATGGCAGGATGTGGGCATGGGAAATGGAAAATCGAAATGGTACCATTGAGAATGAGTTGAAGAAGGTATTGGCGAAGGGCAATGAGGGGATAACAAACGGTCAGGCATCACTTCAAAGGGGATAGTCGTTGAAAAAAGGGTTACGATAGAAAAACTTTTGATTGCCATTTTCCAGAGGGTGGATCCCCGGCAAAGTTCTACCTTAAAAATGAACTCAAGTATTTAAATATTATTGCAAATCAATTGGCAAGGTCTATACCTCCGGTACGACGATGTCGTCGTCCCCTTCCCTTCCCTTCTCATCGTCTTCTGCTGTTCTTTTGTATAAATAAAATGCATACAAATAGCAAATTTATACAAATCGTTGGACGCGGCATTTGAAATGCTAAAATGGCACTTAAAAGCAGCCAAAATGAAAAGAAAACATGAGAATTCCATTTGATGTTCCCACTGCTGTGTGTGGATATTTGTGTGTGCGTGTGTGTGTGTATATGAGATCAAGTATATGTATGTGTGTGCGTAACTAACTATGTAAACTATATAAATGCTAGTGTGTGGGGGCGAGTGGATAGGTGGTCCACGTGGAAAGCCTTTCTAACCCAAAGCCGAAACTCAACCGACTATGAAATTGAAGCAAAATTATGCAAACGGAATGCCTATGCTAAACCTATGCAAAGGACATCCAACGAAGAGTTAATAGAGCTGCAAGTGGGATGGGAAAGGAAGCTACTTAGGCGAGGCCGGTGCCTTGACTTTAATCGATGTTAAAGAGACTTACAATTCGTGGGATAAAGGCGACAAATTATTTCCTTCACACTTAACAGACTTTGTTCGCTCTTCAATCAGAGTCCTTCTATATTCCCTCCAAACTTTATATGCAATTTAAATAACAAATTCCCTTTCTCTTCTTCCTCTTGCTTATTGCAGCATCAGACTGTGACGACAACAACTCAAGTGTGGGCAACTCCAGCGATCGCTGCCGCTCACCATTAAGTCCTGCGCTGCTGATGACCCAGCAACATGCCAAGCGACAGTTGCTACAGTCACTGCAACCGCATCCAGCGCACCATCACCAGCATCATAACCACAACCATAACCATCAGGGCTACAAGATGGAGCAACCCGACGAGGAAGATTACGATGATGCAAATGGCGGCGCCCTGAATTTGACTAGCGACAATTCCCGACATAGCACCCAATCGCCGTCCGATTCAGTGAAGTCCTCAGTCGCGACGTCACCCAGTCAACTGCACGTGCCGACGCCAGTAATGCCGTTGATCTCGCCGGTGCTTCCTGCAGCTGTCGGCTCACCCACACCCACTTCAATGGCAGCAGCGGCTGCAGCTGCAGCTGCTGTGGCCACTACAGTGGCCAGTGGTATGCAACCAATGCTGGCATTGCCGGGCTTGTCATCGCCACAGGCTCAGCTTGCAGCCGCTGGACTGGGTTTGAATAATCCGCTGCTGACGGGCTCCATATCGCCGCAAGATTTTGCCCAGTTCCAGCAGTTGCTGCAGCAGCGTCAGGTGACACTTCAACAGCAGTTCAATAGCTATATGGAGCTGCTGCGCAATGGATCGCTGGGCATGGCCCAGGATGATCCCGCTCTGGCCACACAAGTGGCTGCCGCCCAGTTCCTTATGCAAAGTCAGTTGCAGGCATTGGCCCAAGCCACCCAGCAGCTACAGGCACTTCAAAAGCAGCAGCAGCGTCAGCAGGAGCAGCTCCATGAGTCGATGTCAATGGCTAAATCACCTCTGATGCATCCACGTAGCTCCACTCCACATGCCCGCAGTCCAGCGCTAGTTCGCTCTCCAGCCAGTTCCCCACTGCCGCTAATTCAGTCACAGCATCAGCCGCCACATCATCTGCATCATCCCCTTCAAATCACACCGCCCAACTCTGCAGCTAGTCTAAAGCTGAGCGGCATGCTTACACCCAGCACACCCACCAGTGGCACACACAGCCACAGCCATGGCTCAACTACAACTCCACAGCCCAAGACTGTGGCTAGTGCGGCAGCAGCTCGTGCAGCCGGTGAGCCCTCCCCGGAGGAGACCACTGATTTGGAGGAGTTGGAGCAGTTCGCCAAAACTTTTAAGCAACGTCGCATCAAACTGGGCTTCACCCAGGGCGATGTTGGTTTGGCCATGGGCAAGTTGTATGGCAATGACTTCTCCCAAACGACCATCTCGCGCTTTGAGGCCCTCAATCTGAGCTTCAAGAACATGTGCAAACTAAAGCCACTGCTCCAGAAGTGGTTGGACGATGCCGATCGCACCATACAAGCCACTGGTGGTGTCTTTGACCCGGCTGCCTTACAGGCAACGGTCAGCACACCGGAGATTATTGGGCGTCGTCGCAAGAAGCGCACCTCCATTGAGACCACTATCCGAGGGGCCCTGGAGAAGGCATTCATGGCCAATCAGAAGCCCACATCGGAAGAGATCAGTCAGTTGGCTGATCGTCTGGGCATGGAGAAAGAAGTGGTACGCGTTTGGTTCTGCAATCGCCGCCAGAAGGAGAAACGCATCAACCCCTCCCTAGATAGTCCAACAGGTGCCGACGATGAGGAGTCGTCCTACATGCTCCACTAGAGCCATCTAGCTGAATGGACTCAAAGATTGGGACAAAGACAGTGCAATGTGCGCAGGACACTACAAAGTGCACAGTTCAACTAACTAAATGCAGGTGTGTATTTCAATATAAACTAAGAAACTAAGAAAATAGAAGATCCTCTTATCCTTAAATCATCATGTAGCTAGTTCTAAGTTCAAAAACATTTAAACTAAGCATGTTTTTTATTTGCTTCTCTCTTTCCAGGTTCAAAGTCGCAAACACATCAAATATTAGCTTAATTTTAAACTATGATTAGGTTTCAACGAACCAATCACATACACACACGCCCACACACACACACAACGCACAGCCCCTGTGGTTTGTATATGTTAACTATTATTGGTATTTATTATAATTCGTAGTTGTAATAAAAAACAAAAAAAATATAAATAAAATGAAGGGACGAACACAAAATGTGCTGCTCAAGTGAACCACTTAAACCACTTGGTTCACTTGAACACCATCATTTTGGGATTGGGAATATTCGAAATGGTTGAAAAAGTAGATGAAGCCTTTTTCAAGTATTTTGAATTTTCAGCAATTTTAATGTCTACAGAGCGTATGATTAATATTTAAGTATAGTCTCTTCTTCTATGTGAATGTTTTTCAAGTCAAAAAGTTTTTAGCAAATAATTTATTAAAATCAAATAAAAAAAAATTATATTATTAAGCAAAAAAATAACTATATATTTTAAACTTTCAAAATATATTTATTATTTCGTGAATACTGTGATAATCAATTGAATGATTTTTATTTTTAATCTACAACTAAAAATAAAACTAATTAAAATATTATCAGACATTTGTATGTTATGGATATAAAAACTAACAAAATTCCATTTTCATTTAATTTTTAACTATATTTAAAAATATGAATGTAAACATTTGAATTTATCAGAAGAAACACACATTTGTAATTGTAAAAAAAAAACTACTAATAGTTCTTAAAAATGTATAAAAAATATATATTAAAAAATTGCAAAATCAATAAAAATTTAAATAAATATCATATCGTAAATGTTTTGTTTTTAATTCAACTTGAACATTTCCATGGTTGAATAATATGTGGAAAATAAAATAAAAAAAAAACCGGGAAATTCTTTATTCGAGAGTTTTTCTCTGAAAATCTTCTGCTTTTTAGAAACCATTCATCAGAGTAGAGACTGACAGGCCATTGATAAGAATCATAAATAACAAAATATGAGAAAAAAAAAAAATAGCTGAAAGCCACACACATACACGCATACCACAAATACACAAAGCCAGTACACACAGCGGCAGCAATAAAAGGGAATTACGCGTCGCTTGGTTAAAACGAAAAACACAATTTTAATAAATAACAACATGCAAAACTGAAATTAATTCATGGAATTTTTGCCTACTGATTGCCCAGTCCGCGTCCCATGTCCCATGCCCCCCCATGTCCCCGTCGCCGTCCTGACCCTATCTCAATTCCATGCCCATTTCCAGCCTCAGCCCCTGGTCGGTGGTTAGCGCGTGCAAAGCGCAAATGCGAGCTAATAAGAAACAGACACCCGCCGAACGGGACAACTGGAGCACACTCAGTGCGATGACGAAGATATGGGCATGCAGATGAGCTGCGTGCATGACATGTTGGTCGAGGGGGAAAGAGTTCACTGGGTGATCAGCGGGGATCGTGTGTGACCCACGCAAACTATCAATGAGAAGCCGACATTAGGCACTTGCCAAATGAATGCACTGCGATTTGAAGGAATGCCAGTAAATTTATGAAACAAAGTTCTTAGAAATCAAATATAACAAATATTATTCTAAATTTAATAAATAATTTTCCATTTATCAAATATAATAAATAGTAAAATTAAATTGAAAAATGAATCAAAAATTGAGAGGAATAATTATTAAGTACAAAGTATGCTGGAAAATCACTAAAAAGTGTGACTTAGTGACGCGCTGGCTACTGCGACTGAGACTGCTACTGCGACTGCTACTGCGACTGCGACTGCGGCTGCGACTGCGACTGCGACTGCGACTACGACTGCTACTGCGAATGCCACTGCGACTGAAGGGGGCAGTTCCGCTGCCCTTCGCTTCATTGTCGCTTGAGCTTTGAGCAATTAAAAGTTAAAAGCCAGCTGTGTGGCAAGTTGTTGGGGCAACACTGAGCGGGGCATACGGACGACCCCTGCTATGAGTCTGATATCACATACGCAAATGATGTTGAAGATGCAACCCAAAGATTCCGTTTGTTGTTTGCATGGAAAAAGTGCATAATCATCGCGTGTCATGTGGAAATTTATACTATTTATGGTCTGTTTGTTTGTAGTACGTCGAATGGTGGGACTCTAGCAGCGGTGCAGCGGTGGTGCGGGTGAGCCTAGCAGATCAGCTGAGATCGCATGGGAGGGTTCAGCACTTAAGCAGCTCTTAAACTGTGCACCACGTTTTGGCGTTTGCTGTTAATAAATTCAAGGAAAATTGCCCATAATTACGACAATGACGACGATTTCACAAGAATTTCACTCGATTTTTGTATCTAGTGTGTGTGTGTGTATGTGAGTGTGTGTGTGATTGTATGTTGCTTTTTATGTGTGTGCATTTGCATATATGCGACAAGTAACGCAACAAAGTAACTTTATAAATTGCATTCATCCCAAACCCAAGCGCCTTTCACATGACGACCCCCAATCGTCAATTCCCAGGCCCAAAGCCTGCCCGGAACTGTGAATATTCATTGGAAGATTTATCAAGGTGCATTTAATTACCTCGCCAACTTGTTGCCAGAATTATGGCCTAAAGGTGACGGCTGACGGTTGATGTGTCGGTCTTAAGCCAATTGTTGCATTTTCACATTTAAATCTTAGCCAAGAAAGGTGTCTAATTGCTGCCTCTTACCTTTCAACTTACGTGCCTCAACTGCTCAAGTGTCAGGTGGCATCAAAGACATCAAAACTAACGAGTGCCAAGCATAAATTATCACATACATTTCTATTGCTATGCCCATGACCATTTCCATCACCATCGCCATCTCCAGCTCTATCTCCATCTCCAACTCCATCTCCATCTCCAACTCCAACTCCATCTCCATTTTCAACTTCAGCTCCAGGTACATTTCCATTTACATTCGTATTTTCATTTCCATTTCCAGCTTCATTTCCAACTTCATTTCCACCTCCAAAGCGACTTTCTAGTCGCGTTTTCATGCCACAAATTTGCAATGCATTGCATTTTAGTTGGGGATTTCTTAATTTATCAGTTCAACACACATTTGCCATCTCTTTCTTGCTCCCACCTGTTTCCTCTCACTCACTCTCACTATCCATATACCTCTCTACTTCACTTCTTGCACTCCCTGTATATGAATATGCAACATGCATTTACTTATTTCACGGCTGCATTTTTTCCACAAAATTCAAATGGACTCCAACTGGTTTTCATACACTCCATAAGGAGGGATCTGATCCGGCATGGAATGCTTTTCATACATAAATTGTTTGTATTATCCAAGTGACTCGCATATTTAAGCAAAATAATATTGTTTTAACAAGCTACCGTCCAATTTTAAGCTGTGTTTATCTTAAACTATGTGAATATCAATTGGAAAATCAAGAGGTACTTAAATTGTAAATACATAAACAAAATTAGACATGTAACTGATGAAAAATCGAGAAATCTTACAACAGTTCGCTTAAGAGAAAAATAAAATAAATTGTTTACTGATTAACGTTTTAATCTCCTGATTCAATTTACAAACATTACAATTTTTATTGTAATCTTATAATAAAAATAAATATAAAGAAAACAAATGTAAAACAAAAACTAAAGTCAATAGTAAGTTTTAAATATCCCCAAACTATCAGCAGTGCCACATGAAACCTCATGTAACGGCGGGTGATTCATATTTATTGCAAAAAAAAAAAAATAAATTCCTCTCTACCAAAATCAATATCTCCATACTTGAATAACCAATTGCCCAATACACATATTGACCCTAAAACCCACACAAGTTGCAACATTTTACATTTGCGTGTCTCTAATGAATGCAACTGCAACTGCAACTTCAAAACCAACAGCAGCAACAGCAGCGGCAAGTGGAATACCACAAAGCAATCGAGAGTTAAGTTAAATAAGATATACGAATAGGTAAAGTCAATAGCTGCAGGTGTTCTATATAGGTTCTTTAAGCGATATTATGCAATTTCTCAGTTACCCTTCAACAGCGCGAAGCCGAAAGGCCGAATCGGCGATGTGGCAATTAGACATTCATTGCATTGCCTTCGGGGGTCTGTTTGCTGGAAACCCTCCTCGGGGCTGAGCCAATTTGTAAATTATACCAAAAAGGTCGAGCATGCAAAGCCAATTTCCGCTTTTAGGCTGAAAGAGAGAAGGGGAGCGTGGGAAGGCACACACTATGGTGAGAGGGGGGGCTACTCGTTGACCACTAATTATAAATTTGTTTTGTAAATATTTTACTCGCCTCTTTTTCGCAATTGGGTTGCTTATCCAACTATTTCTTGGTTCTCTCAGTGTTGTTCCTTTACACTTTGGAGTACACAAAAACAAAGCAGCAACAATAAAAATTTAAAAAAAAAAAGAAAAAAAAAATTTAATTGTTTTATAACGAAGTGTCTGTGACTGGCGAAGCATAAAAGTGGCGCCCAGGTTGCCACCATCCGCAGACAGTCAGCCACTTTGCATGTTGAGGAACCTCAAGTGCTTGCCACTTGAAAAGCAACCTGCAACTAGTAACCAACAGCTTGCAACTTACAACATGCAATCGCAGTGGCAAGCAAGCAGGCAGGCAGGCAGACACAAAGACAGATAGACAAATGGACAGACAAAGTGGCAGGTGGCTAGTGGAGGTGGAGGCGGTACCGCGGGCCGCCTCTTAGTGCATATTATTTGTGAATTTAATTTACGGCTCTGTTCTTGGCTCCTCATTATGCCCCAATGTCTTTGACGTTCAACTTGTGATTGCCACAACGGCACAACTCGAAGCTGCTACTTACTTACTTCTGAGCACTAAGAGCTTCCTCATGGAATGTTAATGTTCAGGCAGCCAAAAGCAACACCTACTTCATTATTGCATCTCCGACTAATGCTACATAATACGAGGCTTTTTCTTATTTAGACATATGCACTATGCTCCTGCACACTGGCGTGAGATATTGGGAGTATGGAAAATGTAAAATAAATAAATCAAAAATAATATACCTAAAATTGATTAAAGCGAAATTAATTTTATTTTTTTATAAATTTATCAATTTATTTAAATTTTAAGATAAAAATGAGCTGATTGGCATCACTGTACAGTAAAGTTCTTATAGGCTGATGGGGCGGTGCAATATGCCAGGAACGATCAACTCTTGTTAAGAACAATGTTGGGGAAAGGTAACTAACGTCTCGAGAGCTGCAAATCGTGCTAATAGAAAACTTCATCAAGACGAACAAATATACATTTTATGATTGCAATAATCAAGAGAGACACAACCCACACACACGTACTAACGCATACACACACACACACACACACACACACACACACACACACACATAACGCTTACACGAAGGCTGCTGCAAATCATAAAATCGCAGAGGTGAGTGTGAATTGGGCGTAGTTATGATTGTTGTTTGGGTATGAGCGATGGTTATGGTCAGTGGGTACCCCGATTAGTTGAAAGAAGGTTGTATTATATAAGTACAAATGTTTAAAAAAAAAAAAAAATTATATTATAATGAATTGTGCTAATTAGTGAATATCATTTTGCAACCGGATTGCCTTAAAAGCCAGTTAGTATTGAGGATGAGCTTGAGCCTTAACAAGAACTGGAACCGGAACCAGAAACCTCTCTTTATTTAGCACGCAAGCTGAAGATCGCATTTGAATTTCTTATTCCCGACCGCATTACGTAACATTATTTTAATTATAGTATTTAAAATTAAATCGTCATTTCCCTTCTTATCACAGCAGTCTGTCAAATCTTTGGATTGTGAATAGAAATTCGTGGAACAGTCAACTTATTCCCACACTTCATAGACCAGTTAATTATCATTTGGAACTGAACTTGAGTCTGAGCCGAAGCCGAAGCCAGAGCCGGAGCCGGAGCCTGAGCCTGTGTCAAGGGCAAAGGCTGACAGGGAGGGCGGGAACTAAAGCTGAAGCAGAGGCTGTGACTGGCGGTGTACATGAAGCCAATTAAAGGCGCTCCGAAGATAAAAGACATCGAACTGCAACTGCAAGTGTCATAAAATTTAATTTATTTAAATTAAGAACCTCGCAAAATTTGCGTTTTTAATTGCCCAGTGACACTTTGCCGACGTGCAATTAATGAGTGCGGATGTGAATATGAATACAAAAACAAATATAAATAGGGGAAGATTTGAATGCATGTGTAATGAGTATGAAGTGAATTATTTAAAAGGCTATGAGTGAAGGATGGATGATTAAAATACTATAATTATGTAAATAAATATGAGTATAAATTATGAATTTGCAGCGTCATAAGTGTAAAGTATTTAAATGACTATAAAGTTTATAAAATAATGTCGACATATCTAGAAGTTGATGCTCGTTGCAATTCTTTTTGAAATCGTATCCCCTTCCCACATTTGGCTGAGCCCTTGGCAATGGCAGGCGTTTCGCAGGACTCGCAATTGCCGCCAAGAGTTGAAGCCAGGGATATTGTTTAACAATTTTGAACAATGGCTGGCAAAATTGTGTGTTGAGTGTGCCAAATGAGAGACAATGGCCGGGAACTGAACAATGGCTAAAACGCTTTGAAGGATGCAATAAAAACTAAATAAAGTCATCAAGTCTATTTACAATTTTGGAAATTGTTTCATTCTTTGCAGCGCATTGTCAAATGGAGCGTGCAACTGCAACTGCAACAGCAGACGCTGCAGCTAGGAGCCAACAGCCAACAGCCACCAGCCACCAGCCAGCGGCCAGGGCAGAGGCAACATCAGCAGCGGCAGTTGAAACTGTTGAGTAATTTTGGGTTCATTCGATGAACGGCACCCATTGACATGGTCACCCACAAGCGTCGTTCCAGGTGCAAATAATTTGAAATACCCAAAATGGAAAACTGAATAGTCGTCGCATAGCTTTTGTCTCACTTTTTCGTTCAATGCTGTTGAAGGGATGTGTGATTTATGATAGTCGTCCTTTTCGTTTGAAAACCAACGTACCAACTGCTCGACATTGTGTAGGCGTCAATGTACTTGGACTAAATGCCACTCGAAGCTGGGCCACACCTTTCCAAGTATTTCGACTGCCGCAGCATCAGCAGCAGCAGCAGCATCAGCAGCAGCAGCAGCAGCAGCAGCAGCAGCAGCAGCAGCATCATAAACATCATTGGGCCTGTGGTCATCCTCATTCTCATTCTCATCCTCAATCTCATTCCTGACATTATCGTTCACATTATTTCGATCATCCCCCATTCTTTTTGACCAACACACTTTTGGCACACTTCCTGCTGACCCGTATAACCATATAGATAGGGCCTTCTATAGCCGTAACCCTACCTAGACAAACATCTATTGTTTGAGTATAGGTTTCGGTTGCTTGCGCGGGTGTTCTAGTCCAACCCCTAAAACATAGTCCCATCCCTTCTCCAGCTCCAACCCCGCTAAACGCAGCGTTTAAGGCGTCTCTTAATTTTTCGAGTGGCGTGTCCTTAACTTGTGTTCGTTTACGTTGTTGTTGTTGCTTTTGTTGCTGTTATTCTTGATCCCTATCGCGATCGCCTTTATTGCCCTATTGTGTAATATCATATCAAAAGTGCTTTGTCATTCCCCCCAGAAGACATATCTACGTAACACTCTCCCCGCCTGAAAGCGAGGGTGTTGCGTCCTCTGATCCATTTTCCTCTTGTCTTCAATGAAATTTATTATGACATTCAGCGCGTGTTGAGAGGTTTTAATAAGCGGTGTGTGTGTGTGTGTGTGTGTGTATGTGTTAGTGTGGGTATTGGAGTGCATGTATGTGTAGAGGCTGATGTTGGAATTAAGGCTCGAGAAACAGATTGAGTTTGGGGTCACATAAGACATGTGGTCATGGGTCAATGTAGAAGCCACTACTGTTGAGGTTTAATTTAAGGCCAAAAGGCTTCAAAACCAACGATGATTTATGACATTGAAAAAAAGGAGAATTTTAATATTGAATTAAGACTATGTATATATCGCACCTGGCCAGCTTTTAACCCAATTATAAAAGAATATTTGAAGCCATTTTAAATTTTCAATCAAAGTCAGTTTTTACATAGAAAATTTATATAATAATGATCCATATTATACACCCTTTCATTTCATATATATTCCAGTTTTTGTATATCTCTCAATCTCCTTTCGAAAGACACTCTTTGCATGCATCTGCATGTTGAATGACAAAGACAAACGCCATAAAAATGCCGAACAACAAAGCGAAACATTTAAATTTGTTGTAATAAATTGCATGTGTGTGTGTGTTTGTGTGTGTATGCAACAACAAATACACTACGAACAGATCAAGCAAATATAGCAACAAGAACAAAGCGTATCGACAATTGGCAACACAAAGGCTAAAATGTTGAAGATCTTGGCCAACAACAAAAATTATTGTAGTTCATAACCGCAATGGCAATGGCAATGCGAATGCGAATGTGAATGTGAATGTGAATACAAATGTGAGTCCGATTTCGATTGTGAATGTGAATTGTTGTCGTATCGTTGATGTTATATATGCGTGTAATGGCTTCCTTAAAGCCCGCCGACAGCAAAAGTAAAAACAACAACAATAACAACAACAAGAGGAACAAGAGCACAAGGAGAGCTACGATGATCAAAATCAGGCAGCCGACACTGTCAAGTCCTCAAAGTCTAAAGGTAAGCGGCTCAAGCAGATGACCAACCAAGTAACTGACCAGCCAAACGACAAACGAACGAACCAACCAACCAACCAACCAACTGGGCAGGCATCATGATGAGGTTGTCAACACAGCGGGCAACTGAAACTGGATAAGTGGTACCCGGGTTAAGGAACGGGAACAGCAGTTGGAGCAGCGGCAGGAGCAGCAGTTGAACTTGGTGCTGCAGCTAAGCTGCCAATTTGGTAGGCAGTGTCAAAGATGGTCAATGGGGCGAGCCCCATATTAATTATGAGTTTTCGCCATACACTACCAACGACAAAGTCGCTTCGCTGAGCTAGTTTGTATAAGATTTGATATGAAGGTTTTAAAAATGCAGGTAAAAATAATTTATAATTATAAATAATTTGTCAATTCTATGATAGACAAAAAATATTGAAAACATATATTTTAATTAAATATAAAAATTATTTATATTTTATTAATTATAATAATAATAATAATAATTTAATAATAATAATTTAATAATAATAGTTTAATAATAATAATTTAATAATAATAATTGTAATAATAATATTTTTAATTTAAAAGAAACTATTCCATAATTTAAATTCTGTTTTTTTTTAATTTTTATTTTAATTTTAATTTAAGGACAACCACTCTTCGTTATATGAAAAACTTTTTCCTATTTCTGGGTATTAATATACTTTTATTTTTTGCTTCCCCCCTCGACAAACCATAACATCCTTGCCCTAAAAGCAAAGTACTCTTGACATGAGCTGCCTGACAATTGTCGTGAAACGAAGTTTTAGCCATTAAAATGATTAAATACTTTGGCTTATGCTTAGGCATATCTAAAATTGGATAAGGAATTGTTGCTTTTGGTGTTCTTTGGTAAAACCAACCAGGAGATGTGCTCAGCCAATGGCAATGCGTGACTTTTCGCAGCAGAACGTAATCCAATAATTTTTAATTAAAACTCAACACTCGAGGCAAACAATTTTTTCCAGATAAACTGTCATTATGAGCCGTCAATTAATTTAGACGATGCGAATGTTGTTTTTCTTGTTGTTGCTGTTGTCTCAGTTTTAGCTTTAATGATCATCATCAGCAACATTCAACAACAACAGCAACAACAACAACAACAACAACAACTGATACAACGAACGACACTAAATGAATATTGATAAATGGGGCGTCGAAGTGGGCGTTGAGTGTTTGCTATGAGGCGAAAGACGGCAGAAGTTGTGAAGCGACAACTTCACTTGCTACATAATTATTTTCCGTGGAGTAAGAAGTTGGTAGGAAAAAAGGTATCTGAAGGTTCGAAGGAACTAGAGAGCATGATATATTACATTTTATATACAATATGTTTGTAGAATGTCCATTGAAACTATCAAAAAATAAAAGCCCATTTTTTTTATGGTTTAAAGACTTTTATCTAATCTATAATCTTGATCGATCAGCTTTATGTCTTATATGATTAATAATCTCTTTTTACACTTTAATGTGTGCCTTTTAACTGCTAATTCTAAGAACTTCAAAGCAATGGAATAACATTTCAATAAGTTTCCTAGTTTAACAATAATTTTTTGGTCAATAATAAAATTCTTCAAGGTAGCTTTAAGAACTGAATTATCTATTTATAGATATATCCTAGATAATTCTCTAAAGCAAATCCTAGTCATGGACTTTACTTTAAAGCCATTCCCATCATTAGCTTTTTGGCTGCAATGCTGCCAGCACTGACAATGGTAATAACTGATATGAAAATAACAGCAATCATAGGTCCTGGCCCCGAATGATGAAGAAGTCTTGGGCTGAAGGGTGGGGACGCAAGGGCTACTATAACAATGGAGCTGCAAGATGTGCATAGTTTTTAAACTCAAATTAAAGCACAAATTGCTACCGCAGGCACTTCAAAGGGCCAATCCGACTTGGCAGCTCCATTCCGGTAGCTCAAAGATTTGCGTTGCGGCACAATGCCAAAGGAGGTTAACACACACACACACACACATGTGCACACGAATGCACACAGTCACACATATATAGATACACGTTTAAAAAGGTTCTACTATCGTACAGCAGGCAATTCCAGTACTGGACAACATTCACATCCATCAATTTCTGACGCTTTCATCAAGCTGCCGGCTGCCTCTTGACGACATTTGCCACAATGGCAACTCTCGTAGCTCCCCTGAAGTTGTGGACCCATTGGACCCATGGCAACATGTTCTGATTATTGTTTGCCACACGAGGCAGCCAACTTCTCTGTCCGCGATTGGGTTTTGGCTTTGCTTAAAGCTATGGGCTTGGGACACACGACTTGGGGCTTGCGCATTTAAATTGTCGGCAGGATCCAAGCGTTTTGCGCTAATATCCACCAAAAAGCTTCAATGTTGTCCCCAATGCATTCCTTTATCTCTTTCATTCCCCGTCTCATTCTTTGTGATTTTCTGTATTTTCGTTTTGCTTTCTCCCCTCCTGACTTCTGCCTTTGACATCTTTTCGTCAAAGTCAAATCATTCATTTTGCCGCATCAAAATGCATAAATATTTTGGCCTTTTGCCCATTTTCCCGTTGTGTTGTTTGTTTTGGCCAAGAACTTTGAATTGCTTGTTGATTGTTGCGATTGTTTCTTAGACTTTTGTTGCTGTTGTTGACTGCCATTGTTGTTCATGTATTTGTTATTGTTGTTGATGTTTGTTTTTCGTTTGGACGGTAGTTGTTGGCAGCTTTAGCCTAAATTTAAATCTTTCGTTTAAGACAGGCGCAAATATATTTTTAGGGTAGCCAACTAATCAAAAAGTTTGACTGAGTGCAATAAATCACAGACCAAATGGTCTCCTAAGGCACTCAAATCAATTAAAGTTATGCATCTCTTGCAGGTATCAAAAAATTTTATAAATTTTTTATTCAAAATATTTTAAAAATTATGAAAATTTTATAGCTTAAATAATCCAACTGACAATTTCTTCCCAATTTTCGCAATGAGTTGACAACCCTTTTTACTAACTTAGTTTAAGCGCTGCTATGATGAAATGCCAAATCCGCTTCGCATCAAAAGAATCGATGGATGGATCGTTGGAGGAGTTGTTGGATGACTGCATGGATGGATGGATGGATGGATGGATAGATGGATGGATGAATAAAAGGATGGATGCTAATGCAGTCAGTGAGGCCTCAGCAAGCGGCTACTGTATTCCGCACCAGAATCTCTACACAGGCATCGGCATCGCTTTGATTGCCAAGCAGCCGGCGATTGGCGGTGTGCACAATGCCATCAAAATTTAAATAGCAAACATGCAAGTGGAGAGCTGAGGATCAAAGCAGAAACGGTTCGGGCAAAAACGGCAAAAGAAAGAAGAAAGGAGGAGAAAGAAGAGAGGAAGGAGCAGAAAAGAAATCGCTGCATTCTCTTATGTCTGCGACATTTTTTTGGGGGCCAAGAACTCGACTTGAATTCTCAAAGTTCTGGAATTCGCGGATCCCTTCTGGCAATTAGGAATCGTTCAAGTTATGCGAGATGCGACTAACGGTAAAGTTAAGGCCGCGTTTAAAACGAAGCGCCCGTTGAACAGACCAGAGTTCGAGTGAATGTCAAGGTCAAGAAATGAAGTAGATATTGTTAATCAAACTGGATACCCACATGGATCAGGTAACTGCAGTTGAGAATTGGGTGTACACTCAACTGCAAGTTACAGAATTTATTGATTTATGCCCGACGCAATGGAAAACCCACAATTACGCGACGACTGTGAACACACCGAATGACAAAGATGAGTAACGAGCTCGATCGAGCGGCTATGGAAATGTGATAAGCTATAATTAAGCGGCGAAAGGATGGGATAAGCTGGGATGGAATGGATAAGTCGAGCCAAGTCGGGCTGAGCTGGTCAGGCGAAACCTCCAGTTTAAACAAGGAGGCGTTTATATGCTAAACAACATGCAAGGGGCGTGGCGCTGTAAGCAAATTTAATTTATACAATATGCAAAGAATTAATTTGTATTGAAAGCCGAAGAGTTGAGGAGCTAAGGAGCTCGACTTGGAGCCGGAACAAAAGTTGGCGTTGCAGTTATTGTTGGGGCCATGAATCGTAGTCAGTGTCTGGATTTGCTTTCAGTTGTTAAACTTGCCCTGAAGGAGGCGTGTGGCCGTTTAGGGGCGTACCAATACCAAGCTTGGCATTTCAATTGGGCACCAGGAGTAGCAGCAGGAGCAAGAGCAAGAGCAATAGCAGGAGCAGGAGCAGGAGCAGGAGCAGCCAGAGCAAGGTGGCGCCCCAACTGGTTCTTGAATTTCAATTCGGGTTTATCCGTATCATTTGGGGTATCCTCTTTCCAGGCGGAAATATTAATAATAATTTTCATGTCCGCAACCGCAAAATTATGTACAAACATGCGATATGTCATAACATCATTGATAACCCACAAACAATGAACGTATATATGTATATAAATATATATTTAATCGATCAGGTGGGCAACCTCTATGCACCACCTCCCTTGTGTATAACCGAACCGACAACAATTGACTAATAATTCATAAACATATTTCAACTCGAAGGAAAATTAATTTAACGGCCAAGAGGTAAATATTGTTCAGTCCCCCCCGATTACCTGCTGTTCATTATATGACGTGTTGACATTCCGAATGACAACAGTAACAACAATAACAACAACAACATAAACAGTTGCTTATGTTGTTGCTGCTGTCAATCATTTTGGGTGTTTAGTAACAACTTTTATTGGTTTATGCCAATTATTCATATTGTTCCTAAGAAGAAAAAGAGAAAAACTGGAAGTAAAAATATAACAGCTGCGACTTTTAATGGGAATTACTTTTGGGTACTCGATTGCCTGACCATGAGTACCCCTAACGGTGTCTTTATATCCGTTGCAGAAAGTCACGCAATGCGATCCATTGGAATTACGTACTTTGTGAGGTTTCGTATAAAAAGTTCTAAAGGTTGGAGTTCAACAGCTGAAGAAGAAAATATCCTTAAATTTTTCAATAAAACGATTTTCAATTTTCATGTGTAGAGAAATTAACCTCAAGATACTAAATAATTTAATATAACATTTATTATTATAATTAAATTTCTCTACTCATCAGATACTTTTATAAAAAACATTTAACAAAAAGTTTATTAGACTTTAAAAGAAAATTGTGGAAACATATAGAAAAAAGTTTAAGTACATTTGAAGTTAAAAATTCAAAAAATTGTATAAATGTGTAATGATTTAATTTTACTGACAACACGTGCATAGTTTTTATTTAAGCTCCACTTGTCCACCTTTTCAATAATCATTCCCATCCTTAGTCATTTTCCATGTTAAAATCATTGTTCTTGACACAACACTCTTACCGACGGTACTTCAGATGACAGTTTCTGCATGGCTCTTGGTTATTTCACACCTGTTTTTCTCTCACACACACGTTTTCCCTTTACAAAGAGATTTATCCACTAATGACACTTGCGCATTGCTCATATTCAAATGGCGAAAGCCACAAGGTGGCCCTAATGAGAAGGGGCTGTTAATTTAATTAAGCAAATTAGTGAGTATTCAAATTACCCAAAGACAAACTTGGAAAAAACCAACTCTAATAAGAGTCTCGTTGGTCACAGTCCGTTAAATTTACTACCAGGGAGGGAGGGGACAATATATGAATACTACTGCAAGTACAACGAGTACGAGTACCATAGAAACTCAATCTCAAGCAAATGTCGGATGACGAAGCAATTACTTGGTTTGTGGCAATTAATCAAAAATTGAGGTCCAACATTTACATGTCATCCGAAGTGCAATTGACCGTTAAACGGCGTATAATTCGAACTGTGCAGGATCATAAAACGAATCACATGATTTGCATTTTCGGTGCAGGAAGTAGAAGACACGAAACGTCTCCAAGGAATGGGTAGTTTCTTATAGAAAGGGGAAGAGCTGTAAACACAATGTGAAATCTGTACATGACAGGAGATTTAGTTATGGATACACAAGTTCGTAGATGAAGATAATTTTTCAGGAATCAGAAATAAACCTAAGATCTACTCTATAAAAGTGAAAATATTTAGGTTGGATTTTACGAAAACAAATATCCTTGAAGAACACCAGTTTCTATTACAATAGTTTCCCTCACATCATTAATCAAAAACTTCCCCTAGTAAATAATAAAAATTGACCATTATACGAACTTCAAACGAATCAAATGATTTGCATTTTCGATGGATAATTCCCATGAGCATTTAGAACATCACAAATCATATCAGAGACAAATTGTTCGAGCCTCTAGGAGTGGGGTATGGAAATGGCGATGGTAAGTAAAAATCGTATGATATAGAAAGTTATTACCATCATTGAAAGGACTGCATGCAAAATGAGTACCAAAAAAAAAAATAAAAAAAGAGCGTCGGGTGATAAAAAGCCACCGCCCGCTGGCCAATGATGACGGGCTGGTCGCGCACCAGGAGACGCAGGACAAGCAGAACGAGCTAACGAGGCGTGTGGAAGCCACCCCAACAACAGTGGCAAAAGCAGGATCAGCAGTAGCTGCAGGAGATGGAGCGGACGCCCTATCAGAACGTGACGGGTCGAAAGGGGTGGCGACTCTAGTGAAAGAATAAAAAAATAGCAGAAATTCACGGCAATCATTGAATCCTTATTACAGTCATTATCGAGAGCCGGCCACGCGGGTCCTGTGGTTGCGTTCTTCCTTTTTTTTTTTTTGTTTCTATTCCCCTCCTTGGATTTCATTTTTTATCTTTTTTATCATCATGGCGCTTCAGCAGTCAATCGGTGAGGGGCGTGAGGTGGAGGTGGGGTGTAATTTCCAACTAATTTCAGTTTAGTTGCGCAAACGACAGCGGCGCGTGTCCTAAAGCAATTTTCAGCCTGTGCCGGCCAATGCTTTCCCTCTTTCCCAACGTCGCTGTCATCATTGCGGTTGCTTTGCGGTGTCGTGAGAATTGGTGTCCTTGTCTTTCGGTCGGTCGTCGTCCTCTTGTCGTTCATCGTTTAGCGTATTAATTGTCACAAAGTATCGCGTGGCAATGCCCACAACTCAAGCACAGACTGAACCTCTAACTGTAATTCTCCCATTCCTCCACTACCACTCCCGCAACCATCTAACCACTCCTACCCGTATCCTTATTGGTGCGTCCTTATTTTTTATTCTATTCTATTCTATCCTTACCTTTGATTGCAACGTTTATCGCCTTCAATTTATTTGTATTCGCATTGTCCTTTTCATCGTCTCCCCGTTTATTTGCTCGACCGACGTATTGAATTTCAATTTCAAATTGCTTTCCCCTACTTTCCCCATCAGGTTAGCTCCCTTCCCCAAAGACAACTCATCAATTTCATTTGCTTTTTAGTTAATTTACTAAGTAAATAGGTTGTATAATACCTGGGACAGTCATGTCATATCATACTAGGCGTGTTCCGATTCTCGATACGCTGACCATTGACCCAATAAACGAAGTTTCAATTTTGGGAATGAAAAGAGAAGTTTTATAGATGACTTGCAGGAGAGTTGAGCGGTAAACGGGACTGTTTAAGGACAAAAGTTTGTAAACTTCAGCAAATAATAAAAAATTTTAATTTTCTTGTCATTTTTAATTTCAACTATTTACGAAAATATATTCATATATTATATATTCATAATGAGTTCCGTTTTATTCCCAAAATCACAGAAGTTTTATCACAATATATATAAAATCATGCAAGACTTTTTATTTGCCATTTATATGTCACCTTTTTTTCGACAGGTAATTTATTTACATTCGAATTTGAAGACTTCAGAAATAAATACACAAATAACCAATCAACAAGTTCTGTTATCAATGCAAAATAACAAATTTGATAACAGAAAACAAACCGAATCGATATCCAAAATTAGATTCAATTTCTGGCGTTTCTCATCATTCAAAGTCGTCTCCTTGAGTAACTCTTATCTTCAGAAATTTACCATAATTTCTAGCTCATAAATAAAGTAGGGGTATTCAGGGACAGGTCGGTGGTGTAAGAGGTACATATAAGTGACCGATTGTATGATGACTTTTGAACGCTGATATCATGCATATAAAATCATCATGTGGAAAAGAACATGAGTTCATTAAAAATAAAATAGAGCCCAACCCTTGAAGAAATGGGTAAAAAAAAGAATAGGTTAAGACAGCGCAGAGGAGTAAAGTAAACTTAAAATGCCCTAAACAAATAAAAAAAAAAAAAAAAACTATTTCCTCTGATAATAGTCATAGTAATCAGACGGGTAATTCAATTCAAATGTCATGAGGGGAACAAGCAATTAAAATGAGTTCCCGATTTCAATTTAGAATGGGAGAGAAACAGCAGCAGAGAGCAGGAACGAGTGGAAGAGGGAGGGCTTGTAACTGTTATCATCGATATTCCGAACGCATAAACAAATTTATTTAGTTATTTATTTATGATATTTACCGCGACACCTTTCACAGGTGACACGATGGGCACTGTCGCCGTGGCTTATCTCATCCGCTGATATAAATTGTAAATATTGAAATTCCAGGAAATGCAATGCCCAATATAAACAATTTATTGAAAATCACAAAATGCAAGACCATCCAATATAATTGTAATAGCACTTGATTTCAACGGAAATACCAAATAGAATTATAGAGTTTAAAGTTCCAAGTTCCAAGTTCCAAGTCCCAAGTTCCAAGCTGCATATTCCAATCTTTAAATTATTTACTTCCAAGTTTTATTTTCGGCCATTTTGTATTTATCTTTAAGATTTTTGCATTCTTCTTATGTGTTTTTATTTTTTTTTCTTGATTTCTTTGTGGTTGTCATCCACAGGGTCCCTTGGCTCTTGGCAGGCCAATCAATCAAGTTTTTTACGTTCGTCGAGGCTTTTGCATGCGCCGACAAGATGGAGGCTTCCATCGAGACATAAATATGCAAGGTCCAAGCATGCACAAAGATATAAAAACTGGACACATCTACAGGGCGCACATGCGCACAAATTTACATTGCAAGGTGCAAGATAAAAGGCAGCTTCAAGTCGATCTTCAAATGCGCTTTCGAGTCAAGTAAGCAGCAACTTCAAAGCCAAAACTCTTTTTTTTTTTTCATTTATAAAGTATTGAATAATTTTATGCAATAGACCCCCAATTTTTCTCTTCAGCCAAAACATTAAGTTCAATGGAAAATGCAAGGCTTCCAGCTTACATTTGCCATGTAGCCGCGTTCTGTATTCATTGCAAGCTGGAAGGCCCGGCAGTTTCCATTAAAGTTAACGTCTAATTTAAAAATTACCTGGGATTCGAACACCTTTCAATATTTTATAGAATTCTATTTTTCACACGTCAACTTTAATCACTAAGCTACGCTCTGATTTAATTAATATCAAACTAAAACCAACAGTATCAAAAAAGTGATAGATCTTTGGGTAAGTGTATCGAATGAAATCCAAACGTGGCATTCAACCGCATTGACAAACTGCTCGCCACACGGGGCAGCAATTGGAGGATGAACAGCGAGATTGTCCATTGGACAGCAGCTTGGTACATGTTCCACCTCCCTGAAGCACCTTCCTCTCATCCCCTCTCTCTCACGTAAAGATCTGCAGTTACCACTTTTTGTCCGACTCACATCTCCTGAACAAAGTCTGACATTCTCTTAATTTATGCGTTTTACGCGCTCGATATGCAATTTTCTTGTTTGTCGATGTTCTAATGATGAGACTTCTGGCTTCTGGGTCCTGACTGGAATCCCCTGGTCGACCATTGGACTGTTATCTGTTGCTGGCATGCTGTTTATCTTGTAATATTTATAATGTTTAATGCTAAGCAAACATAATTACATAAATATCATTTTAAATGCAAATTTATTCCATGATAAGCGCCTTCCAATGCGATCCCGACTACATAAGACATCATAAATGTTTTATCAAGTACCTAAGAACTCCATTTAAAGATGTATCCTTAACTGTCTGCCGTACATCAATTATTTATTTATTAAGGCGCCACCTGTTGATCGAATTGAAACTAAACCTTTTTAGAAGTGAAACCATAAAAAGAAGTCAGTTTCCAGGAACTTATAGACTGACAGTCATATCAGTTAATAATTCGAAGAATTATTAAATGATTGAATTTAATAATATAAATATATATAAATAGTTGCTCCCAATGTATATCAAACTCTAATTTTAAGCCAGTTATTTAAATATTTGTTAATCTGCTATAAATGGTAACTATTACAAACCTATAACTAAACTCTTAAGGGTCTAAACGTTATCACCTCCCACACGGAATATTTAAATAACCCTCATGACAATTTCTTGACTTCAATTGATGGCCAATGCATAAACGATCTATTAAATGAAGCTCTGAAATCGATCTAAATTTCTGTGCCCAATTAATTAATTAAGTACACCCACGCAGGCACAGAACATACATTCACATATTGCACACAAACACACACAAACACAGATAGACAACTGTTTTTTACATAAACGAAATGCAATGAGAATTTATGACCGCGATCCGCGTGAGCCTCGTCAACGAGTTTGTCAAAGCAAATCAATAGGCGGCCAGTCGCAAAGGCTGTTGCCCACCCCCTTTACACGCCCACGCACCCAAGTAGCCCGTACCTCTTCTCGCATAGTTCCCACAAGAAATATTATTGTTACTATTGTCCAGATGGGCGACAACAGGCGACAAACGGGCGACACTTGGTTCAAGGGGCAGGAACACGATACAGTGTCAAGCAGAGGGATAGGATGGAGGGACAGACTCTGTGCGTGTAAAAGTTGACTCGAAATCGATATGGATGCGAGCTGGGAGTCTGGTACGTAGAACAATTCTGTACTTTGGCTAATTATTCAATTGAAGAACATTTAATTTATTTCAATATAATCGAATTGAAAGATCAGAGGAACTGGAACTACATCGACGCTCCCACGAAAGTCAAACAAATTAATTTAATGTTTAATTGTCGATACCATGGGTATGGCAGATGAAATGCATTGGCAGCGACGAAGGGGATCGTCTTAAGTGATAGAAAAACAATCTCCCAAATGAAATTTCTCTTACAATATTATTCACATTAAAAATAAATCAATCTTAAAATTTGTGGCACAGACGCCTCTGCCTCTTGTCGCTGTGCATTGGCGTACATTTGTACTGTATGCGCCGCCTACATGAAAGGCTGCAAATTTAAATTTGATTAAAAAGAAGAACGGAAATTCAATTGCAAAATGAAAAATGTGCAAAACGAATAAGAGTGAGAAGAGAAGAAAGAGCAGCTTTTAATTGAATTATAAAAACGACTAGAAAAGAGTTAAAAATTAACAGAAGAGCTGGAAATGGACATATGTGCTCTGAGGCGACGTTTATGCCATTGGAAAGGATGTCCTTACATTTCACTTAAAAAAGAAGTTTTAAAATTATTTTTATAATACATCTTCGTACTCTTTAAAAGTTTTGCTTAAGTTCCAAATATTCAGGATCATATATTTTGTAAGGACTTAACTAAGAAATACTGAAGTGGCTATGTCTTTGCTTTAAGTACATAATCTCCTTAACAATCGCCATTCAACGCACTTTGCACCTCATGTCACATATTAATAAGTTCACCTAATGATATGATGGGATTTATGATCGTTTTTAATGCGGGAACGAAACGCATAAATTAATTAGGAGTTTGTCTGAAGTGACAATGAAGGACAAGTAACACGCGTAATCGTAAATGTTTATTAATTTTTTTGCCATCACAACGACAATAATTAAATATGTATAAGTCGTAGTGTAAAGAGTATAGAGTATATCGGGTATTAAGTACTGCGTGTGTGTATATACTCTATAATATGATACATGGTATATATGCACTTGGACATGCACGAGTGTTACGAATGTATTTACGATCAAGACAAATGTGTCACCAATGACAACAACTACATAAGCATTACAAACAGGTCTATAAGTGGCAATGAGGCATAAACCGTAACACGGCCACACAACATGACACAAAAATTAATAACAGCAGCGACTTTTCTCTCTCTTTATCTCTATCTATACGAGCGCACACACGTCTACCGAGTGTGTGTGTATGTGTGTGTCTGTGGTAAAGTCATTAAATTTACAATAATGCGTACAATAACTAAACGCGAATTAACTAGTAGAAATGATGAAGCGCAAGGAGTCGACCCTACAATATCCTGTAGATTTGAAATAAGTAACGATTCTTTGTTGCTATAGAAGCAAGGATATTTTTGAAAAATTATATAGTTCCTTAATAAAAGAGATGATTTAAAGCTCGGGATCGGCCATATTATAACGACTTGATTTAGAGAATATTCATTGTGATCTACCACATTTTATATTACAAATTAAGTATATCCTCTGTTCAGCTACCTCTACGAAGTATGGGGTATAAAAATCCAAGCTGCCTCCGATATTGTCAAGCAATACGCGTAATTGAAAAAGATGTCACCTTATGGAGCGATAAGTTCGTATAAGTTGCTATTTAGGTTGATGGGTAGCTTTGGGTTGGTAGCTTCGATATGATGGCCGATAAGCTCCGGGAGTACATATAATTATTTGCTTTTAATTAAATTACGAGGTACAAGTGTGCGGGTAAATGGATTTGTCTGAAAATTAGAATTGTTAAAATGTATCGAACGGTTTTCCCCTGCGCCCCGTCACTTCAATCATTTCCTGTAATCGAACATAAACTCATTAACAACATTTTTAGGGATCGACTTATCAGAGGAATTTGAGTTTTAAATTCAATAATTTTGGTTGCCCGTAGATAAACGTCTTTGGAATGTTTTTGACTCAGTTTCACAATGTCTTAAGTTCACATTGAACAGATTGCCTATGGTTGTGGGTGGGGAAAATAAGAGGAAGGGAAATGAATATACGCAAAAAAGAGTAGAGTAGACAAGAACAACAAGAAGAGACAAAATCTCTTTCCTGATACGTGATCAGCGCATATTTATCGCGACATCTGCACAGCTCGCCCCATTAACAGGCTTAAAAGTATGCCCGTAATGAGGCCACAGATGGAGAGATAGAGGATCATCGGACCTACAGCTAGAGCAACATCGAAGCACCAGTTCCAATGGAAGATCGTCAGCCTCGATATGGTAAGCACTCAAAACTGAGCTGCGAAGAGCCTCACCACTTGGCAATGTTGTCTATGCAGAGCAGCGGCTGCTGCTACTGCCATCTATACATCGGTACCCCAACCCATACTTTTACTCCTACACCAACTCCTTCTCAACTCCTGTTTCAACTTTATTCCCTCTCCACCTCCTATTGCTACTCTTCCTCGGGTGCAGCTAGTTTCAAGATCACAATCGCTATCGATGCCACCAGCCCAAGAGTACGCGAAACGCGTGCACGACCTGTCAAATTGCAGTTGGCGCTTTTTTTCGTGCACTCATTATGATTATGACTGTAGACCGGGAATAGAACATGTTGTGGGAGATCGCTGAACATACACCAAATAAGTGTGTGTATCTATTGGGTGTAAGAAGTAGTGCAAAAAGGCGAACTAGCCCTTTTATTTAGATCTTTAGGCATAAGGTTCAAAAGATTATTTAATAAGGAAACTAAATATTTTAAGAAACATTCAGAAATTACAAAATTATATTGCTTAAAATAAAAACCTACTTTTATTTATTATTCTCTATCAATTAAACTATGTTTAATATTATATCTTCAATATTTATTTATTTTGTTTTTCCTTTTAAAACATTTCTAAGCATTGTTTTTTTTCCCATATCACTAACGAAATTTTCATATATTCATATTATATTCATAAATTGTGAAATTCCTACCATACATCCATCTAAACATTAAATTCTTCATCCATGCAGCCATTCATCCATCTGACTGTCCATTCAAAACCCATTGGATGTCTAATTGGCGCTTGACTCTCTACGCGCCAATTAATACAAGTTAAACATTTAAGATTTTTCTCTTTCATGGAAGGACAGCTGCGAGAATAAGAAGAAGTAGAGAAGAGAAGAAAAGAGAAGAGAAGAGAAGGGAACAGAGAAGGAAAATGGCTCAAACAACAGAGAGTTCGGGTATAAAAATGCTTTACAAGTACACAAAAGTGTCATTCCATCACTCACTTAAAGTATTCATCCATTAATTGCCCGAAAGCCATTGCCAGGAGAAGACTGGACTACGAGCGCAGGACAGGCACAGGACAGGTCGCAGCAACTGACGCCAGTGGCTGGAAAACGATGCTAACAAAAAAAAAAAACAGCTACAACAACAACCACAGTAACGACAACGATGATGATGACAATGACAACGGCGGCGGGCAACCTTTCAAGTTCAGGCGGCAGCCATAATGCAAAGAGCTCCAACTTCAGATTCAGTTTCCAGCTTCATGTCCAAGTGCAGTTGCAGCTTTGTCGTCGTCTGCCTGCAGGGCAATTACCATGACTCGGAACAACGCAAGGCACGACGGAGCAGGACAGAACATCTCAGGAGCAGAAGGGGAAGATTTAAATCAGCACAAAATACGAATCGTTTGACTGGAGGGATTGGCTGAAGCCTTGACAGGCGCACGTTGACAGTGCGTTTGACAGCAGACAGACAGACCATGGAGCAGACGAAGACCCATTCCACAAGGATGGCTCTTCAACCGCTGCTGCTGTTGCTGCTGCTGCCGTTGTTGGTCCTGTTGGTGATATTCAAAGTAATTGCTTGAAAAATGCAATAAAAATGTACAAAGAGAACGAAAAGTAAGCAAAACAAAAACTGACAACTGACGGCAAAAATGGTGGAATCTGGTCGAGAACGCCTGAGTATGTGAAAAAGTACAATTGTTATGGTGGCATAAACCATACCAGTAACTGGTAACTGGCCACTAGCCAGAAACATCCCAACACCCGTTCTCTCTGTGCCTCCAAGACTGACAACAGCAAATGGAGTCCAGTGATTGGATGCATATCAAAGTAGACAGCGGGAACAATGAAACCCAACAAACTATCCCGGACAACAGCAGTCATCTGTGAGGATCTGGTAACGCCTTTAAGGCATACGCAAAGCTCTCGATCATCCTCAGTGGCTGTGATTCGCTCGTATTTGGCGGTGCTTTTGCTTTAAGCTCACACCAATCAGCGCTCTGTTGGTCAGAATTGAGGATATATGTGGCAGCTAGGACTACAGGAGGTAGGTACAAAAGAATTGGTGTAAAAAAATACATTGTTTTAAAGGTTTAAAATCTTCTTCAATACTAAAAATTAAAATAAAATAATTTACTTTTTGTTTATGAGTGAAAATTATCTGAACTTTGAGGAAAATCCTCTTCCATTTAGAGTCCCAATTAAATCAGCTCTTTTCAATTCATGAAAAGTTGTGAAGCACCGAAAATGAATACTCCTATCACCCAAGCACTTTATTAGCATCAACTTTCAATAATCGAGAAATGATTACGTGAAGTGTCAATCGTTTAGCTCGGCTCGGGTCAAGGATACGTAGGCGACATTGCTGGAGGGGCTTTATCCAAGACAAGGATGCGTTTAAATGTAACTCAAAACCAATGGAGCAGAGCAGCAAATAAGGACAGACGGTTTACATAACACTTATGCCCAATCAAGAGCCCAGGCAGCCAATGAACTCCCGTAGATACACACAAATACCAACACACACTTGCAGTTACAAAAATACATAGATACGCACAAACACACACACAAACAAACACACATTCAAAGGCAGATAGAGAGGCGTCTTCTTAAATACTTGCAATTTTATGAACCATCGGAAAAGTGAAAACTGCGAGAGGCGAATAGGAAATACGATACAATGACCACCAAACAGTCAAGGACATGGCGCGAATTCAACACTCCACCCACGGTCTGATCCCAGACAGACCGACAAACGAATTGCAACGCTTAACCAGACAACTGGACGCTGACTCAGATCGCATGGTTTCAAGAGGTCAACTGGTGTCAAAGTTCGCGCGAAAACTCGCGCGAAAATATAATCAACTTTTTGGAGAAAGTGAAACGATTGATTTGTGGGTGAAGGACCAACACAGTGTGATATTTGACTTAGATTTCAGGATTTAGTAATGCGTTGAAGTCCTGACTTCTAATTTGAACTTGCGTCAGTTTCCAGTAACTTGTGCCTTAAATGCCGACGGCATCTTCAATACTCAGAAATTAACTACGTTAAGAGTGAAAGACGTTCAGTTTAGTAAATTAAATAACAAGTATCTTTATATGTATTGATATGGTATATAATATTTTTATGTACATGTCTTTACAATTCTAATTATTATATTTAAAATTATAAAGAATCAAAAAGGCACAGTCAAAATTCGAATCAATAATCGAAAAGCTACTTTGATAAACTTAGAACTTCAGATCCAAGGTCTTCATGTGTGTTATATGCAGATCAGACTTTAACCGTGTCATATGTTTAAAATAAATGTGCATAACAGACTTCAATTATACCTTCAATCAATGCTCCTCAGTCAGTAGCTTACTTGGTTCTTATATGAAATATAATTGTAAAGCACCTGGAAAGTTTTCTCATATAACAAATATCTACTTATAGGCACTTCCTAGTCAATTCCTCTGCAGCAACTGGGGAGCTGCTGCTCCCTTATCGGCTTAGTCATCCAACACGCAATAACCAAGCAGTCAGAAGAAAAAAAATACTAAAAACAACAACAAAATTAAGGAGCACAAAAAATCATCGGGAAAAGAAGTAAAAATTTTGCAATTAACTTGGGCAATTTTTGCGATTTTTAAATATTATAGAACACGCACAACAACACACGTGTAAATTTCTTATCCCACACACTTACATACACATACACACAGGCAGTCACCCGCACCCCCTCACCATATAGTGGAGCAATGCGAAAGCTACGGCACTTGCTTTGGCATTGCCAGTGTCTGGCGATTCAGCGATCTGGCAGCATTGATAAGCACTTGGGAGCAGCCAACAATTTACAGCCGAAAACTGTGGCTGTGGCTGTGGCTTACTCCTCCGCCAATCCCTAACCTTGCACAATCCCATCTGGGCAGCTGCTGTGCGGTCTGATCTTGGCCAAGAGCCCAACTGGCCAAGACCCCGCATGGCTAACTGGTCACAGCTTCCGCTTGCCTCCAATGCGAAGAAAACTGCTCGTGGCTACAATTTTATTTACGAGTCATGCGCGCGACCGTCGCCTTACAGACGGCCCAGCCTTGTAACCCCTCATCCCCCTGCTGAAGTGCACTTCCTTCTGCCTTCCCACTTCTACACTCAATTCCCTCTACCAAGATCAAGCTCAGTATCAGTCTCAGTCCCAGCTCGAGTCGCCTTCGCATTCGCGTGTGTGCGTCGCCTTCTCTTATTCATACTCATTCATTCATGAGGATCGAACCAATGGAGAGTGTGGAATATATCGTGCCTTAGAGCTACACTGGACACGCACCTAATAAGTTTCGATTAGAGTCCATGTGCGTCTCATCTTGTTGCGGGTGAGTTAATTAAAAGCAAGGAGGAGGAAGGAAGAATCCCAGCTTTAAGATAAGAGTTCACTATATATATATTTATATAATATCGGATAAGATCTTTAAGTACACAAATAAAAACTATACAAACAAAAGATTGTTTGATAAACGAAAAGGATAAGAAAATATAAAATATTTGATTGAGTACAGATTAAAATTAGATTGAAGTTTGCAGATGCTGGCAAAGAAAGTCCAGAGTGACAATGGAGGAAAGGAGAAGTTAACCTTCACACTGTCTACCGAATATCGATGATCATGCAACAATTCCTATTGATATCCCATCACAGATAATGCCCATCGTTGGAGATCATCGTAATGGGACAACCAAATGAATATGACTGCCAGCAGGCAAGCCACTGGGACAGCCACTGAGTGAGGCACTGACAAGCTTCCAGTGGCTGTCGATGGCTAGCAAATACACACAGCCCACACACTGAGGCAACTGGCAAACAGTTTTGGGCCACGTTAACGTTTTTGTCTCGAACGCTCTGCCAGCCACGGTGTCGGGCTAATAGACATTTTGCCTATTTTAATAAGTGGCTAAAGGCGTGAAATACTCGCGGTGCTGGTGTTGCTGCTAGTTTCCAGTTGCCTATGGTTACCTATGGTTGCCTACGTCGTCGGTGGTTTCTGCTTCGGTTTGGCAATACCTTTGAGCCTCTATCGCTGGGCCAACTATCAATGGCATGGCCACCAATGCAGTTGCCACATTCAACATTGTTGCAGTTGCAATTGAAGTTGCAAGCAGTTGCCTGCCAGTAAATATGATTTTTTGCAGCTGCTTGTTTTCTCCTCCCCCCACACTGCTACACTACTGTCCTAAGACCCCTCCTGTACGCCTGTAACACCAATTTGGACTCCAGCCACAAGGTGAGAAATGAGATTTTAATCGGACGTGTCTGATTTCAAATGAGCTTTAATGGGGAACCCATTTAGCAGCACTTACCCAGGGCTCCACTCACAGACTCCCAGACAAACCGACTCCCGGACCCTCGTGCTTCCGGACCGAGAGACATCCAGACTCCTGGTCTCCCATTCTCCCAGTCTTTCGGTCTTTGCCTTCTTTTGGTTTAGTTTATTTATATTTATTTTCTTTAGTTTTTTATTTTAGGTATTTGCAAAGGTTTTTCCTCTTATTATCGTTTTGTTCAGCTTGTGGCAACGTTTGCAACTTGCAACTTGCCTTTTGCAAAACCGGCAACATTTTTATTACTTTGCCACCAAGAAAACGTTGCATGTCGCATTAAAATTATTGAATTCATTCACTTTTATGGATAGTGGCAAACTTTTCAATTTTTTCTGACGAACAGAAAGCCAAAGGAATTAAGCTTACATAATACAAATTTGGGTAAGTCCGTAAATTTAATTTGCTTCGCGAAGAAGCGATGCGGCAAGTTAAGACACACTTAAAAAAAACTTCTTCATTCAAGAAAGTAACAATACCTACAAGGATATTTCCAACTTTCCCTATACGTGCTCTACACGTGTATAGAAAACTACTAAATTCCCTTCTTTAATTCCCAATCCGAACCTTACTCCTTTAAGATTGCTGCGCGTGTGGCAGTGGTCCTCCTTGTGCCTACACCATTAAGGACCTAATAATTTTGCGCCTGTGCATCGCGATAAGCACGCAAAATCTTTGCCTGCTCCAAACCATTCGACACCTTTTCTGCAACTCCTGGTCGAGATTTGTCCAGCCACCCATATTCCGCATCTGTCCCTATGTCTGTCTGTCCTGGCCGTGTGTCCCCTTGGGCTGTTTAAGCAAATGATCTGCAATCCAATGAACAGCCGCCAACACGCAACAGCCGCCAATACTAAACCGCACCTCACCGCACCCCTACCTCTACGAATGCCTCATACCAAGTGTGAATTGTTTCGTGCCCAGAGCAAAGTTGGCAGATAAGTGAGGGCTTGGCCACAGGTAGGCACAATCTGTGGCAAGCAGCTGCAGCAGGCAAAGCCAAAGCAGTAGTCGCCTTACCCGGGCTTTCTGACGTTTTTGCATACGACCCATGGCCAGCATGTGCTCTGCGTCTTTTAGACCCTATGGAGCTGGTCGGGAACTGGAGCTGTGCCTCACCAGGCGTGCAATTTTCAACGCGCATTCTTGACGTTTTTTCCCACATTAAGTGCATTGTTGCGAAAGGTAGCTACCGGTCTTTGGCTCTTTGGATACTATCCATGCAAAACAGCTTGTTAAGCACTTGTGCCCCCAACAACAACAACAACATTGTGGCACATTGTGTGCTCGACTTAAAGGTAGGGTTTTTGTTTCTTTGTTGCCTTTTTTTTCACTGTTTCACTTTTTCTCGGGCTTATTAGGCAAATAAAGCGCACTTTGGGCCAAGGTAGCAATTGCTGTGTTTAGCCCGGACCACGCATTATTATCATAAGCTGAAGGAACGAGCCGCTGTTTAAAGGTAGGAGGAATATCATTATCGTTATCGGAGGGCTATCAGACGCATAAGGCACGCATTGCATGTCAAGATCTGAGATGAGATTGAGGGATCTCAGAAAGAAGTTCAAGGTCACAATACGAAATCAGTTAAAAAAAAAAAATGCGTATACGTTACTAATTTTTTATTTACTTTCATTATTGAACGTCAAAAGTCTGTTTACTTTTGGGTTTATTAGGCATTTTTATTTTAGCTTTATTTTGTTAAGGTACCGATTTGATTTCCCTTTATGAATATATTACTTGCTAAGGATAATTTCCAGTTACAACATAAGCTGAAATTAAATATAGTTTAAAAAAAAAAAACTAGATCTTGTCTGATAGGCAACTTTGTTTTAAGAGAGATTGTAATCAACTAAGTTTGCATCATTACAAAATTTTAATTTTATATTACTTTAAAGTCACAGAGTTTCAATCAATTTTATGGGTCGACTCTACGAAGCTCCCGAATCTATATCGTATTTTTATTATTTATTTAACAACATATAAAAAGCTCCTATCACTTAAGCCACAATGAGTCCTACATAGAATTACTTTTGATATTCAGGCACACGTTCAAGGGGCACATAAGTATTCATTTATATTTTAACTCAAAACACATGAAGTGCATTACTCATACGCGCGGTTGCCCGTGCTGAGAATTTCGTTCCCTGGAATTCTCATATTTCATGTAAAAACAGAAAAAAAAAATAAATACGTAGAACAACTACCGCAACACATACATTCACGCACACAGGAGCACTCACACACACACACAAAGTATATACACGTCATACTTGAAAATTCAATAAAAAATTGGGCAAATTGAAAATGTTATCCCCATTCCAGTGTCCCTCGCTCCCCGCAGCGCTGACCTATCCATAAACAAATAGGAATCGCCTGCCCCGAACAGTCGCTCATAAATATTTAAAAATTAATTTCACAATATGTTGGGCGCCTGTTTTTTTTTTCCTGGGATATTTTTCTTATTTTTTTGGCTTCTTTTTTTTCGATTTTCTTGATATTTTGTTTTTTATTTTTTATTTTGGTGAACAGAGGGCGCTTTTGGGCTAAGAGTCATTTTTCAATTTCATACTTAATTTTATGGCATAAATGCCAAAGTTTTATATAAGAGTAAAAGGGAGATAACTGCAATAAATGAAAGAGAGCAAACTACTGCGCATATGTATGTGTGTAGGATGCCATCATATTTCATGTGTGTATGTGTGAGAGTCGAGAGGTTCTCTAAGGTGCAAACAGAAGGCAACAGCAGCAATAGCAGCCGCTGTAATTACATACAACCACCCAACTAAGTGGATGAGGGAGATGATGGCGGTGGTGGGTGGTAGTCAGCCGATGCTATTATATTCTAAAACCACACACATGCATTGCATAAGTTGCATATGTATATGTATATGTATATGTAGAACTTCACGGGGAAAGGAAACAAAGGACGGCTGCGGGACTTGGCAGGACAGCAAGAAATACCTTTCATATGGAGAACTTTGGTCCACAGTTATCGTATTTTATGTGCTCGTCCGGATGCCGGTTCGTATTGGTGTCCGGATCCCAGTCGTTGTCCTGCAACTTTGCAACACATGCAGCACACACACGCACAGCACAACACAGACACACACATATACAAGCAGCGACGTCGTCGTCGTTTGCAACATTTTCTGCCATTTGTGCAGTTTTTCATGTTCTTGTGCATCTGCAGGATATGAAAATTTTCCAAAGCGCATTTCTCTCCTTCGTATCCCTAACCGCTTATGTACATATGTGTATATGTATTTGTATATACATACCATGCATGTGAGAATCTATGGGTGCAGCTTGCGTGTGTGTATGTGTGCGTGTGCGTGTGTGTGGTGCGCATTCAAGTTGGGAAATTGTGCACTTACATTATCATAATGGCAATGGTTTTGACTTGAGTTGAGTGCCAGAGTTGTCACATATCAGAGAAATTTATTATCATGAAATATTGACGAAAGACAATACAAACTAAATAAAACATAGGATTGGAAACACCCTGTGTTTAGTTATTCATTTTGAAAATTCAATTTAAAAACGTATTATTTTAAGATTCTGCAAAAATATCTATGAAATTTACTCTCTTATCTGTATAATTAAAATGATATTTGATATATATAAAATCCGTTTTACTAAAATGATATATGATATATAGTAAAAGTAAAACTCTAAGAAGGTACAATTAATAAATATATACATATAGAAAGATCAATCCATATGTAGAGACAGAGAAATATAAAATACTCTAAACGCAGATTGAAAACTTCTTTTCGAAATGGGACTTCCTCAGCTTCCATAGGTATGACTTGTATGACTTGTAGGAGTCCTTGGCAACCCTAGCTCAAGTATCATTTGCCTGTGTATGTGTGTGTGTTCATATGTCTGTGGATACGTAAATGCCAGTAAAGTCACGACAAAGTGGGTGCCACACCACTTTCTCTCCTCCTTCTAAAATTACCTGCCCCTCCCCATTTCTCCTCAGCCTAGTTCACCGCCCTGGGCAGCCATTGTATTATGTTTGCTTAGAGTATGTGTGTCTGTGTGTACTACTATATGTGTGCGCGTGTGTTTAGTGATGGAAAATATTATTTTTCATAAATTTTAAAATATACCATACGAAAGTAAGGGAAGGCGGCAGCCCCTGTGCCAACGCCAATCCTCGACTGGGCCGAAGAACTCTCCAACGTGTGTGTGCTCTCCTTTTCGCTCGCACAAGCTGCCTGCATGTACCTATATACAATCTTTAGTATACAGATTTGGGCAGCATATATATACATATATATATAAATATATATATAAAGTAAATATATACGCACACATACACCTACGACCCGCAAATGGCGTACAAAAGGCAAAATAGAGGAAAATGTATGCAACATTTTACAATGCAAAAGCCATTTACTTGCGACAGGCAAAGAATGTGAGTAAAAGGGAGAGTAAAAGAAGAAGAGAAGCAGAAGCAACGCTTGTGTGTGAAGGAAAAAGCAAGGAAGTAGCTTCAGTTCGGATAAGTGTGCGGGTAAGCGGGTAGGCGGGTGTGCGAGGCAGTCAACATATGAAAAATGAAAAGTCACAACTGTGGAAAATAAAAAAGAAAGAGGAAAATATGTTGGATATGCTCGCTCCTGGCAGCACCCACTGCTTGGACAAGGCACTCAGCTCCTTATATAGTATTCCCTTCTATTGTATTCACCCACACATATATTCTACACATGCACACAGCTTCCAACTTTTTTTATGTCGTTTGTCCCGAGCGTAATATAAATAAAAAGAGACAGGAAATGTTTGCAACATGTATAAATGTAAAAAAAAAAAAAATTGTAGAAAGAAAAGAGAAGTGGAAAAATTCAAAAAGTTAAGAACGCCGTTAGGTGCGCCCCTCCATATGAAAAATGATGCGAATGCCAGCTTATGGGGCGTATGCGTTATATGCCATGAATCCAGCAGCGGTAGAAGCAGCAATAAGAAGAGAGATAGAGATAAAGAAAAGGACAGAGCATTGCGCTCTGCATATAGTCAAATGCTGAGGCTCGTGATACATTTTTTAAAACTTTCTTGCTGTCTCATTCAGTTCTATTGGAGGCTTTCCTTATGTGATAAAATCTGTTTGGTAGTAAAAACTTTGAGGGAGGTTTTTATTAAAGGCATTCTTGATATAAAACCTAGAAGAAACACCGAGGGCGGGATACACAAACACTTGCATGTAAGCTTCCTTACAATGAAAGTTTTCAATAAAATTGGTTTGTCGATAAATGTGGGAAAAGGCAAGGCGGCCGATGATTGGCGATAAGAAATGCAATGAATGGATAACTTCTAAGTAGATGAACCTTAAAATGTTTAGAGAACACATAACAGAAGACTCGTCTAACTAAAAGAAATGTAAGCAATTAAAGCTTAAAATCTGAAAAATATCAATTTTCACTCGCAACTCTTATAAAATTCTTTTATTTCATAAAATGTTTATCATATATTAAATTTATTCAAAAAATTCACTTACTTTTCCATACGCATTAATGACTCCCATTTAGTCATTTGCATCAATAGCCACCATTTCAACGAATGTTTTAAGTAACGGTTAGATAAACAGCAGTTGTCTATTGATTAGCTAATACAAGTCCAACAAACTACAATTGCTATCGATTAGTTGAAGCAGAAAGCGGACTTAAATGCTCAAGTGCTTAATTTAGAGCGACTCACTGGGCGACCACTAAAACAGTTACATTTTTGGCAGCGAAACTAAAAATAAAACATACACATACAATGGAATCAGACAGACAGAGAAATAGACAGACGCAGGACAATGACAAACCAAAAACAAAATACGAATAACTACACAACAACAAAAAGAGCAACAAGATGAGGTTGAAGAAGAAGAAAATCAGCAGCTGGCCCGACGATTTTGCTAATCAATGAAATTAAAGCACGAACGCTACAACAAAAGAAATTACACCAAAAATAAAACCCCAGCGAGGACGAAAGCTTTAAGAGTTACTAGCCAAAGGGGAGAAGGGCGACTGCTGGGCGGAAGCAGCGAAGAGCGACAATGGTAAATGGTAAAGTGAAATAGTGCACGAGACGACGACGCCGCCGACAAGGCAACTTTAATGAACGGAAATTAGCAAAGTAAAGGTAACGGCGAAATGAGAAGATGCTATAAGCTAGGCGAATAACTGATGCCAGCTGCTGTTCCACGTTTAAGGCGAATTTGGAGCTGAGCGAGAAAGCGGGAGCGAGTGACTGAGAGAGAGCCACGCACATGCGCGCACTGAGCGATAAGCGCCAATGCCATTGGCTACTTTTGGTTAGCTTTATTTGTGTGTGTGTGGTGAGTGTTTGTTGTGTAAGTGTGGAGAGCGAGCATTTCCCCAGCCTGCCTGCTGGCCTTCTGCTTCTACTGTTGAAGCATAAACAAACCATTTTGAATAAAATCAACAGCAGCAAGAGCAAGAGCAAGAGCAAAAGCAAAAGCAACAACAAAAGCTTTGTTGCATGTGTGGAACGCAAGTGACGGAGCTCGACAACTTGGATGCTTAGATGCTGGTGCTGCACTTCTCAGTTGCAACGCAGCAGCAGCAATACGCAAAGTTGTCGACGCAATCGGCGCATCGCGCGTTTTATTTATCTCTGTGTATGCGTGTATGTATGTGTGAGTGCATGAATGTGTGTGTGCTTGTATGGCTATACGTGAATTGTCATTGCGCGTGCATGTCAGCTAAAACAACAACAACAACAACAACAACAACTGCAGTAAACTAAATTGAAATCTGCTGCTGTTGCTGTTGATGCTGTGCGTCGCTTGCTCTGTAATTATTTTAATTTATGCGTTTATCGCTTTTTACGCTCGCCGCTACTGCTGCCATTGGCTTTTACCTCAACCTCTTCTTCTCTTTGTTTTGTGCGCTCGCCTTGTCCATTGACATTCGCATTTTGACAGGCAGCGAATAATTCGCGGTTCTGCATCGCCATCATCGCCAATTCGCCATGTCAATTTTTTTTCCTGCCGCTGCTTGTCTTTGCGAATCAGTTAACGTTTTTGCCGCTCGTACTGCTTCTTCATTTTTTGCTGTCAAGCGGCAAATGTCTTTGCTTTATCACGCACACACACTTACACACATATATATATAAATAATGCCCAAACAAACGTACTCATAGTTTTATTATAATTGAATTAGAATATAAATTACCGTCGGATAAATAAATTAATTTAAAATTAGAACAAAATTTTTTGTAAAAATTAATTTAAAAAAAAAAAAATATAAATATTTATTTTTATAAAATAGATCAAAATTTCTATTCTAATTGCATTGCCCTGTTAACTTCTCCTTATATCCCTTTGAAGCGCGTACAAGAACGTTTTGTATGCGGGGCTTTTATAAAACTGCAAATCAAGTTAAGGGGACGGCCCCCTGTCTATTGTTCACAACCCCTGAGAGAGCACAATACATATATAATGCCAAATCCGATAAGAACCACCCACTCACACATACATACAGGCTCAGGCCACCCACACAATACACGCTTTTGATTTTAAAACCTCGTGCCAAGAAAAGTGCAAAAAAGAAAGAAGAAAAGCAACGAACAAAAAACGAAGGCAACGAGCAGCTATAAAGCGCGCCCAACTCCCAAAACGCCAGCGCGTCTCCAAGTCCAAGTCCAAGTTACTAACGCTAGCGTCGCAGTCGCTGCCGCAGTCTCGGTCAACGTCACCATCACAGTTGTGCCCTACCCATAGAGCCACCTGCTAGCAGTGAGCATACATTCACATACGCACACATACGCGCGCACGTTCAAAGAAAAAATGCTCTCACACTCACTCACACGCATACAGCTGCTGCGCTGCCCCAACATCATCTAAAACTTTTTTTTTTTGCGTGCGCTTGACATTTTGTGGACGTCGTCGCGAATTGTTTTTTTTTTGAACTGTTTTATTTTTTTTTTAGTTTTTTTTTGCTCATATCTTGTGGCGTTTTTTAAGTCAGTCGTTTGTCGGAAGTCAATCAAAAAGCGTGTCTCGCTCACACAGCTCCACAGTGTTGCACAGTTGCAGTGGCAACAACGCAGGGCGTGAAAAGCGGTGACAACAACAACAACGATATAAACAACGGCAACGACGAAGGTGACGGCAAAATCGAGCGCGACGCCATTTTTGCAATTAAATTTTATCCCGAAAACAAACAATTAAATTAAATCCGAATTCGGAGTGGCGTCTTTCCGAAGGTGCGGCTAAACGATCATTAAACGCGTGTAAGTGCAAAAACTGTATGTGTTCATGTATCTCTGTGTGTGCTGCATGTTGTGTGTCTGACTTTTGTCACGGTAAAAAGGTCTGCTTACATTTAAAAATTAAGGACAAAGAAATTAGAAAGGAAGAAGATCCCACGATCGACTGATTCTTGCTGACATTTTTATGGCGTCCTTAATAATTTTAAATAGAAATGTTGTATATAAATATATATGTGTGTCTGTGTGATTGTGTAAGTTATGTCTGATTTTACCAACTTGGTTTGTGTTTGTTTAGGGAAAGCAAGTACCTAAATTATATTGACTGTATTGGGATGATTAAATTTACTTTTTCAAAAAACAAATATTTTTTAAAATATATTTAAAAAAAAAAGAGAGTTTAAACATAGTTTAAACTAGTTTTTCTTATAAAATTATAGAAAATTTCTCGTTATTTAAAAATAAATTTTGATTTTCTCTTTAGAATTTCAATGATTGGAACTTTTCCAATAATTGTAAATTTGAAGTAAACAGAAATAATGAATATAAAAATTTAAGTTAAAAATTAATTTTTTATTTCACAAAATTTTTAAAAAAAGCTTATCCTACCTTTTTTTTTGTTTTTTATAAATTTATATATAAAATTATTAGTCTTTCTTGTAGTTCCATTTATGTATAAATCTTTAAGCTTAGTTACCATTTAATAATTTCAAAGACATCAGAATTTTATCTTTACAAGAGACTATGTAGAACATCCAATGAAAATTATGAAAACAGTGCTTAAAAATTAAAGAAGTGTGTGAATGCTTAGGTGTGAGTGTATGTATGTTTGTCGTTAAGCGACACGTCGTTCTACAACAACAACAAATTGTGTTCAATTTTTGTGAACAAGATAAAGGAAAATACGCAAGCTAAAAATAACGATACTTATCAACCGAAAATAGCTCTATCAAAATTTTACCATAAAGAAGGCAATAAGTAATAAGAGAATAACCAATTTTTCATAAAAGAAATTATTAAAAAAAAAAAAGTAAAACTAAAAAGCAAAAAATATTGAGGAGGAGAAGAAAAATGAGCACATAGAAGAAGAGGAGACACTGAAACAAGTTATGGAAAGTCGGAATCCTTTGAAGTCCAAGGCGGCTTCTTTAACGTCTCACATGCGACAATTGGCTGCTGACATGCAAAGTACATAATGTTGTACCCCTCGGCGGCCCCTGTCTTGTTACCATACAAATAACGCACCTTCGCAATCGCTTTCCCCATCCCATCCCTCTTTCGGACCACCTTTTCGATTGATAACAATCAAAGTTGCGATGGACTTGGACTGGCACTTTGTCGATCGATTTGTTTACAAGTACCATTAATGTATAGACCTCACCTACCGACCCTCATCCTCACCCTCACACCTTCTTTTTAACAGGTGTATGTAAATGCCACCCTGCAGCCCTCCCCGCTATGGACAACATATCCATAAACTGCCGTCGCGCTTGCTGCACTTTTTGCCTTATCTTATCAATTGAAAAAATGAAACGAGTTGGGGCATTGGGGGATCTCGTCGCGGACTTCTCATTTGATCGTCGACTACGTCGAAGTCATAGACATAAAGTAAACTGTAGTTAAATTTTTTTATTTCCTCTTTGATTTCATTGCTTCTCTGCAAATGCACAAGAGGAGAAGCGGGGTTCCCGTTGTCCGCCTTATTGCACTGACTTCATTTTTCTTCAATTTACAACTATTTTGTTTTAGCTCTCGAGTTCACTTTGAAATATTAGTAAATAGGCGCTTGCACTTTGCAATGTTTGCATAATAAGTGACTAAGCTATAAATAACATTTTTAACGCTTCGTTATAAATATTTTTAACCATTTGTTAGTTTAATGCGCAATTTATGAAAATCTTGGTACGATTTAAAAATCTAATAAACACCAAGCAAATAAGTTTGTGAAAAAAGTATTAGTTCTTTTATTCAACTTAATTTACTTAAGATATGTTTAATAGAAAATTGACTTACCCATTTAAGATTTTATTTTGATGCATAACTCATGCAACACAATACCACATAAAAAAAAAAAAAAAAAATTGTTAAAACTTTTTCACGGAACATATTTATTTAAAATATTACACTTTATTACACTAAAAAAAATTTAAAAAAAAAATCATCATTTGCTTTTTCTACACATCATTTTTCTTCAAATAATTATACACTATTATTTAAAAATAAAAAAAAAAAAAAAATTACTAAAAAAATCGAAAAAAAATAACTTTATCAATTTGAACCTTCGACGAATGGCGGCTGATGCAGAGCACACAACCATTAATTTTTATTCATTTAAATACGCGAACACGCAGCTCACACACACACATTCCCCTTTAAATTTTAGCCTTTTAACCTATGCTCTTCTTCACACATACATATACACACATATCCACGCATAGACAAACTGACGCCAACTTAAACGCGGGAAATGCAAAGCTTCTCACACCTCCGATCTTTAATTTTCTTAATAAAATACCAACAATATGAACATGCGAATATGGTATTTTTATATTAGAAGCATAAAAAAACTTTACGAATAAACAAATTTGAAAACAAATTTAAGCCTTTTAATTATTATCACGAACACCAAAAACAATAAACAATTTTATATTGAAGCATGAACATGTTTTGTTTGTACATAATTAAAAGCATTTAAAAAATGATCAATAACCAATAAGATTATTTAGGTGCTAATATGCAAAATAATCATTTAATTGTAAGGACGATGTACAACCGCACATAAATACCTTTTAATATACTAAAGTAAAATACAGAAATAATGTTACCGCATAACACAAATATTTTATGCCATCATAATTTATTTCATCTCTGTCACCCTTTGCAATTATTAAACCGTTCAGAATTAGCTTAGCGATTTTTCCAAAATCTCGATCTTTCTCTTACACTATTTACACCCGCACTAATAAAATCATACACACACAAACTTACATTCTGATGCTGTTTTACCCTTTTCATTCTCTCTCACTCTTTTAATCATGGTCACAACGAACAAACTAAAGTGGAGCAACTGCAATTTTTTTTTTAAATATGCATTTACGTGTTGCGAAAGTATATATTATTATAATGACAAGCATTTAAAGGTTGTACCAATGACCAATAGGATATTCTATTTACTAACTAACACAATTATTTAATAATTATCACGACGAGAAAAAACGCGACGCGACGCGAACGCTTATCCACTTGTTGAAATACTAATGCAAATTTGGAAAAAGTGTTACCAAATAAAATAAAACTTTTTAGGCAGTTATTGTAGTCGTTTACAGATCGCAAACATTAATAAAAATAATGCTTGTTGCTTTACTAAAATTATCTTATTATCTATTATCACACACAAAGCTTCACTTAATATTTAATTTTACATCTCTGTTGCACTTTACAATTATTTGACCTTTTCAAGGTTAATAGTCGATGCCAAATTTAGACCTTTTTTCATTATTGCTTCTCAATTCATATTGGCTGCCTGACCACAATATAGCTGTAAATTTTTGCATTTTCTTTAAGCAGTTGAGAAACAAGAGAAATAAAGACAATCCACACTTTACTTAATGAAGTTGTTCGATATTTGCATCTTGTATGTAACACATAACAATATAAATCAATTAACATTGATACTTATCTCTGTAAAAAAATAATGTTGAATGCTTAAATATGCGAAAAAACACACTTACAAAGCAACAAATTGATATTTCAGTGGCACTGGCATATGTGTGCTGCGATAGGGTATTTCTTAGTCGACTACACTCAACCGTAAAATTTATTCTTGATCTCTTTGTGTCAACATACACAAATGCAATCTTTGCTCTTATGAAATGCTTTGCTTTGGAGCAAATAAAAGAAAAATGGAAAATAGAAGATAGAAGATAAACAACTCTAACAAATTTTAAAATAAAGGGAAGACGAAATAAATTTGAGAATTAGTGCGTAAATAAAAATTCAAAGTGTCGGACGTGTTAATACTTCTTATTTAAATTATATTAAATTATATAAAGAAATTTTGTTGTGTTGTTGTAAATCTCTTTTGCAGTGTTACATACGGCCGCCAAGTATCTAATTTTTTTTATTTCAATAAGCAGACAAACGCATGTATGTATGTATGTATTAGTGTTTTCTTTGTTGTTTTTGCGTGCATGTTTACTTATAGAGCTGCACGTGCATGCACGTGCAAGTTCAAATAATTTAAATGCTTATTTTTATATAATTATTTAATAATTTTTATTTTATTTTTTATGCAAATGTAGATGAAATAAGTATATGCTTAACTTTTTATTTTTAAATTTCTTTTTTAATAATTTTTCTTATTGTTTTTATCTCAAAAGCTTGCTTATTTAAATATTTAAAAATATTTTGGAAGCCTTAAATAAAGTTGAAGCAAACATTCGATTGAAATTCAATCAAAAATTCAATAGATTCTAGATTATATGAGGCAATCAAAGTTAGTCATAGTTATTTACAGTTAGTCAATGAAATGGGAACTCTTAAGAGTTCTTTGGGGGTTTCGGTTGGTCAGTTACACAAGAAGCCGATGGGGTGATAAGCCAGTGGACAGCAAATCAATTACTACCGTTATCGGGACACTAAAATCGGTGCAGCAAATGATAGACCAAAACTTAAAGTGGGTTGTGCCGGGGGAAGGAGGTGCTGCGGGCGGTACAGGGGCGATAGAAGAAGGTATAGAGATGCCACTGCGATTTTTATTTTCTTTCTTTTTTTTGTTTTTAATAACAACATTTTAAAAAGCACTTAACAGCAAATTAAGCTTTCAGCAGCAACGGCTGACAACGGCAGCAAAAAGAAGACATTTTTAATTATCAACCATTTACAGGCAACAGCAACAGCAACAGCGGCAAGAACAACTACAACAATAACAAGAACTAAAAGAACTGTAGCAACTGCCATGGAAAAAATCGCCGCTGGTGCATGGGTCAATATCATAATCTGAGGCAGCAACAAGTCGTAGAAGACGGCAAGGGGCAGCTACGGGCATCATAAATCAAAGCGACGCAATTTGCTGCTGACGAACTGCGCACAACGGCAACAGCAACAGCAACGGCAACAGCAACAGCAACAGCAACAGCAACAGAGCAACAATAACAACAACAACAACAACAACAACAACAACAACAACAACAACAACAACAACAACACCAACAAGAAAAGCAGCAATGCCATTATTGCTGGCAACACTTGGTCAGCAACAGATGCAAGCACAGCTACAACCACATCCACAGCCACAGCAGCACCACAATTCCCATCGTCAACACTTGGAGCCGGCAGCAGCAGCAGCAATGTTGTTGCTGGAGTCGACGACAGCATCAGCAACGACCATGCCAGCAACACACACGCCAATCATTGCTGCTGCTGTTGCTGCGCCAGCAATTGCAACAACTCCATTGCCAGCAGCAACAACAACATCTCACACAACAACAAGAACAACATCAAACAACAGCAACAACAACAACGACCACAAAACAGGTGTTAATGTTCAAATTACAGGCAAAGGCGTTGCTCGCGAACAGACTTCAGTCAATGATCAACTGCCACAAGCCGCAAATGTTGCAGTTGCAAATGTTGCAGCATCTGTTAATTATGCCGCATATGTTGCCCATTTGAATGGTTTTAACCCAAAGCTTAGCAGTCCTCCGCACACACCCCATACACCCCACGCACCCACAGTCCACAAACAAGGCTCATATGAGAACTTCCTACGTCAGCCACAGATTCAAGTGAAGCAGGAGTTCATGGAGCTTATGGATCATGACATCCACGGAAATAATTCCAATAATAAACATTCCGGTAAGTGTTAGGATATCAAAAATTATATATAAATAATTTATTACTTAAAAAATACGTTAAGAACTTTTGCTTCAAAATTTCTACAGAAAATAAGATTTTTTATTTTTTATTCACAATTTTTTTTTTTTTTTGGGGGTTGACGTTATTTATTTAATTTAATTAAATGAATGTCAGGATATATGATTGATATATTTTCCCATATTCTTAAACCCATCCACTTAAAGGTATTTAAAAATATTTTTGTCCTTTGAAACGTAAGTCTTGCTTCCCTGTTGGGGGCCAATCAAATACATATGTACTTAAAAACCCGTTAAGTGAAAAATGAGGTATTTACAATGTGTTAACAACAACATTGCCATTTTTCATGGCCTTAACCCCTTGACGGCCCCAGTGGCCCAGAGCGCAGAGAGGAAAACTCCTTAACCCAAACTCGTGCCAAACGCACGCTTATGAGATTTTCAATTTTTTATGCGTTTAAACAGATTTCAGTTTTTATTGCCGCCCCTTTTGAAGAAGGCAAAAGGTCGTCGTCATCTTGATAGAGCCAAAAAGATGTCACACAAGGGACAAGCCCTACAAGCTGGCTAATATAGCCAAACGATTCCAAGGACTTCTCGCACAGGAACAGACAGACAATCGACGCCTTGCCCCGAGTGCCAACATTTATGAAGATTGAAGGGGTTGTCAAATACTTCATCCATCTTAACCGCGACCCGAAAATAGAGTTCAAGTCCTTGCAAAAAAAAAAAAAAATAGAAAAGGGTTTCTAAACGTTTTCTTGTCTCCCCTCCTAAAAAAAAAAAAAAGGGGTGCAGAAATTGTCCTGTTGCTCAATGCATAAATAAAGGGATGCGTTTGCTGCTAGGAAACATCTTGTTTTCTTTCGATTATTGAAATTGCCGGCAATGCCATTTTATGATCTCTCACCCGAGGGACTAGCTCGTGCTATCCACACTACCCACCCAACCTAAGCAAGCCCAAGCAAACCCAAGAAGCCCAAAAAACCGAGTTACCTAAACACTAAACACACGTGACCTCAATTGTGTTTAAAAACCAGAAATTGCTCTGCGTTAAGGTTATTTATTTTTGGCTTCTCTCTTTTTTAGTTTTTTTTTATATATATAAATATATACCCCCCTAATGCCATTTGAATAAGCCTCATTAGGGTGCCCTAAGCTTCATTCATCTTCATATTCAAATCCATTTCCTTTGAGCTGCTACGGAAATGCGTTCCTAACATGCAAAATAAAAACCGAGAAAAACTCAAACAAATTTCTCAATTGCCTCAATTATCCAAAATTTAATGTAAAACAATGTTGGCATCTAAACAAAAACCGTAGAGCTAGAAAAATACACAGACTCTTAGACACCCTAGAAAAAGGGATACCAAACTTTGTTATAAATTCATTAAATTTTTCTATGAACAGAACAAAAATCATAAAAAAAAATCTTTATATAGAGTTTTGACTTTTAGTTTGATTTCCCCCAAAAAAAATATTTTTAACATATATTTTTATATACCCATTCCCTTATATAAAATGTACAGGGTATTAAGCGTTATAAACCAAAACCACACGCGACCGGAAATTGTGTCCAATTTAGGCGAAACTTTTTCTGGTTTGAATCTTTTAGATTTTTGTAACTTGAAAAAGTCCAACGACGCTCATTGTTAACAGCTACTAACTTGGCTCATTGTCCATTACATTGGCCTGCAAACTGGGTAATAATTTGCCTTAAATGTACAGCAGTTACATCTACAAATGGCTCCATATGACGTTCTCGTCAACATCTATACATATACATATATTTATATAAAGATATATACATATACATATAATCCAGTGTCCGTTCCGGGTATTTTTTTTTTTAGTCCGTTCAACCATGGGAACTAACGACGTGCAACGGCGCCAAAGCTGCAGATGCAACTGACAACTGCTAAAAGATACTTTTACAGATACATTCACAGATACAGATACAGATACAGATACATGTACAAGCATAAGATATAGAAGCAGTTTAACAGCCATTGTTGTTGTTGTTGTTGTTGTACTTGTTGCTTCTGGTGACTGGAAGACACACAACGAAAACAATTACCCAAAGGCGTAAATGTCTGTCGAAAGTGCAACAAGCAAACGAATTAAACGGCAAAATGATAACATAATTTTTTAATTGTCAATTATCAGAAATAACAACAAAACTTTCAGGAAATAAACTATTAAATGTCCTCCTCATCGAATACCGTATACTCTTCAGTTGCAATAGAAGCATTTAAGTTGTTCAATGAAAGCTGCAGGAAAAACTTTTAATACCTGAAAAAAATGTTGGTTGATTTCTTGAATTTCCACAATATTATCATTCATCTCAATGAACTGCAATTCCTAGAGCAAGTGTCTTGAATCCTGAACTCCGAACCCCTTTACAGCCCCCTTACAAGTGCAGCCGGAAATGAGGGAAAATAATAAAAAGAAAAACCAAAATTTGAATGCACATGAGCGTCCCGAGGATCGGGAACCACAGGGGAAATGTCAGAGATAAACCAACAACATTTCATTTAAAGATCACAGCGATGAGTTAAACTTATCACAGAGCTCGCATCTGCTGCTGCATCTCCGAGAGAAATAGAAAGAGAGAGAGAGAGAGAGAGAGAGGGAGAGGGAGATAGGGAAAGGGAGTATCCTAAAGATACTCAATGTTGGTATCTCAGTTGATCGCCGCATGAATGAAAATAATTATGATAATTGCAATGGCAACTGCTGTTTGAGAGCTCGAGGGGGGGACCCGGTAGGAGTGAGTGAGGGCATGGGAATGGGGGGGAGGAGTACTAATTGTAGGCTCAAACCGAACCGCAGATCAACATTCGATGTATAAATACAAAGGAGATTATGGAAACCGAAGAGAAAACTCAATAAATCCATTGTTGCGCTTAATTATTGTCGAAATTCAAATCGAATACAGCAGCCGAAGTACCTGTAACCTTTAACCTCGCCCCGACCGCAGTCCGCAGTCCGTAGTTCGCCGTTGCTATTGGGTTTTTCCCGTTGCTTTCCCTGCTTCTCAGTTTCCTGGCTTTTCCTACCTGCCACTGATGTACTCATCATTTATCTTCGATGCGGTGCGCAAAATTTGAATGCAGCTCCGACATCCGTCAGAAGATCTTAAATTGGATGAGGGGAGCTGCACCACCTGATCTCTCTATAAACCCATTCGACTCCATAAAATTGAGATTCCATATTGTTGTTGTCGTTGTTGTTGTTGCTGCTGCTGCTGTTGAATATAAAAAATGAGTTTCGTGTGGAAATTAGATCCTATTTGGCGCAGCGTGTGATTAGCGCGTCTCTTTGATCACCGATAGTCGTCTCCCATTATACGATGATCGCTGCTCTGGCAGTGTTGATGATGTGTTGAGGAGACGCTGCCGGGTTTTGATTTATATTCAATCAATGTCTGCCATAGTCATAAAGACGGGTTATCCAGCAATTAAATTCAAATCAAACATTTATTTAAATTTTATGCACCGCTTGGTCTTTCCTCTCGTAATGCATTTCAATTATTCGCCTCAGATTTGAAGATCAAAAGATCTTAACTAAACATGCGCTGTGAAGCATCAGATTAATCTTTTTTATTTTAAATAATTCAATTTAAGATGTACTTATATAAAATTTTCTAAAAAAGAAGTGCTTCAATTCAAACTAAGATGTTTGTTACCCGTAACTCTGCTTGTGCATGGACTCAGAGAGAACTCGTAAGTTCCTTAGAGTCTAAGGTGTGTCGAGTAGGATTTTAGTATTAGGTTTGACCAAATGTTGCTTTAGCTTCCACAACAAATATAACATTTAAGATACAAAGGAATATCTGAGTTTAAATACAAGGAACTATCGTATAACAGTGGCAACAGTTGCCTTATGGCAGTTACCCTTCGATAGCGCCAAGAATTTTCACAAGACAAACCGGAAAGGCGTTAATTATACAAGTACCGAGTGACCTCCATCCTATAGAGAAGGATATGGCCCAAATAATGGATCATTAATCAATAAATGGCGTAGAAATGGTCACGTAAGGAGCGCACAGCTGACGCTGTCTCATCTTCACACCTCGCCAGGAATTTTGGGGTTCCCAAGGGGAGATGGCAACATATGTGACCCCTGTTTAAAGTGAATGCCACACTAATATCATTTTAATCGCATCAAATTGAGGGTTCGATCAAGAATACATCTATAACCAATTCTCAGCATGGACTCGAACCAAGTCCGGGAATGCAATATGTTAAACATCGGAGTTCTATAAGTAGGCGGAGGGATATGAGCGGCGGCAAGAAAATTAGATTTTTAATTAAAATAATTTCGTATGCAATTTAGATAATCGTTTGCGAAAGCCAAAAACAACAAAAGCTATCTAAAACGAGGTAAGCAGCAGCCACAGGTCCGAGAAGCTACTTCCCGATCCCTGGACTCCAATCCGGGCGATCCATATGCGATTTGTTTGGGGCATTTTCGGCGGGCATTGTGTGGGGCGTTTACTCGAATGAAGGCGGACGGCAAAGCGTCCAAATAAAATGAAGCACATTTTTTATAAGCACGAGGAGAAAGGGAGGGACAGAGGAGACAGAGGGTGTTTGGGGTATATAAGGAGGTATAGAAAGCAGAAGCAGCAGCAGGAGCAGCAACCGCAGGTTACATCAAGATGCGAATGCAATAGCAACAGCAACGGCAGCAGTGGGAGCCACAGCTACAATCCGGATCTCGGGTCAGGCGCACACGCACACCAACAACAACAACAACAGCAACAACAACGAAAACAACAACTCCAACAACAACATCAACAACAGCAATACGAACATACAACAAAATATTTAAATTGATCATCTCCATTTAATAAAGGTAAATCCTCTTCTTTCTCTTTTGTTGGTCGTGGCGGCTATTTTCCCCGCTGCCTGCTCCGAATCCCCAGTCCCCACTCCCTTATCCTTACTTCAGCTTCTTCTGCTCCTGTTGCTGCTGCTGCTGCTGCTGCTTCTTTAAAGTTCTTAACTTAATTTCGCAACGATTTTCATAATTCACCATGAACACCGCCCGGTGGTTGGTGGCTTGGCAACGACTGCAACTGTTTTGGTAGTTGTTACTACCTTTGCCTCTGCTTACTCCCTCTCTCAATCCAGCCGAGTTAGTCTGTCCCTAATGTATAGCTCCTTTCCCTGGCCAACGCCACTGCAACAGTTGAGGCTGCCGTGACGCCCATTTGTTAAATTTTTGTTGCTGCTGTTGCTCAGAGATGATGAGCCACTACCCTACCACCACCACAGCCGCCACCGTCACCGCCACCACTGCCATCGCCATCACCATTGCCAATGCCGCTGCTGTCGCGGGTGCGGGTGTCAGGAAGTGAATGCACTCAACTTTGGCTAAGCGGCGGAAGCGAGCGAATACCCAAAGACTTTCTGCATGTAATTATGGTTACATGGTTTTGGCAAGCTTCTCACAATGGATGCTTAATAGGGTTGTCATCGTGGGAAATGGCGTGAAATTTTCAGCTTATTTTCACTTTGAAGTCTTGTGGAAAATTTTCAAAGAGAAATCCGCGTTACTAGAAGACTGAAAGTAGTAACTGCTTTAGGATATGCGTCTTTGTACTTAATGATTAATTTTTTATTAACTTTTGATTAGTTTCAAATGTCAGTTAAGAGCTGTCTAAATTTCGATTTTTCCAGTATCCACCTGACTATCCTTTTTTTCTACACACTAACCCAAAATATGGGATTTGACAGGAAGTCACTGAGCTGGTATATTCCATTTGAATGTTAGTTTATTTTATATTCCAGATCTCTGCTAGAGACCTGGCAACCCTATTTGTTATAAAATCTCCCACTCAGGCAGCATGTCGGACTTGAACTTCAAGTTCGCTTAGCAAGTTGATTTTTTATTACGCGGTCTACGCCTTTTATATTAAAAGACAAGCCCCGTTCCAGTGGTTTACATAAATGAAATTAATGCGCAGTAAAGGGAAGCAGGAGGAGATCCTAAGCTGAACCTGAATCTGAACCTAAACCTAGAGACTAAGGCAGCAACTGAGACTCAGCCCAAGACTGAGCCCGATATTGAGTCTGAGACTAAGACTGAGACGGAGACTGAGCCTGAGCCTGAGCCTGAGCCTGGTCTTGGGCTCAACTCTGGGGCTAGAAGATTACAAATGGTCGCTCGTCTTGGCTAATTTGACTGGCCATTGAGGCGGCAATTTGTGAGGTAAATGCAATTATGAGATAAAGTGGGAAAGTGGTCTTGAATTTCCCGGCTCTATAATTGAAGATTGGCAATTTGATTTAGTATCCAAGAGCCGGAGACCACCTACAAGTGCAAGCCGGAGAGCTAGGATCGGAAATCGGAGAGACGAGAGACGAGAGACGAGGAACTACAGTCAAGGATCAAGGATCAGCATCTACCTACGACGATTGGGATGCAACACTTTGCATTCGAAAAGTCAAGATAAAAACAAAAAGAGAAAAGATCAGAAAATGAAAAACAAAGGAAAAAAACTGTAAAATTAATGATCTATGGCAATGCGCTGATTTTTATGACCTGCAGATTATGGCAAAGCCAAAGAGTCAGAAAGGACAAAGTCACGCTCCTGACGATGATCCTGTTGCTGCACTGCCATTGCTCCTGCTGCGCGAAGTTAAGGATCAGTTACCTGGGACAAGCTAATAAGAGACCTGGCGCCGAAAATCCATAACAAATGCATGAAAATCCGTTAGGCCTGCAGACGGACACCAGAGATAAACTCCGATGAGATCCTTAAACAAATACCCATACCATCCATCCGAGGATCATTTCGTATGCACGAGGCAGCGTTCGCTTCCTTTATGGCTGGCTGACTTTTGCGTGGCACTTCGTGTGTGCATCTTCCACTGCTCAGTGTGATCCATCCTGGACTCTATTCCTGACGACTAATGATAGTAAAACTGTTTTTCTTATTTCATTTCCCGGGCATTGCGATGTGTTTCTTCATTTTTCAGCCGAATCGACCGTACGGCATCTCACCTGAGCCGCACTTTCTACACCTTTTGAAGGTACGGACAAAGGTTCTATCTTTCGGTAGTCTCATAGTTTTGCTGACTTTCATTGTTTCGGTTATTGTTGGGCTCAAATTGTTGACCAAATGCCATTAATTCGTAATGCGAAAGGTGTCACCAGTACAAAGTCAAAGACAAATATTACTAGACACGCCCATCGTCTGTTAAAGGCGGCTGCAGGTTCTGCTTAAAATCAATTAGTCCTCATTCTATACGATCATCATCAGCTGTATTCGATCTTTGGCAGTGGGAGAGGTTTTCTCAAGTGTATGAAATGAATGTCTTTCTAAAAGGATCTCCAGGTGGAGAGAAGTAACAGTTTAATGGCCGTTAGATTAACAGATCTTTTAAAGTGCATTTATCAATTTTTCTTATGGATCGCCCAGATCTTTCAAGTTTTACTTATGCAGATGTTTCTTACAATAGCAATTATATATCTATTTAATAATCCCCAAGGTTTTTTCAGCTATTCGAGGGGAATTTTTAATCCTTGATCCTTTTCTTTCGACTAAAAGTCAACCCCACAAATGAATCTTCCAAATTTTCCAATCACATTTCTTAACTTTATTAACTACCAAACTACACACTTTCGCATCGGATTCATATCCGTGCCCAGTTTACAGCTGAAGGCTTCGCTGAACTCAGGCATATTACTAAGAGTGCCAAGGACTCGAAACTCCTCGTAGGCATGAACGTCAGATTTTATTTTACTCAATTTCGAAGCATTGTCCTTGCCCGTGCACCACGACTGTGCAAACTTGACAAAGAAAAGTTGCTTGTTGTTGAAATCAACGCCACGCAGCGGCTTCTCCAGCCACGCCTTGTTGCCCGTGTGACGCTTGTAGGCGTAGTAGGCCATGCGAGCGCCCACATTATCGGCAATATTGTCACCTGAGGTCAGGGTACCGTTAGTAGGTACCCCGAGCAATATGAACTTGTTGTACTGGGACTCCAGGCAGCGATAGCGTTCCTTGAAGTTGCGCAAGGAGGCAGCCGACCACCAGTTGACCTTTTTGCCATCATAGTTGTATTGGTAGCAGTAGGAGTCGAAGCCATGGGCCATCTCGTGGCCCACAATATTGCCAATGCCCGCATACTTGAGGACAGCTGGGAAATCCACATGGTACAGTGGCCACTGCGACATGCCGATGGTGATGAATGCCTGGTTGAGAAAGTCCGCATAATAGGCGTTCACTGTACGCGTAGATATGAGCAGCGGGATGACAGCCTTGTCCACAGATCTGAGCTTGAGCCTGGCACGATTTCGCTCCAGCGTGGCCAGATTGTTATACCAATCGCTGGTCATATTGACCTCTTTGTAGATGGCATCAATAAGCTCGCGATGCTGCAGTTCGTCGCTGTAGCCCACAAATATGTCCATGGAGGACAACTTCGTCTTGGCTTGCGACCGCGTTTCATCGTCCAACCAGCTATAGTGATCTAGTAGGTCATAAAATGTATCCCTAATATCCTTGGCCACACCCAGGACATCAGCACGTCGTTCTTTGTCAAAGACCTGACCAATAAACCAGGGAAGCAACGCATAGTTGTAGTAAGACTCCGTAATCCCACGACACTCGGATTCAATGGAGCTGTTTCGGTATTCAGTCTTCCACACGGCATAGAACTTGAGTAGGACACGATGTTTAACGTAGGAGCGCAACAATGACGGGTCACTTCCTTCCAAAAAGTGCACCAGGTCACCCACATTCCCTAAAGTACTGACCACCGACCAAGTTGACTTCTGTGTTCCATTGAATGCTACATCAAAGTAGCGGGTCCAATTCAGGCGGTCCCCCTTATGGCGGTCCAAGAATTCGCCCAGCTTCAGTTGTTCCGTTTCGTTGTTCTGCTTCACGAGTTGAGTGAGATTCTTCTCGAACTGTGTGAGATTGGCAAAAGTATCCAGGAAGTGATGTTGTTGCTGCTTATCCTCGATATGAAAATCTTTGGTCATATTCTTGAGCAGCTCCTCCTTCACATTGCCAAGCACAGGGGTTGGCGGCGACAGCAGGACATTAAATTTTCTGTCTTTCGTACTATAAAATACCTTCAGAGGTAGCAAAGGAAACATTTCATAGTTGGACATGAAATTGATGTATATCCAATCCTCACTAGCGTTCTGATAGTGATGTTTGCCCGGTACCGCATATCGATCATCCACTTGCTCCTTAAATTGTGTGTATCCCAAGGACATGTTGGTCTTCATTTCAACGCAACTCATGAAGAACTTTTTTGCCTTCCATTCGGAGGTCGTGGATTGATTCTTGACGAGCTCCGTGGTGTTCTGCAGGAATTCCAAAACCTGATCGTTGATGCGACGTTGTATGGCGGTCAAGAAGCTAGAGTTGCGTGCCCATTGCGGCAATAACGATGACTCCTTCCAGCCACCGCAGGCATACTCATAGAAATTCTCACAAGGATCAACACTTCGGTTCATGGTGGACATCATGAAGCTGTCATACTGCTCCAGCAGCTCCTCCCTATGCCTTACACTAGCCGGAAAGCTAAACAGATCGGAAACTCCGGACTGGGGCACAATATTCGCCGATACGAAGGTGAGCGCAACGAGCAACGTGGCTAACAGTGTTTCGACCATGACAACAGCCGCAAATGTTCTAAGCCGCTGGACGGGCAGGTAGCTCTCATTTATAAAAGCTTCTAAACATTTTCGGAACTCGGCTCCACGCTTTACTTGGCACAGCTGACGCGTAGATTTTTTAACATTTGATTTTTCAACATTTCATTTTTTTTTGTTTTTTTTTTTGTTTTTTTAATTTATTTTATTATAACAGATCCCCGAGATCATTCCTCAAACTCACCACAGAAACCACAATTAGTCGGCGGAAAAATTTATTGTTATTCTAAATCGAGATTTGGGCAGAATCTTCTCAGCGAAATCTTCTCTCCAGCGAGAATTCACATTCTCCAATTAAGCGAAGAAATTCTGATTTATTTTTTTTTTTTTTTTTTTTTTTTTGAGCACTTTAACTCCAGTTCTTATCACCCCTAACTTATCGTTGTTGGCCGAGTTTATAACCTATTTTATCGCTAATTATAGATCAAAGTTTGTTGTTTATTTTTTTATTTCGTATTTGTTATTGTTTTGTGTCTGCTGTTGTTTGTGGAATGTCACATGTTAATGACCCCTTCCAAAATAAATGCCGTAATTATAATACAAAACATTTCTAAATGGTTTTCAACTTTTGATTCAAACATTTCTGTTAGGTAATTCTCAGCTAAAATAAAAAAAATAAATATATTGATTAGTTGCGTGAACCAGAAAATAGTTAATGGTGTCTTGCCAGACGTATATTTATTTCTTATAAAAAAAATAAATCCATCACTTGTTTCGTTTAGTTGTTTGAGCCACTCGTAGCGATTCACATTGCGTGCACCTTGACGCGCTTAGGGAGTGGATGAATATTGGCAGTAAATAAATAAATAAAACAAGCAAAAATAAAATAAACAAAAATATAAAAAAATAAATTTTACAAAATATAAATATTCCGAAATCCATAAAAAATAAGAAAATAAATATTACAATGAAAATAATGCTAAAAAAAAAACAAGAAATTCCATAAATAATTTTTTCCCCACTTAAATATTCACTTGCCTCTGCGCTGTCATTGTACAATTAATCCTGTCAGTTATCCTTGTACCCAGATATTATACATCATGTGGTAGCTGACATGTCGACAAATATATTATACTCCCTTCTTTCCCCTCTCTAATTCGCTCATACCTTGATTTACTTCTCTTTCTGCACCTCTCGTCTTTTGAAGCTCCTCACCAAGTCATCAGCTACCGTTTGTGTGGGATCATTTAATTAGCGTTAACCTCACGGATTGGAAGTAACCAAAAATCGTGGTATGAATGGCATACACACCACGATGCGACTAATGATCCGTACAGCAATCCAATTTCAGGTCTCGGTGACCACAAAATGCTCATTAGACTATCCAGCGATTTATAAAAAATAAAAACTGAAACAATAAATCTGAAAACTTGAATAATGAGAGCAGATCTTGATCTAAATATAGATGCGGGGAGATGATGTTATTCGTAATGGTGATTGACTTCCAGCAAATCAGATGCTACAGATGAACTTGGGAGTAGAATTTTGTGTATTCATTTGATTTATGACCAGGTACGGGCTTGGAAACAGAAGGTCCCTTGGAGTTGACCGGAGACGACAAACGTTGCCACGCGGCATCAACAAATTTTTACCATAATAAGGACAATATTAGTTAACATTTAACCCTTTGCAAAGGGCGGGGCGTGTGCGCGACACGCGTCACATCTTCAAGATGCAAAAAAAAAAAAAGGGTTCCTTCCATAGTTGACAGGATATACGCCTGGCAGCTGAGGAAGTGTGTCGGGGATTATGAAAATGAAATGTGACCAGCAAAAGGTTAAGAGCACAAGGAAAAGAGAGGAAGAGTGATGGGAGGAGGGAGAAAGTGATTTGGGGGCGTGGCATTAGAGAAACTCGAAAGCTGACTTTTAATTACCGCCAAATGCTGGCGAATGCTAGCGAATGCCTGTCAAAGGACCTCAATGCATGTGCCAGTCAAGGTGAATGCTATTCAGGACATACGCTCAAATTTCAGCCTTTTAAATTAAGACCAAAAGGTGAAAGTTTTTACTATTGTGCAAAAAGAAATCGAAATATAAAAAGCAAAACTCGTTGACAGGATGCGTTGCTTGCACAGTTGCCGCAGCGCAATGCGTATCCTTGCAGCAGCTGCCACGGCCACAAGCCGCAGTCGGCAATTGTTAAAAAAATGGATAAGAAAAAACTGAACATTAAATCCTTTTTCAGGCTCAATTTGTTGCATCCTTGCTGCAAGCTGTGCCAACTACATCGAGCGCGCCAACAAAAGGACAGCCCCCGCCTTCTCATCGCGTCTACGTTTTTTGGCGGCTTATAGCTTCTTCTCCTTCTTGATGCGCCCCACACCCGTCCTCAACTTCTTTCTGCATTGTTACATTGCGATTACTTTACCTGCAACATGGCGATTAACACGCACTCGGCGATCCCATATCCTTTCGTTATCCTTCGGCAGCAGTAGCAGCAGCAGCAACTACCTGGTACCTTCACCCCTCCCACTCGCTGTGCCCCTGCCCATCTGACAGAGCGTGCCTTTATTGCTTTCTTATATACGCTTTGATTTCTATTGCGGCAATATCCTTTATCCTTTGTGCCATTGTTGCATGCACCGGCTGGCAAACACATTAGAGTTGCAACCGAGCCAAAAAACAGCAGCGCCTTTAGTTGAGGGGGGAAGAGAATTGAACCAACGGAAAGAAAGAAGTGACAGCAAATACGATGCTCGAAGATCCTTTGACGAGTCTCAATCAAACCAATGAATATCTCTATCTCTCAGTCGATCTGATTATCTCTTTCTCTTTGTTTCTGTCTCTGTCACTCTCCCTCTCTCTCTCTCTCTCTCTCTTTGACAGTCTAAGCGGTAGGAGGTTATTTTTCTATAAAAAATTATTTTATGAGTCATAAATTGGACCACACGCGTCTTATTTGTGGCGTAGAAATATAGATTTTTAAGGATTAACTAAAATCAAGGTATGTGTGTGTGTGTGTGTGTGTGAACTCTTATTCTGAAATAACCAAACAGAAAGAAATTCTGTTCAGATTTATATAAAAGTAATCCTAGGAAATAAATTTGACCTTTCATTTCTGTCACTTCCTTTCGACCAGTTGTCAGGTCCTTTTCTTTTTCTATGTTTCATATCTTTTTTTGCTTTCTTCTTTCATCTGTTTTTTATTTCCTTTTTCCGGAAAAGCACCATATTTCCGCCATAAAAATGACCATTTAGCACGCTTTACCCAGGGGGCTAAGATCGTAGGATTTTATAATAGAGTTACGAGGCGTTTTTTTGTAAAGGGGCTGTACCTGATAAGTGGGCGTGTCTCGGCACGCTTATCGTGTGCAACGCCCACACATTGAGCAAATGTTCGAATTTTTTCCACTTCATCTACGGGGCGAAAATATTATAAAATACAAATTATAGACAGATTCATAATCAATCAAAGTCATAAACGAATCGAATGACGATCAAAACTGATTAACCATTTGGAATTTACTTTTGTACATTTTTTTTTTTAAATATGGCGTGCCACCCCTGACGATTGGACTTTGGAAAGGGGGTTGGGGGAAGTTTGTCGTCATCGTCAACTAAAAAGGCGTAGCAATGCGCGGGGTTCGGGCTTGATAATGATGAGTAATTGATAGTGACATAACGGCTCTGGCTCAATATGGCAGCCAGATGGGTTAGGTAACTGATAGGGCTGCTAGGGGGTGGGGTGAATGGATGGTAGATGGATGAAGTGGTGGAGGGGTGAAGGGGTGAGGAGGTGGAGATCGTATAGTTTACTAAACGGGGGTAGTTATCATCAATGCGCCAAGTGTTGATAATGATGTATGCAACCCCCTGGAACATGAACCAATCCTTTTTTGCCTTTTCCCCCGGAACTTTTTTTTGATTCTCCTTTTTATTATTTCCTATGTTTTTTGGGTAAAAAAGCGACAAATTCTCACTTCATTTCGAAGTCTATAAAAATGCAATCGTTTTCATGGCCGTTTACCCCTTTTTCTCCACTCCTGATTTATAGGCATGCCCATGTGTTTGGCAAATGGACCAAGCTGTCGCACGAAAACAATGCTAAATCCCTGGTATTTGAGGCCAGTCGACAGCCGCACAGGATATCATAATTATAATCATAATAATAACAACAAGGACATCGAATCGCTATCATATGTTACTTCCGGACAGTCCCTACAGCCATTTCTAACGGGCATTGGCGTGGATGTGGGCATTGGTATTGGAATTGGGGGAGTTGGAGGCATTGGAGCTGGAATGGGAATTGGAGGCGGCGGTGTTGGTGTTGGTGTTGGTGAAATCGGACTTGGTAGTGGAGGTGGAGGTGGAGGAGGATCCACAGTTGAGCCGCAGACATGTCTGCCATATTTTGGCATGGAATTTCCGTCAATAGCATCCGTCACTGCCAAGACACATAAATCGCTGCCGGACTTTCTTATACCATTGCATGAAATTATGTTCCAACATCATTATCAACAGCAACAGCAACAGCAACAACAACAACAGCAGCAACAACAACAACAACAGCAACAACAGTTACGACAGCAACCACGAGCAACAACGAAAACAACGACAGCAACAGGAAGTACAATGGACACATTAATTAATAGTCTGCCGGGTCTGGCGTATGCGAAAGCAGAGACACTGACCAGCGCCAGTTCCAGCCCTGGAGTGTATGCTAGAAAGTCATTAACCCCGCAGCAAGACCAGGAAAAGGAGCAACCCCATCCAACGCCAACGTATCCCACGGCAGCGACACGTCCTCGACCCAGCAACAATGGCGAACAACTATTTGTGCGTCACTTTCACGAACGGGATCGTCTGATACGGGAGCATCAACTGCAACAGCAACGTCTGCGGGACTTTGTTGACGCACAGGATGCCAACAACAACAAGAACGCACACACGACGGTCAAGCAGGAACCAGTACAACCATACCTGGGGGAGCAGACAAAGAAGGAGGAGGAGATCCAGTTGATGGTAGAGGAAAGGGCAGCCAAACTAAAATTGGAGTCGAATGGCCATAACAATCATTGGCATGGTGTCGTCTATGATGGCAATGGCAATGCCATGACAGCAACTCCTCCAGTCCTTAAGAGTCACCTGCCAGCGTCCGGCGGCAGCACAGCAGCAGCACTCACTCCCTCAGCTGCTGTGACAGCAACTCCTGCCACCCACAAGGAGTCCGGCATTTACGACACAGTGCAGACAAATGCTCAACAACATTGTAGCGATGGCAACCCTAGCAAAGCTGGCAACCCTGCCAGCCCAAGAACAACGAACAAAGGTAAGTTTACTTTCATGCTTCCTGTTAATTGATGTCCTGAACGCATCCTGTTAATATGAATGATTAGAAGTGTTGGCTTCCAATTAAAGCTCTGATTCCTTAAGCAAATTTGGGGTTATTCTTAAATCCGAGAATATTTGAAGAGCTTTATATTCAGGATTCTTATTATTCCTACATATATCTTATATACATAATTAGTTAGGACTTATCCATCATCCAACTTTAAGCTTTTAAAACCTACTCCATTTTTTTAAAGTCCTTTGCCAGTAAGTTCATAATTTAGTTTCTGGTCAAAGGCTGTATTTAAGGTGTGTGCTATAGCAACTTGAGATTATATAAATTCAAATGTTGATCCCCAAAATGCCAAGCATCAAAGATGACCTATCCCATTCCTTGGCCTCAACTGCCTAAACTTCAACTCAATTACAAGCTTTCCACTTAATGTAATCCCTGCCCTCAGAACGCTTTTTCACCTTCGCACAACATAAACACCACCCAAAAGTGGGTTCACTCATAGATGTGTGTGTGTGTGTGGGATGTGTGGTCTCTTCGCTTTCGAACCCCCAAGCAACACACAAACTCCATTTAAAATCACTAAAATATTAATAAATTTTACAAAAGTGCGAACAAAATATGCGTGAAAATTCTCAAGTACGGGAAGGACCTTTACAACTTTATTTAATGGAATTTAAAACCACTTTCTATGCCAGGGGGGATGTGTGCGTGTGCGTGTGTGTGGGGTGGATGGTTGTGGTGAATAGAAAATAAAAAGTAGAACCACAATTGCATGAACTAACCTTTGACATGTGTCCTGAGTGTACATGTGTGTGTGTGTGTGTGTGTGTGTGCGCTTGTGGGTGAATTTGTTGCGCACCCTCAAAGATTTTGAAAGCAAGGAAAATAAAAAAAAAAAGTAAAATAAAAGCTTCCCGGGAGCTGGTGTCAATACCAACTGTGCCAGGTCCTGCACGAGGACATGAGCAGCTTATAGGCAATCGGAATGGTGTGGAAGAGGGTGGAGGTTGCAGGGTGAACTTTTGGAGGGTGGTAAATCCAATAAAATCGCTTTACAAGCTGTAAAGCAAAGATCATAAATCCGATTTGAAAATAACTTTAAAAAAAAATCTATAAAACATGGTAGCTGCTTTTACATAATGGCGGGTACCCCCACCCCCCTTCATATCTACCCTTTCTCCCATAAGGGTTGCATTTGCATAAGTGACAAAAAAAGAAATCTCAGCTGACGCGCTAACAAAATGGCGACCAATTCGCGACTGTGAGAAAATTTTAAAAAAATTCCGTTATACGTCCCGTAGTTAATCAAACGGTACCCAAGAACCGCAATACCTTCTATAAACCCTCGCACCCAAGTCAAAACCCAAAAAATCTCCCATGTAATGGGAAAAAATAGACAAGAAAAAATCGCATTGTTCATCGCAAAAACTAAGAAAATTTCGTTTTTACCTAATTTTGATTTTTTCAAAAAATTTTTATTTTTTACCTTAAAAAATTACGCATTATTACCGTACAATCACCCTTATAGCGAGTACGGCCAAGGGGGTTGGTGTCTTTTAGATGCAAGGACCCTACAACTACCCCCTACAAGTGTGTTTGCGCCGCAGCTAAGCTGTGGAAGATCTTCAATAATCCTCGTCATTGATCCTCAATTTTTACCCTTGAGTTTGTCTCCTTTTCTTATTTTTTTCAATTTTTTTTTGGTTTTCTTTTTTCCTACCCAAAACTACAAAAAACGGCGCGCAATTTTCTCTCCAGTTTTTGACAAAGAAATCTCGGAAAATGCATCTTATTTTTTGGGTCGATTTCTATGGAAAGATTTGAAGGGTTGCCATTTGACAGAGATTTTCTGTGGCAGATTCCCCTACCCCCAATATAACACACAGCCCCCTCCGGCAGGACGAAATCAATAAACGTTAATAAATAATGACAGACAGGAGCTAAGTAGGAAGAAGGAACTAAAGAAACCGGCGCTAAAATGCGGAAGTAAAGGGACATTTTTATCCTGCATTTGTCCTCAGGCATTGATTTCCGTTACAATTCGATGGGGTTTACCTTTTGAAATCCTATCGAAAAGGTTGTGATTTCCACATTTTCACAACTGCTTTTTTTTTTGGCGCGTATTCGAGACGAGTGTTCGGAAACTTGAGAGATTCTGGGAAAGAAAAGGGTAAAAAATAGTTCCAGAAACTATTTTATATAAATTCGAGATGAGCTTTTTATATTCCTATTTATAATTTTAATGTTATAAAAATGGATTTCAATTTAAATTTAAATATTTTTAGAGGAAATATTATTTAAGGAAATAAATGCTTTCTAGACTAGAGAGAAAGAGAGAGTGAGAGAGAGAGTCCTTGAAGTCAAACAAAACTTATGTTTAATTTATATAAATCTCCAGTAATTAACAATTAATGATTATATAAAATATACTTAAAGTAGTTAATAATCACTAATAGATATATTAAATAAATCACAATGGATAGGTATACGCAGGAATTTGTATATCTTTTTATATATAATATTTATCCATTAAAATCAAAAATAACTTTTACTGTTTTCCATGTGCTGGAAAATATGCTCATTTTACTTTTACTTCATTTAAATTCGCCTGCAACTTAAAGCAGCCGCCCCACCCCCGCAGGGTGGTCCAGAGTGGCAGATACAACCCCTAGAAACTAAAACTAGTCTCGTCTTATTTGCTTAACGTAAATTGGGATGTCATTTTAATGCGTTGCAACAACGTGACAGCAACATTCCACCCACAAGGCATTGTCCTGATCCTGACGCGGCTACTTGGTCCTTCTCTTGATACATCCCATCCCCATCTCACCCCTACCTCTCTTCCACTTCCATGCTCATGCAAAGTGCGTCCCTTATGCGGTTATTTTCTGATGCTGCCAAGCGTTTATTTTCTTGATTAATTTCAATGCCCGAAAACTTTGTTGCTGCCCTTCCAGCGTATTTACATGTCACATGTGTTTTCTGTATGTGTGTGTGTGTGGGGGTGTGTGTGTGTGTGCCTGTGTATATGTCAGTATCTGTCTCTGTTTCTAACTCGCCCTTCACAATACGGACTGCTGTCCGGCGTAGTCTGTTTTTGGCAAATAATCAAATTGCCCAGACACTGTTCGAGTGTCCGTAGATCCCGGCGACTGTTTATCTTTTGTTTCGCCCCGTGACAAGTTTAATCAGGCAACGTGCACGAAGCAGGACGACTCCAACAAATAGAGACAGAAAAAAGCAAGAAAGATGAAGGAAAGGGGAGTGTTGGTGGGGAGTAGTGGCAGTAGGGGAGTCAAAAGGATAACAACTATTGAAATTAGTTGGCAGTTGGTCAGTTCCCCCAATTGGTGGATAGCTTCTTGGGGTGTAGGAAAATTCGCTATTCTATTGATTTTCCTAGTCGCTTTTCCTCGCATTTCTCACTTAAATCATTTTGGCACTTTAATGTTGGAAAGGCTTTCGTTTTGTCCTCTGGGACTATATCCTGTACACAAGCAATACATTAATTTTGCAGTTTTAATTAAAACATTTCGCCCACACATGCACCCGAGAGCATTGCATAGCATTTTTCCAGCTTCTTCCTCTTCTTGTGCTTTTCCTTTTTCCTCTCGACTTTTCCAATTCTGAAAGTTAAACAAAGGCCGCGGCAGAGCTGCAGGCAAAACCTCCACTCATAATCATAAAGTGTATGCGCTGTCACCGAGCTAGGCAAGGATCCACACACACAAACACACACACACGCACACATATACACACTTATGTATATACACATTGATGTTCCCATTTACTCAGCTCCTTCGCTACTTCCGCTTATACACACACACACACACACACACACACACACACATACCACACGCTGCTTGCATGTTGAGTTTCCCCTTTGCAATGCTGCAAAACTTTACCTCCTACTAAGTCCTGTCTCGTCCTTACAACACACTCACACACATACCCACACAGACGTACATAACGACACTTGCTATAATTACTCCCCAACTCTCTGCATTGATGTCTATATAAATGAGCTCTGTGTTTATATTATCGCATCGCAAATGTTCAATGTTCAATGTTATGGCATCCCCAAGGATCTCGAAATTCGTAACTGATTTGAGTATTTGAAAACAAGTAAACGGGCTAAAGAGTTGATTATTATTTGATTTCCTATTATTCTATATTTCCTTGACTTCAATAAACTATATAGGCGCTTTATAAAAACTTAATTCATAGTGATACACCCTAATCTACGATGAGAAGCTTTGCCAAAGGACCTTTACATTCACATAGCCCCAATGGCTCCATATATGTCGACTATATACATGGCATTTACACAAGTAACAAAACTGAAACACCTATCGTCATATACTCATAACACACACATGCACTCACACACACATGCACTCACACACACATGCACTCACACACGCACACACACACACATAGCCGGCAAGGCACATCTTAATTATGATATATGTGCTTTGGCGCAATAAGAGAAAAGAGAATATGCATAAGGAAATTCAACGGCAACTGCGCAGCGTTTCTGCTGTAAGTGCATGTGCATACATGCACACACACACACACACACGCATGCACGTATATTTATATAAGGCGAACGTGAGTGAGAGCATTGGCCACACCCATTTCACTCAAAATCAAATAAAAAATAGAAAAAAATAGAAAATCCCTATGCTAATGCACAAAATATACAGGGGAAGGTGCAATTGCAATAACAATGACATGAAGTCTAATCAGAATGCAGGCAACGACAAAACGAATACGATCCACATTCTCACGCTGGCTAACGGTGCAGGGTTGGTAGTTGGCTAGCGTTGAGTGCGTGTGTGTGTGTGTGAGTGTGAGTGCGAGTGCGAGTGTGAGTTTGAGTTTCAGTTTGAGTTCGAGTAGGAATAGTGAGTGTAAAGCAACAAAGAAACCTAGGAAATAAGGAGAGAGAACAACAACAAAAACTACAGGCAACTGCACAAATCATAAAGCATTCACAGTCGAAGTCACACTCATGCACACGCACACACACACACACAGAGAGATATACACAGAGCCAAACGCAGCACTGCCACTGACATCGAGGGCAACTGCAGCGTTTTGTACCGTTTGTCGCAATCGCTTCGTAGATTCAGTTGCATTCGGCAAGCGAACGAAGTCGGTTCGGAAAATTATAATTTGGCCGTCAAATGAAAATAAAAAAAAAGAAGACAGTTTGAAGTAAAAGTCGTAGAAATTGAATAATCAATTTATCGATGCAAAACAAGTTGACAACTCTGTGCACTGTCCGAATAATTTGCAAGTCAACATTTTAATTGCCGTACGCAATAAAATTGAAAAAAAAAAAATATAAAACTTTTTGTGATTTTGTGAATATTATTAAAATGATGGTGCTACAGCAACAACAACAACAGCGTCTATGGGATGGCTCAAAGACAACAACAACAACAACATCCACGGGACCGACAACAGCCACAGCAACAACAACACAAGCGTCGCCAGCGGCGAATGTGAACATTAAACTTGAATTGGATACCGCGAACGATGAGGAGGATATGCGTCTCATGCAGCATAAGGATCACACCAATGCCGCGCACAAATGTAGGATATTATAATCAATATTTTTAGAATAAGTCAATCTGTGTGTAGAGTTGTGTAGAGTCTGGAGACTTCAAGTTTGGACTTGATTTTCTAGAGAACAATCAATGCGTTAAAACTTGATTGTAAAAAAAGGATATTCAAACTATTTGAAACTTTTGTCAGTTGCTCCTTTCACCTGTGGCTTTCACTTTCTCTGGCCATAAATCTTCTCCCAAAATACTTGCAACAAATGCCGCAAATGATTACAATGCACCACACCCACGCATTAGACTCGGATGAACTACCGAGAAATCTGTGACAGGCGCATTGAATTTCCTTAGATAAGATCTTCGATTTCAAGGCATTTGCTTTAGTTCTGATTCAGGATCAGAAATGTCCGGCAACTGCTGCTGTTGCTGTTGCTGTTGCTGCAGCTGAGTCCGCACTCCGCACTCCGCACTCCCCACTGAGCGTGTGATCATTACTCTGTTTACATTTGCATCCTGGCCATGTCCTTTTTTTACCTGTGCCCAAGAAACGGACTGCATCTCAGGTATTTTGCATTCACACACACGCACACACTCACTCCCAGAACATCCACTTTTTTACTATCTTACATTTCATGCATATGTCCTTAAAAAAGAAAGATAAATAGAGAAGAAAAAACTGAGATGCGCCTTTTAGCCTCTAAGTCCGAGGCGTGCAATTTTCCCTTAATTTTCCTTTTGTGACTGGCCATAAATAATAATAAAAAAAAAAAAAAACAGTTAGCCACAAAAGCCAAATTTTGTGTAATTACATTTAAGCCGAAGGTGCAAGGATATGCGTGTTCTGTGCATTGCCTTTTTAATTGCATGAAAAGGACACACAGCCAAATGTCCAAAATTTCCCAACATGCAGATCAGTCCGAAGAGTCGTCCTTTTAATGCTACTTGTAATCACTCTCTGAAAGGACTTCAGTCCCCTTCACTGTCATACCAGCTAAGCCGCCCATCCTTTACTCTCACTCCTACTCCCCCCGAAAAAGTAGAAAAAACCTATTACCAACCACACACACGCACACACAGACACACACACACACCACCTAGAGTGTCCAATGGGTAATCTGTATATTTATAATGCGTTACTGGACAAGAGAGTCCTGGACATTATGCACAAGGATTCCGCAACATTTCCATCTACAATATATTGTCGTAAAAATATGTTACTTTTTTATCCCAACTCTACATGTGTTGTGTATGTATGCGTGTGTGTGTGTGTGTATGTGTCCATGTGTCGCATGCTTGGTCAAGGATGCCACACTTTGTTTACGCCTCGGGGGAGCTATAAATTTAATATCTACTTTGCAAGACAAAAAACCAAAATGGCAAACAAAAAACCAACTGCCCACAGGGTGGCCAGGATAACACATCAGGAGCTTAGCCACGCAAATATCTGTGTATTAGTATTTGTATCTGACCCTGTGTGTGTGTGTGTGAGTGTGTTTATGTGCAGAGTCCAAAACTTTGAATCAGTAGATAAATATATAAATAAAAGGATACGCAAGAAACCTTTTTAACTTTCTAGATTTTGATTAAGCCAAGAATGCAAGTAAATGTCTTATAATATTTAATACAAGTCTTATAAAAGTCTTATAAAAGCAACATCAGAAATTTTTAGCTAGTTTCGACAGCTTAAAATTTACATAAAGACCCCCCTTGCATGCTTTGCAAGATCTTATAAAACTCTTATACTTATGTACTGATCTTATACCTATACACCAGTCATCTTAAAAATATAAGAAGCGCCAATACATACTATATATAAGACCCTTGCATGCGTTGCAAAATCTTATAAAAGTCTTATACTTATGTATTGATCTTATACTTATACACCAGTCATCTTAAAAATATAAGAAGTCCCCATACATACTATATATAAGACCCTTGCATGCGTTGCGGGATCTTATAAAAGTCTTATAATAATGTATTGATCTTATACTCATGCACTAGTCGTCTTAGGCATATAAAAAGACCCCATGCATACTATATAAGACACTTGCGTGCATTGCAAGAACTTATGAAAGTCTTATACTTATGTTCTGATCTTACACTAGTCGTCTTAAGAATATAATTATTTTTTTTTATAATTTTTAATTTTATTTAAATTTTTTTTAACGGATGATTAAAGATTTTTTTGAATTGATTATTAAATTTTTATTTATCCCAATCAATCGAAATGTGTGTAAATGAAACTAAAAATTCTTAAAAGTGTTTTTTTTTTTTGGTTTAGGATTTTTGTAGATGACTATCTTTAAGTTTAACCGCAGCTTTCTCTGTCCTTGAATTTAATCTATTAGCAGTCGAAATTTGTATTTTCCGACTTAACTTTAATTTCCCCCACCCAATCAACAATTAAAGCTTAACAGTCCTGGCAAATTTGGAAATTCGACTGGTAAATTAAGAAGTTGTTTAAGGAATGACAAAGTTGATGCTGACTTCGAGTGCCGTTTGATGGGCCTTAAAAAGTTTACAACGTCGAGCACTCAGAGGACACCAATAGACAACGAATTTTGCATGTTGGCCCCACCAAATAGAAGAAGAAGAAGAATAAGTTGAACCGTAAATACTAATGGACATTTTACGAGCCAAGAGTCCGGGAGCTGACCAAATGGACAGGACCAAGGGTCGAGTATGTGTCAGACACAGGACTCGAGTGAAAGGCGCAGTCATAGTCAATGTCGTGTGGGCTAAACGTGCCATTTGCATTAGACAGGACATACTTCACATGTAACACAGGGGAAGGGAGTTAAATGAGGGGAATTCAATCGATGAAGCATCTAAAGCGATGATCCTTTAGTTGAGTTTGTTATTAGATGAATGAAACTCCTGTGGCCAACAGACTAACCATAAGAATCTGCATTTTCTTTTCATTGCAGTTATGCGTCACATGTCCAACTCACCGACACCACCATCACCTCTGCGATCTCTATCAGGTAAGTTCGTAATCCTTTGCCAACATTCAGTAGACATGTCCTTTTAGAAGTTGCCACGTAGGTTGAGGGCTGCCATTGGATTACCTTTGGCCTCGTGCCTTGGGTGTGTTTGTATGTCTCGGAACGTGGCTACTTTGTGGCAAAATTGATTACTCGCACGAGCTGCGGAGCCAGCTATTGATGTCCTTTTTATAGGACCGGGGAAAATTTTATGGGTTTTCGCAAAAGGCCAATATGCAACTGCAACATCGTTCGAGACTGCAACTTGAACTGCAACTGCAGCAACCCCAAAGCAAATGTTCCTCAAATATAAACTCAAAAATTGTTTTAGGATGAGGTCCTGGCTCGGGGCTCTTTCGGGTTATGTATTGGGCCTTAGGTAGGTGCTGCCACGGAACACGCACGTGACTGAAGTGTGTCCTCAAGTTGAGTCAACAAATTGCACTTAAATACGTATATGAAGTCTAAGGATATAAGGACAGAGACCAGGACTTAAGTGAAATAATATTCTAAAGTACAGACTTTAGTATTTATCTTATATATATGCAGCATTTAGTCCTTTTCAATTTATGTAATTCAAAAGGATAAATTCTTGGCTTGTCTTGCATCCAAAATTTACTTATAGAAATTGATTTATTTTAGAACATTTTTTTAATAGATAATTTTAGTAAATTTTAGATTCGATTCTTGTTTATATTCTGAAAAACCTTTCAATTTCCAGGATCCACTCATCCCTCTATTTCCTTTATATCCTCGACACCCACATCAATGCAGACTTAACAACCCTGAAAACAATGCAAAACCCTGTAAAATAACAACAACAAGAGGAACAATAACATCCTCCACCCTCTTCATATATCACTCTCTTAACTGTGTGTATGCAAAGGTTATGCTAACACACACACACACACGCACACAGATGTATACAAGGACACTTTTGACCCCTCTAACCCCCGCGTGACCCTAACAAACAAACAAAAATAACAATTTGTCAAAATGTAAATTTCCAAACACAGAAAACTGCGCATTTAAATGAATTATATAACAAGGCGGCCCTAACAGACGACCTTTCCAATAAACCCCTCAACCTCCCCCTTTGTCCCACTGCAATCCCTCACTCCCCTCCCCGGGGTCTCGCACTCTATCGTGACCATAGCAAATGGCAAATAATCTATGCAAAAACATGCATAGATAATATTGGCCGCCCTCCCCTCCCCTTCCCTTTCCTATCCGTCCTTTCCCTTACATCCCCTACCATTCAAGGACTCTTTCAAAATTTGAATGGCAACCCTCATTTAAATGCAAACATGCGCAAATTAACAGGGTTGCCATATCAAATGCATCGCCTGACAATTAAAGTTGCATTTTTATTGGTTTACACAAATTAAGTGGCACTCATTAAGGGGTGCGCGTATTTAAATTTGTCACAACACCAACAAAGGATCCTTCCCTTCGTCACAATAAAACCAAAAAAAATGAAGGGGTTGCCCAAAAAAGCCAAAACCCGTTCTTCACTGAAGGACCAACCAATCAACTGTTGATTCCTCATCCCGCTGCCTGTTTAACATATCATTTGAATAGCGCTGAGGTGTAAAGCGTGTGCCAAACCCGCCGAGGGGTTACCTAACACTTACCCCTGTACCCAGTACTCCGTAACCCTAGCCCAGAGCCAGTCCCAGGGTAACAGGCAACTTGTTGACTCCTGTTATTCAAATTGAACGCCTCTTCCGCTTTCCACCAAAAAAAAAAAGTATGTATAAAAAAGGGTATACCCAAAGGATTAGGTTGCGTGAAGCTAATTGTGGCACAGCGTAATTTGAGTGGCAACCTCTTCCAATGGATGATGATATTATAATCAGTGGTTTTTCATTGGGTGCTCACCTTTTATAAGCAACTTTGTTTGCGGTTTGACTTTTGGGCGTTACGGGGGCGGTTCACCTTTGCTTTTAGGCAGCTAAAAGACGTATTAAAAAAGAAGTAGGAGAAGGGAAAAAAGGATAAGCAGAGACAAGAACATTTAGAAAAACATTCAAAAAAAAAATATTTCCAGTTATGATAATATATTATTCAATAATAATTAGAATTTTTTTTTACTTTTTTACATAAATATAAAACATATTTTTAAGAGTTAAAAAACCAAAGATTTCCACGTTTAAATTTATTTATTTTTTATTATTGAAGAATACAAGTTTAAAAATTGATATAAAAATAAGGATATGATTTTTCTAGCCCCATTTTCAATAATTTGTCTGATGTACTCGAAATTTACAGATAGATTGTTCAGATAGTTAATCCTTAATTGGATCTAGAGGACAATAGCCAAGCTATGCTGCTTCTCACTGTGACTCTCTATATATTTTTATGTAAATACACACACACATAAGGTGTATGTGTATGTGTGTTTAGATACACAGATGTAGATATATATGTATAAATGTATAAATCTATATCTTTCCCATAAATCGCCACGCACTTTACGCCGTTGCATTCAAAAAGGACTCCCCATGACAGAGAGCAACCCCTGAAGGAGAGACAAGAGAAATGAGTGCCACATCTGAGTGCAACAATAACAGCAACAGCAACAACAACAACAACAACAACGACAACAACACATGCAACACTTCATTTGTCAGCAAAATATTCACACATTGTGTGTGTGTGTGTGTGTGTGTGTGTGTGTGTGTGGTTGTCTGTGTATGCGTATGTGCATGTGTATGTGTGTATATATCAACCAGAAACAACACCAGCCACAGCAGCAACAACAGCAGGAGGACAACACATCTGCTGGTCATAGACAATCGAAGCGCAGCGCAGCATCACCTGGAACTGGATTCCAGGATCGGGCTGTTGGTCTGCCGAAAGGTTTCGGGTTTAAAATTTTGTTGCGAGACTCTGCAGGCCACTGCCAGTGACAATAGCTGCACGCTCTCTGCGCCAGGACATGATGCAGAGGCAAGTTGTAATGCCTGCAGCTTCTTGACTTTCAACAATACTACAAGTTGCAGCCCTTTTTCATTTTTGTAGAAACCCTTTTGGTTACCAAGCTCCTGCCAATCGCAAGTTGCATTCCAAATTTAGCAAAGTCTCCACCCCAAAATTGGAAAATCCTCAACTCGTGCATTCAAAATTGTTCGCAATTGTAACGAATTGTTTAAATTTTCCGAGGGTTGCATTTTCGAGTCCTTTGAGGGGAGGGTTTACAATCAAATTTTTTCCGTCGCGGGGTGTGCATGTTTCACGTGTATGTGTGTGTGTGTGTGTGATTTTTGACTGAATGGGTTTTACAGCATCTCCGCTAATTATATTAGTAAATTTTATTCGCTCACATTAAAGTCATAAAAACAGCTGCCCACATATCCAGTTTTTCAGTAACTTCAACTTTCACCCAACACCCGCATCGAAGCCTCTGGCCTAATCCTGTTAACAGGATCCCAACTAACTGACAAAATGACTGCCCGGAATCCGCTTAAATTTATCGTTAAATAAAATCGTTTAAAATCGGTTACTTTAGTTCTCGATTTAAAAAGTTTCCAGGTTAAAGATTTAACAGATCAAAAGGGTTTTAAGTTAAGGAACTATCAGGCTGCATTTGTATTGGTAAACTCTCGACTTGAAAGTCCTTTTCTTTAGTTAATTCTTGAAGCTGTTGGCATTTGTTTTTCGCAACCTAAAGTTCAATTTTTTGTTTAATCGAATCTTATGAAAATTTTATTTTTAAATTTATTAATAAAGAAAATCTGAAATCTTTAATCTTAGAAAGGAAATATATATTTTTTTTCTCCATTTTATGATTGATCCTTACATCATTAGCATCCGGGAGTATTATTTTACCGGGCAGGAAGTTTGGAAATTTATTTTCAAATTCTATGGTCTGTGTAAATCGATAATTTTTTATGACAAATTATGAAATTTGAGCTCCTGTCGCTGGCACTGCGTAGATTTTAAACAAAGGACCACGAAAGCTTCCTGTTTCTGGACTATTTTTGAGCCTGTGCCTGGCCCGCTTCTGAGCCTCTGCTCTCTGTTCCTGGTACTCGCTGGTCCTTGGCAATTTTTTCAATTATTATGCATGATTGGATTCTGGGCAGGGTTCGGACTGAGGTCACATGGCCACAAAGCAAACCCTTCCGCTTGAGCGTCTATCGTCAGTGCAGCAGCTAACCACAGGACATGGGCATAGGCTCAGGGGCGGCCGCAGAGGTCAGTGGGTGGCGCATTCAATTGGAAGATTGAATAAAATTTGCCTTAAAATAGCAGAAATATTGAAAACTTGTCTTGGAAGGCAGTTTGAACGGGCATCCGGGGGGTGGTCTGGGAATCAAATTATGCGGCGAATGTTTTGCTATGTCCTGGCTACTTGAACTTCATTGAGTTGGAAAATTGGAAAAAGAGGATATATATATATATTTTTATATAGGGAGAAAACATATTTATAGAAACTTAAACTTTAGATAACGCAAATTTTTTATTGTCCTTTTTTTTTTTTGCAGACTGTGGAAAGAGCTACGAGGAGGAGGAGGACGACGAAGAACAGAGCGAGGCACCACAGAACTTGAGCAGCAAACGGCGTGTGAGTCAACTGAAATTCGAACGCGAGGATGAGGTGCTCAACCTGGTGCACAGTGATACACCACCGTCCAAACGAATGGCCCTGGATGAAACACCGGCAACAGCAGCAGCAGCAGCTGCGCTGGCCACGGCAGCGGCAGCATTGCAGCAACCTTTGCAGGCACCTCCCGCGGCATTGGGTCTGCCTCCAATGAGCTTTGGCCCCGAGAACATGCAGCAGGCTCTGCAGCTGCAATTGCAAAACTACATTGAAATGGTCCGTCATTTGGCGCCAGATACGTTCCCAAGTCCAAATCTGGCGACACAGTTCCTTCTGCAAAACTCACTGCAGGCCCTTGCCCAGTTCCAGGCACTGCAGCAGATCAAGCAGCAACGGGATCAACCACCGATGGAGCCTCTGTCACTGCCCACCGCACGACACTATTCCACACCGTTGAGCAAGTCTCCGCTTCGCAGTCCATCACTGAGTCCTGTGGGCCGTTCCAGTGAGCCACATACTCAGCAGCAGCGCACGCCTCCCAATTCCTTGGCTGCGGCGGCTGCCCTGGGTCTAAGCAGCGCTGTGATGACACCCAATACACCCAGCATGCAACACCAGGTGACGAACTCATCGAGTACTCCAAAGCCAACGTCCAGTGGCGCTACAGTGGCTGCTGTTATGGCCACAAAGTTGGAACAATCTCCGGAGGAGACCACTGATCTAGAGGAGTTGGAGCAGTTCGCCAAAACCTTTAAGCAACGTCGCATCAAACTGGGCTTTACGCAGGGAGATGTAGGCTTGGCCATGGGCAAGCTGTATGGCAATGACTTCTCCCAAACGACCATCTCGCGCTTCGAGGCCCTCAATCTGAGCTTCAAGAACATGTGCAAACTAAAGCCACTGCTCCAGAAGTGGTTAGAAGATGCAGATACAAGTGTGGCCAAATCTGGTGGTGGCGTCTTCAATATTAACACAATGACCACAAATTTGTCCAGCACACCAGAGAGTATCCTTGGCCGTCGACGCAAGAAGCGCACCTCAATAGAGACTACCATTCGAGGGGCATTGGAGCAGGCTTTTGTGATGAACTGCAAGCCCACCTCGGAGGAAATCAATCAGCTATCCGAGCGCCTGCACATGGACAAGGAGGTGGTGCGTGTCTGGTTCTGTAATCGCCGACAGAAAGAGAAACGCATCAATCCCTCCTTGGATCTGGACAGTCCCACCGGCACACCACTCAGTAGTCATACCTTCGGCTATCCACCTCAAGCGCTTAATATGTCCAATGGTCATGCGCTCCTCGAGGCTGGATCCCTATGCGGCAGCTCCATCAGTTCTGGCGAATGATCCAACGGGAATGTCCAGTGGTCAACTTGTATATAGACGTTTAGTGTTTAAGTAGTTGCTCCAAATCTTCCACAGAACATTCCAAACAAGTTACATATCGCGTTCGATCTCCAACCTCTATTCTCCGTTCCCCCTTTCCAGTCCCATTGTCCTTCCTCCAACATATGACAGCCATATATATATATATATATAACTAGGTGATAGACAGTCGTATCAGAATCCTTTACGAATTTACAAACACATATACAGCCAAGAGTATTAAGCATTGTATTGGATCCATGTAGAAATCCTAGTTCCTAGCTATACGAATTTCTCAATGTAGTCAAACCCAACTAAATCATAACTAAATTAATCTTAATTTAAATAAAACTTAATGGATGAGAAATCACTAACTATTCGTAACTGTTGTGTGTATATGTATGTACCTATATGTTAGCATGCCGATCTATCAAATATATGGAAATATGTATATGGTATTATCCTTGGAAATACCACGATTGTAATTTATATAATAAAGACGATGTTGTTGTACGATGTCCACTTGTAAATTGATCTTAACTGCTAGATCTAACAGAGATTTCAATAAATAATTATAAACTATTAAATTAACATATTTTATTTCTTGCATTTTTAATTTTCTTTAAGGATATTATTTTGTACCAGTTTATAATTCAATTAGGTGCCATTTTCTGCCCCTTCGATGGCAAATCCTATGTACACGCCGAATCTCATTAGAAGCTCCCTAAATAAATATTTAACTTCATATTTGGATAACTGATTCCTTAGCCCACGGAGATCCCATCCTTTATGAAGCGTTTACCAAGACAGGACACGCGTCAAGCGCAAACACACCATTTTTTAATAAACTTCCTTCCAACAAGTAAACATACATAAAAAAAATAGAGGAACGAAAGTAAAAGGGAGAGTGAGAGAGAAAGAACGACCCGCAGCAACCCCTTAGCTGAATCTCGGGACTGGATTTGCCGGATAAGAAATCACTTCATCTTTGCTTGGCGACAGAGTCGGAGCAAACCTCACTAAAGCCCAGGCAAACCCAAGTGAAACCCTTATTTGTATATTGAAGCTAGCGTGGAAATCCATTTGACCGTCCAACCTCCATCCTAGCCACCCCCAACCCTACCATCGACGAGGAGTGGGTGGAAAGTGTTCGCTGATTCGTTTAGGGCCCATCGATTAGGGGAGAGGGGGAAAAGGGTTTACGCCATAAATTTACACGTTGCCATATCATATGGTCTTCGGGTGGGTCGTTTAGATAGTCGTTGAAAGTATTTAGAGCTTCTTCAAACAACCCATTTTGGGGAACTTTTAAATAAAGGATAATAGAATAAGCAAAGAATTAAGTAACGAAAATAAAGTTTTCTTGATTGCAAGAACAATTTAACCTATCTAAGCTCTTTTTTTTTAGTCTTGTTGATTCTGGTCTCACATAGCTCGGTCTTATTTTTATTTAAACTCTTCTTCATTAGTATCGTAGGGTTGAATTTTATATACTAATTATTTTAAATCAGAATGAATAACATAATATTAAATTATAAATAAAAGGAAATAACATGTATTGCAGTTGTTGGTCAGGACTATCAAAAAATACCTCTTAATCTGCACTGCCTCCAATTCAAAGAAAATACAGGGCGATCCTTTGTAAGCAATGTTAAATTAACAGCAGCTCTGTAAATAACAGAAGCTTCGTAGCTTCTATCTTTTGTCCGCCTGGTACTGATCATTTTATCATTTTACCTTAGTTCTTATAAGAACTGCGGTGGCTTAGTGCCTAAGGATCGGAACATGGATGCACCGGGTCACAGGTTCAAGCGCGGGCTTAACTCTACAAAAAAGCAAGTCACGTATTTATTTATTTCGACGGGTATAGTTTGAGGTGGCTGTAATCTCAGATGTGCTGCTATTGTGTTGATCTTGATAAGAGAGAGAGAGAGAGAGAGACAGAGTGAGGAAAGAGCGGAGGGAATGTACCGCGTTGTTGCTGGAGTTCGAATCTAGATCACGGGAAAAAAAGTGAGAGCGCGTGTGCGCGCGATCATAGAAGGCAGTTGCTGTGGGGATAGCTGTCGCGATTCATTTTTTTGTAGATTTTTTATACCAACAACATAAAAAAATCAATAACACTAACAACAAAATTAACGATACAAAAAACAACAACAATACTAGAAACAATACTAACAACAACAATAAAATCAATAACACCAACAACAGCACTAAGAAAAATAACAACAACACTTTAAGCATCAGTTACAACAACATCACAAACACAAAAACAAACACTAACAAGAACCACAACAACAACAAGAACCAAAACACTCACAAAAACACTAACCAAATCACTAACAGAAACACTAACAGAAACACTAACATAAGCACTAACATAAGCACTAGCAGAAACACTAACAGAAACACTACCATAAGCACTAACAGAAACAACCCCAAGAATCAAAATACTAACTACAACACTAACATAAACTCTAACAGAAACACTAACATAAGTACTAACAGAAACACTAACATAAACACTAACAGCAACACTAACAGAAACAACAACAAGAACCAAAACACAAACTACAACACTAACAGAAACACTAACAGAAACACTGACATAAGCACTAACAGAAACACTACCATAAGCACTAACAGAAACAACACCAAGAATCAAAATACTAACTACAACACTAACATAAACTCTAACAGAAACACTAACATAAGTACTAACAGAAACACTAACATAAACACTAACAGCAACACTAACAGAAACAACAACAAGAACCAAAACACAAACTACAACACTAACAGAAACACTAACAGAAACACTGACATAAGCACTAACAGAAACACTAACAGAAACACTAACATAAGCACTAACAGAAACAACAGCAAGAATCAAAATACTAACTACAACACAAACTACAACACTAACATAAACTCTAACAGAATCACTAACATAAGTACTAACAGAAACACTAACATAAACACTAACAGCAACACTAACAGAAACAACAACAAGAATCAAAATACTAACTACAACACTAACAACAACACTAACAAAAACACTAACAACAACAACAACAAGAACCAAAACACTAACAACAACACTAACAATACTAACAACAAAACACTAAAAACAACAACACCAACAACAACAACATCAACAACAACAACACCAACAACAACAATAAATACAACAACAAACAGAAACAACAAAAATACTTCCGACACACAAACAGAAACAATAACAAACACACTTACATCGAGAAAAAAAACAACAACAATGGGAAAAATTTTTTGAAGGCAAAAGTAAGGAAAAAGGACCCTGAAATCACTAAATTGTCTGTATCTCAGTCATTTTAAGGACAATAAGGATGTCCTTTCCCATGAAGATAGATGAGACCCGCCCACATATATTTCAGTTATAAAAAGGACGAAAGTCCTTACAGGACCTGAGATAGAAGCAATTTTATGCTGCAAGAAAAACCGTTATATCTCGGCCGTATCCTTACATATCCTGACAAATAAAGTGTCATAGAAACCGGAACAGCAAGGACTACAATCCTGCCAAAGGACATTAAAATCGTCCCTATAGTTTCCGATTTATCGTCCTTTTTGTGATTTTTTACCAATTTTGCCATGGTTTTCCTTGCAAAATTTTTTCCCTTGTTGTTTTTGTTTTCTCACATTACAAAAACAACAACAATGCATGATTCTTAATTGTTCTTGTTGTTAGTAATGTTGTTAGTGTTGTTGTTAGTGTTGTTGTTAGTGTTGTTAGTGTTTTATTGTGTTGTTGTAAGTGTTGTTGTTAGTGTTGTTGTTAGTATTTTGGTTCTTGTTGTTGTTCTTGTTAGTTTTGTTGTTAGTGTTGTTGTTAGTGTTGTTGTAAGTGTTGTTGCTAGTGTTGTTAGTTTTTTTTGTTGTGTTGTTGTAAGTGTTGTTGTAAGTGTTGTTGTTAGTGTTGTTGTTAGTGTTGTTGTTAGTGTTGTTGTTAGTGTTGTTGTTAGTGTTGTTGTTAGTGTTGTTGTTAGTATTTTGGTTCTTGTTGTTGTTCTTGTTAGTGTTTTTGTTATTGTTGTTGTTAGTGTTGTTGTTAGTATTTTGGTTCTTGTTGTTGTTCTTGTTAGTTTTGTTGTTAGTGTTGTTGTTAGTGTTGTTGTAAGTGTTGTTGTTAGTGTTGTTGTTAGTGTTGTTGTTAGTGTTGTTAGTGTTTTTTTGTGTTGTTGTAAGTGTTGTTGTTAGTGTTGTTGTTAGTGTTGTTGTTAGTGTTGTTGTTAGCATTTTGGTTCTTGTTGTTGTTCTTGTTAGTGTTTTTGTTATTGTTGTTGTTAGTGTTGTTGTTAGTATTTTGGTTCTTGTTGTTGTTCTTGTTAGTTTTGTTGTTAGTGTTGTTGTTAGTGTTGTTGTTAGTGTTGTTAGTGTTGTTAGTGTTTTTTGTGTTGTTGTAAGTGTTGTTGTTAGTGTTGTTGTTAGTGTTGTTGTAAGTGTTGTTGTTAGTGTTGTTGTTAGTGTTGTTGTTAGTG
>JAWNNX010000374.1:0-65606 GCA_035044505.1 Zaprionus lineosus
ATGTATATGTCGGAGAAGGCTCAATTGTTTCCATTCTTTCACGCAGCAAGTTCTGTTCGTCTCGGTGGCGCAACATTAACTAACCTCTCAAAGCACATGCTTACATAATTCACTATTTTTGCAAATCATAATGCCATCTCTTTTCTACGCCCTTACGAACAGACCTTACTCAGCAGCAGAGTATGTCTCTTTCTCTGATCAGCTGTGCGTTTTGAGAACAAGAAGTACAGTCATGCACAATGGTTCAACTAACCATTCTATGCCACACACATACCATGGGCTAATTTACCATTCTACGACACGGCCTTCCTGACAAATCACACGTCCTCGTGTGTTAGATCTAGGACAAGCTTTTCTCAGTTATCGTCAAGTTTTAGTAACCATTTACATCCTTAACTTGTATTTATATAAAGCTTAAACTTCTATACAAAACAATCAAATTGGTTTCACAGTACCATTACATAAGCTTTTTCATAACATTTTCTTTTAAATCAAACTTAACATTTCTTCTTTTCTGTAATTTCATTATGTTGTGTAGTTATTCTTACCGATCCCCGCCATAACAATTCCTTCTGTCATGGTGCGATCATCACTGACTCCGCCACAGCAAGTCCTTCTGCTATGGTGCGGTCCATTGACCCCCGCCACAGCAAGTCCTTCTGCTATGGTGCGGTCCATTGACCCCCGCCACAGCAAGTCCTTCTGCTATGGTGCGGTCCATTGACCCCCGCCATAACAATTCCATCTGTTATGGTGCGGTCTCTATATCCCCTCTTGGGATTCCAAGGCAACTGCTGTGCCTTCTTTATCTGTATTTCTCACTTGAGAGTCAGATGCATCTCCTCTTGAGTCATCTATTTCTTCATCAATTTCTTTAACCAATTCTCTATTGGGCAATGCCCTCAAAAACTCATGTGCATACTTATAAGTCCTTTTGCTTGTTAAAGACTTTAAAACATATCTATCGCCATCTAGATGTTCGATTATTTCGAACGGACCTTTAAATTTCGGATCAAGTTTAGTTTGGTGGCGCTCTTCGTTTTTTAGTAACACATGGTCTCCAACATTATATTTAATTATCTTTGCTTTATTCTTATCATATCTAAGTTTATCATAGCGAGCATTAGCCTCCATGTTTTTCATGGCTTGTTTTCTTATTGACTCTCTATCAATTAAATTATCCTCTTCTTCACCTATTGGTAACAAACAGAGAGGTCTAGATTCTCTACCAATTAGTATTTCTAATGGACTAAATTTTGTGACTCGATTGGCGGTGCAGTTCATTGCCAATTGTACTTCGGATAGAGCATCTTGCCACGACCTCTGACTGGTTTCGGCTGCTGTCAGGATAGGCCCCCAAGTGTGCTCATTATTCGCTCTACTTGACCGTTAGCCCTACTTGGATTACTCGCAAATTAGCTAAGCCATCAGTTGGAAAAATTCAATCTGAATTACATTCGATTCCTAAGGTAGACATCCCGTGGCACACAGTGCATATAGATATAACAGGAAAGATGAGTGGAAAGAATGACCTAAAGGAATACGTAATTGTCTTGGTCTTGGTAGATGCGTTCACGAAATTTGTTTACTTACATCACACCTTAAAAATTGATACTGAATGTTCAATCAAGGCTGTTAAAGCCGTCGTGTGCTTGTTTGGTGTGCCTACACGCATTATTGCGGATCAGGGTCGTAATTTTGCAAGCTCAGGATTCCGTGAATTTTGTTCCTCCCAAAAGATTGAGCTACACTTAATTGCTACAGGTGCAAGTAGGGCTAACGGTCAAGTAGAGCGAATAATAAGCACACTTAAGAGTATGTTGACAGCAGTCGAAACCAGTCAGAGGTCGTGGCAAGATGTACTATCCGAAGTACAATTGGCAATGAACTGCACCGCCAATCGAGTCACAAAATTTAGCCCATTAGAAATACTAATTGGTAAAGAATCTAGACCTCTCTGTTTGTTACCAATAGGTGAAGAAGAGGATTATTTAATTGATAGAGAGTCAATAAGAAAACAAGCCATGAAAAACATGGAGGCTAATGCTCGCTATGATAAACTTAGATATGGTAAGAATAAAGCAAAAATAATTAAATATAATGTAGGAGACCATGTGTTGCTAAAAAACGAAGAGCGCCACCAAACTAAACTTGATCCGAAATTTAAAGGTCCGTTCGAAATAATCGAATGTCTAGATGGCGATAGATATGTTTTAAAGTCTTTAACAAGCAAAAGGACTTATAAGTATGCACATGAGTTTTTGAGGGCATTGCCCAATAGAGAATTGATTAAAGAAGTTGATGAAGAAATAGATGACTCAAGAGGAGATGCATCTGACTTTTAAGTGAGAAATACAGATAAAGAAGGCACAGCAGTTGCCTTAGAATCCCAAGAGGGGATATAGAGACCGCACCATAACAGATGGATTTGTTATGGCGGGGGTCAATGGACCGCACCATAGCGGAAGGACTTGCTGTGGCGGGGGTCAATGGACCGCACCATAGCAGAAGGACTTGCTGTGGCGGGGGTCAATGGACCGCACTATAGCAGAAGGACTTGCTGTGGCGGAGTCAGTGATGATCGCACCATGACAGAAGGAATTGTTATGGCGGGGATCGGTAAGAATAACTACACAACATAATGAAATTACAAAAAGGAAGAAATGTTAAGTTTGATTTAAAAGAAAATGTTATGAAAAAGCTTATGTAATGGTACTGTGAAACCAATTTGATTGTTTTGTATAGAAGTTTAAGCTTTATATAAATAAAAGTTAAGGATGTAAATGGTTACTAAAACTTGACGATAACTGAGAAAAGCTTGTCCTAGATCTAACACACGAGGACGTGTGATTTTTCAGGAAGGCCGTGTCATAGAATGGTAAATTAGCCCACGGTATGTGTGTGGCATAGAATGGTTAGTTGAACCATTGTGCATGACTATACTTCTTGTTCTCAAAACGCACAGCTGATCAGAGAAAGAGACATACTCTGCTGCTGAGTAAGGTCTGTTCGTAAGGGCGTAGAAAAGAGATGGCTATATGATTTGCAAAAATGGTGAATTATGTAAGCATGTGCTTTAAGAAGTTAGTTAATGTTGCGCCACCGAGACGAACAGAACTTGCTGCGTGAAAGAATGGAAACAATTGAGCCTTCTCCGACATATACATATATATATAGTAAAATGTTCGACTATATTCGACTATATACAAATAACTTAATTTTTCAAAAAAAAATAAATTAAATATTGAAAATAATCCCTTAGCCTGACCATAATGGCTACCAATTGGACCACAAAGATACAGACACTTACTTTGAAAACAAAAATAAATTATATAATCAGAATGATGAAACAATAAATAATGAATGCATCAGTAATATTATTGAACGTGAAAAACCAATCTGTAATTTTATACCAACACCCACAAAAGAAATGATTAAATACGTAGAACCCAATGTAACATTAACATGGAACCTAAGTGAAGCAACCATAACACAAAATTGTCAAAAAGTGAACAATAAAACAAAATTAGAAGGAAATTAAAAAAATAAGCATAAGCCAATGTAAACTTTAAATAGAACCATTGTAGTAAAGGAAAATTATTAAAAATCAGAAATAGACCTAGCGCCACTGTACTCATCACTAGACATAACTAAGATCAAAATTATAAAACATGATGACATTGATAAACTAATATCCAAAAACAATATCACAATTTATATTATTATTATAACCATAATTTGTATATTTATTATAAAAAAAAATTATAAATAATAAAAGAATATAGTAATATAAATAAATAAAAAAACTAAAAATAATAAAAAAATTGTAACAACTAACCCATTTATAATTTGACGTATGAAACTAAGAACACAAGCAAAGAAAATACCAAACGAACCACAAGAAATAGAAATGGAGCAAATCCATTGCCCTTGTTGTATCCAATTATGCCAGCCTAAGTATAGGCTTCCTTTTAGGGTGGAGAAATGACGTAATAACGTTCCCACAATAAACTTAATAAAAAAAAAAAACACAAACAAATAAAATGCGACAATTATCACCGTCACACTCAAAATTCAATTAACCAGAATCACGACTCAGCATAAATAAAATTGTAAACTTTAAAACCCACAGTCAGCACTAAAATAATGTAAACAATTATACAATACTTCCAAGTGCATGGCGAAACCGCTATCCTTTAACATTTTCTAACTCACAATGTACCTTTACGATACGATGGGAAGCAACTTTATTCAGCTTTATCTACAGCTGCTTTATCCAGAAGGCAAATTCAGTAAGTGTCATCCTATCCATGGCAGCTGCCAATGCAGTTGGCGACAAAGCTGTTATAATCAGCGAAAGGTAACGATAGCCCAAATCTTGACGGGCGATAAATCGACCCCAACAGCGCTACATCTTCTTGTGTCAATACCGGTAACTGCGCATTTCGTCGAAGCTCATTCCGTACTTCAGTCAGGCAAGCAATATCGTCAACAGCATTGCTTCTGCGGCAGCTTCACGTTTATCTGACAGTTGACGCAAACTGTTGGGAACAACGCATACAATAACGTGTTTGTCACAGACAAGTCCTTAAGTTAACACTCGAATGAGAAATGCGCGGTTCAAGATATTGCGGATAAGAAGCAAATTTCCGTCAGCCAGAATCATCTTCGCTGTTCGTAGGCGTCGCATCAAATGGAGGCTACGCCACGTGCGGAGATCACAGCCAAAAAAAAGTAACCACCTTGTCGTCGTCACAACTATTAGAGAGATGCGGGGTTCACAAAAACCATCAGCATTCAATCCGTCTATGCTGTGTGTAGCCGCCGCAGTAAACGAGGGATGCGCGACGTGCGGGAGTCAAAGCGGAGAGAGGTGGATTTTTGTCGACGTGACAAAGCCTTTTCCATTTTTTTAATTTATTTATTTTAATTATTGCTTAGTAAATGTATCAGTCTATTGGCTTAGGTTTGAACAATGTTCAAAAACGACAATTGTAAAACAGCAGTTTCAAAATACGGTTCAGTTTGCGGTTTAATAACAGCAATCCAGAACAGTAATTTAAATTTAATTACTAATTAATTTAATTTAATTTTTATTTAAGGAATATAAAAATATGGTATTTAAATATTTACTTTATTATTTGCTGTTGTACTGTGGATGCCCGCGCCTCTTTGGGGAACACCATGGTGTGGACCTTCTAAGCCTCTTCAAGTCCACCAAAAAAGTGTCTGCTTAGCATGCAGCCATGTAGAAGCTGTCCGATTCGGCAGCTTCGGCTGATCGAGCTGGCAGAAGAGAGGCAGCCGATACAAAACCGCCCGAACTTGCGGTTTTGGCTGCAGTCTCTTGCATTTAGGAGATGAGATGTTCAGCTCACAGCCAAAGGGGTGTTCGAATAGGCAGCTCCAACTTCTTTAGCTGATAAGGAGAGCGAACTTGCAGTCGCCGATAGCGCCCAACTTGGCTGCTTCGAATTCAGTCGGATGCATTAATGGAGAGCAGATGTCCACACTTGCAGTCACCGATAGCGCCCAACTTGACTGCTTCGACTGCAAGAGTTGGCGCAGGAGCACTTAATTTTTATATTGTAATAGTAATATTAATATAAATTGTAATATTTTAATTTGTTGAAGGGAGCAGCCGGAATTGCACTTAGGGCTGCAAGCCCAAACAGTGGCCTTTTTTTTCATTTCAACAATGTTGCCAACTCCTAATTCCAATTGCATTTTCTTTTCTACAATATTGCCATAACTTACAGGCTAATTTACTTAAATAGGGCTTATATTAACATATGTCACTGCCCCTCCCTTAAAGAGAATTCGACGCTTTGGCATGGACTGATTAAGTGTTAAATTTTATTTTAAAGCATACGGGGAACCTAAAAAACTCTTTGTTACCTTTGTTTCTATTCATTCTGCCTAGAATGGGCGTACCGGCTACCCGAGGTTAGCTTTCACAAATTTTAAATTCTAATTAACAAATAGAAAATGAAGAAATGTATATCATCTTCTGCTGGTCTTTTTCCTTATCAGCCTTCCCGGTGAACGTTATATTGAGAGGCCATGTGCCAGGCGATTTTTGTGTTTTAGGATTCTGACCTGATATCGACTGGAATGCATGTTGATCTCGCCGAAGACCGTAGTAAGTTTCAGGTCTTTTGTGCAGTGTAGTATTTCTTACATACCACTCACACCCGGTAATTAATCTCATTGCTCTATTTTGTGCAGCTTGTGTTCTTTGGATCTGTTTATCGCATGCAAGGCCCCAGATTTGGCATCCGTATTTCCATATTGGTGCTATTATTTGCTTGTATATTGTCACCTTGTTAGCGAGTGACAATTTACTAGTCGCACGGATTAACCAAAAGTGTTTAGCAACTGCCGCACAAACACAGATCCCTATTGTTGTCACGTGGTCGGAAAAAGTCAGCCTGCGATCTAATGTTACTCCAAGGTATTTGGCCGAGCTGGCATGAATGACGAGCTCGTCCTCTAAGTATATTGCTGGTGACGTTTTCTTCCGCAATGTGTAGCATACGTTGATAGATTTGTTTCTATTTATTCCTATATTCCACCGTCTTGCCATACTGTGAAAGCTGTGTATTCTTGGATACCATTGGCAGCATCATACTCGCAGGAAGAAATGTGGGTTACGCAAACTTCATCGGCAAAAGTAGCCAGCATTGATACACATGGTAAGCTGAAGATAGGCTGTGGCATGTCGTAACTATAGATGCAGTAAAGCAGTGGCCCCAAAACACTGCCCTGGGGTACACCGGCTGCCACCTCATGCTCAGTTGAAAGAGCTGAGTGGAAGCGAACAACGAAGCGTCTTCGCTCGAGATATGTCCGCAGGAGGCCGAAGTATGGCGCAGGCAACGTGTCCTTAACTTTTGACCAAGAGACCAGTGTGCCACACGGTCAACGTTTATCTAACATCCAGATAGATAGTGCTGCAATATTCCTTTCTGTCGAACGCAACCAATGTTTGCTCGACGACCCGATGTAGTTGTTTGACAGTGCTGTGGCCAGCTTGGAACCCGAACTGGTACTCAGGAATAATCCCCTGAGTATCCATGAATCTGACCATTCGGGCAGCAATCAGTCTCTCAAACACCTTCAAGATCGAAGGAAGGAGCCTAATCGGCCGATAAGACGCATGGTTCTTTCCCGGCTTGCTAGGTTTATGGATCATGGAGATTTTACCAGTCAGTGGTTGGTTAGCTTAGCGTCAAACAAATCAGATATGTATTGCGCAAGTGTTTGATGAAGCACCCCTTGTACTCTGTTCCATCAAGACTTCTTCCACCTATTTTCGGCGATGAGCTGTAGAATCTCGTTGGCTACCGGGATTTTAGACGCAACGGGCCCTTGAGCAGTACTGAGACTAGCGATTCTTGCTGCTTCTTTGGTCTTCCCAGTGAATAAGTCGATGGCATCTTTAACATCATTCTCTGAATTGATCACGGCGTTCAGCGGTAGTGAATACTCCAGGTGCACTTGGAGCAATTCAATTTTGGTGCGTTTGGTAATTGGCTTTTCAACCCTAGCGTATGTAATCGCAGGTGCATCCAGCGTTATGATCAGGGGAAGGTGGTTAGAGCCGAGATCAACGACTGTCCGTATATCTGCATGAGTGTCTAAGAATCCACTTGTCTGGGAGAAGTCGACGTTGCTTGGAGAGCCTCTGCTACCATTCGGATAAGACTTCCTGTCCCAAGTGAATTCAACTCTGACAATAGGATCAGCTTCACAAGTGTATGGCCTATTTGATTGCACCTACCCGCAACCCAGAGCCAGTGAGGCGCTTTCCAGTCGCCGCAACGAGAAATTTTAGCCAATGCTTCTCCAAAATGATTTTGAACTCCTCTGAGTCCCATGAGAGCTTCAGTGGGTAGTATACCGCTCCAAAGTTAATAAAGCCGCGTGTCGTTTCATTGGCTGCTGTCGCAAGTTGCACCCTGCAGTAGGCAACCAGTACCAGTGGGAAGTGGGACAGGTTGGACCTGATCAGTATTGCTGCTCCTCATTTAGCGTTGCCACCGCTCGGGTAATTTGCAGGGTAGGCTTCATAGTCAAATAATTTGGGCGCGTTCGACCCTTTGCAATGCGTCTCTCTAATTTACAACGCATCGATGTTGTTCCGCTGCACAAAGCACTCAACTTCGGGCAGCTTAGTGGATAAGCCGTCAGCGTTCCACACTAAGATGCTGCTTCATTTTGAGGTTTGGACACATTAAGAGCAGTGAGCAAATTTAGTATTTGCCCCTGTTATTGTGTCTGTTCCTGCTGTTGCTTTAGCATAATCATCATGATATCCATTTGCTTCTCTTGCAGCAAACGGAGGGAATGGATACTACTATTAAGCGTCTGCAGAATGGCTTCTATATTATTATTAAGCTCACTTCGTGGCCTGGTACAGCTACTAGCAGGGTGCTCCCCTGCACATTTTACGCATACGTGCGCTTTGCGACAGTATTGAGCCGTATGACTAAATTGCTAGCATCGATGGCATTGCACAACAGCTGTGCGCTTTCGCAAAGGTTTCATTAAGACCCTCACGTGGCATAGCAGTTTGACCGCCAGGATCTCCTTGTTGTTAGTCGCTGCGGAGATATTTAAAAAGAACATATTTTTTTTTCTTGTCATTGGGACAGCCAGGTTCGCTGCGTCTCTGGGGCGTGTGGAGTAAGTAGAGTGCTATAGTGCAAGCCTCTAATGCATACTCTGTATGGCCTGTCCTCTTTCAGGAAGCAGTGATATTTATAGTGCTCGTCCTCGAGCGATTTTACCGAGATACTGTATGTATCGGAATCAGCAGCGTAAAGCCTCGTTATGCCACCTAGTGAAGCCTTAGTTCGACCTCGTTCACCTTCACCGATTGGGAGAATTGTTCGAATTTTTTTGCGTTTTATTATTTGACAACGCTGCTGCTTTTTGTCGTATGAATACGGCAAGAACCCATTTGAATTCCAACCTAGTTCAGTCACTGTAGTATTTGAGTGCCTCCGTAGTGGTCTTAATAATAGCGAGAAAAATTTATGTGTATGTATGTATAAATCAGAAGGTTGAGCGCGTGTGTGCAACCGCTTTGAAAGCTCACTTGCGAATTTTTCACAATTTTTGTTTCTTATAATCTAAATTATAATAATTTTTTTTTTTGAACAATTCCCATTTTTTAATTAATTAAACAATTTCTGACAATTTTCCTATATTTCTTATTAATTATTTAATTTGTAACAAATTTTCTATATTTCGTACAGTTAAGGATAGGTGTTATGATGGATAACCAGGAACTTGAAGGACGAGAATTTCACCAAATTTGTGTGTTTCTTAAATTGGGCTTTGTAGTATTGAGTCTCTCTGTTTCTGTTTGTAATTTTATAATGGCCGATATCAGTTTCTTCCAAATTTTTTGTTGACTTAAATGAGTTATCTAATTTACCTTTCTGTAACGGTCCTTTTCTGTATATCGTATCGACTTAGTACTCCTTTCTATTATTGTTTATTTTGTTAATTATTATGTCTTTGTTTAGTTAAGAGTACGGTATGGGTTGATCAACATAGAGTAATATGTATGCAAGAGTTTGTCCAGTTTTATCGTGCATAGTTTTATGATTGTAAATGTAAAATTTCAAATTTACTCATTTTTCTTTCGTTTTTGTTAGACGTTTTAATTATTCGTATTTTTCGTTAACAGTCTTGTGTAGGCTTTGTTCCAGGATAGCAAATTTTGAAAATATGCCGTTGCAACTTGAATATTGTTTGCCTTCGAAAGAAAAAATATCTATAAAGAACTTATTGCGACAATGCTCAGGCTTGGGTGTAATTTTTATGAGCATGCTAGTATTTCGATATTCTGTTTTAGCTAGATTGCAAATGTGACATTCGTTTATTATATTTCGAATGAGTACCTGGCTTTTTCGAAAATAGTATATCATACTAGAGACTTTTGTGCTTTTCTGTATACCCGGATGTAAAAATTTATCGTGAGCAGTCAGAAGTAACTCATTGAATTTTGCATACGAAGATATATTTTTAAGTAAAATAAGTCTACGGACAACTTTTGTGTGGTTTGTGTTACTAGTGGCTTGATATACACTTTGGAATACTTTAAAGTCTGCATCATTGTCTATATACAAAGCACTACTCTTCGTACAGAAATGATCGACCAAGTACCGCTTGACTCTTTCTATTGTCATTTCGTCGTATAAAATATGGGTTATTTGTTTTTTAAAATATGTTTCGTGTTTTATATTGGGTGGACCTTTGGAAAATTTTATTCATCTATTAAATGTATTAACTGATTTATCAGTAATTGGGATTAAATTTCTACCATCTGGATCAGAGTTGTGTTGTGTTTGCTCTCCGAAGTATGTGTAATCTAGTTTAACTCGATATAATGCGTCGGCTATTCGTCACGAATTGCTCTAATTTTATTTGTATTCGGCTTTATTTCATTTGGTGCTATGACGTGTCCTAGAAAGGTGGTTTCCCTGCGTAAAAGTTCGCATTTATCTAGTTGTAATTTAAGGTTGGCTACTGCTAATGTATTGAATATTAACTTAAGTGAATTTATATGCTCAACAGTGGGGTGGAAAAAACAATTATTTCATTGAATACGCCAAGCATTGTTTATTTAAAAGGACCGAAGAACATTATTTTTACAACGCTAAAAGGTTGCAGGTGCATATTTTAGGCCGAATGGTATACGTTAATATCCGTATTGACCATTTTTTGTTGAAAAAGTTGTTTTAGAAATAGAATCTGTGTCCATTTCAATTTGATGAAAGCCCTAGGCCAGATCTATAGTCGTAAAATAATGGTATCTTTATAGTTAACCTAAAATTTCATCCATGTTTGGTATTTGGATGCCAATCGCTTATCGTAATTTCATTTAATTGTGGATAATCTACAACAATTCTATATTTAAGCTTTAAAGTTTTAGAGTTAATAATTTTTGTTGTAGAGCATTACAGTTTCGTGCTTAAAATCTATCATTGCCTTTGCTTGTGACTGTGTTTCCTATCATTTTTGGAAAATGGGTATAAGAAAAACTTTATTTCGTTATGGAATATGTTTTTTGTTGGCAAATTAACACCCTTAATGTCTGTTTGGCTACTGAGCTTTTTCAGTAACCCTTCTTTATTTAAAAGAAGATTAATTGTTTATTATAATATTATATACACTACTATATATAGGCGCTGTGAATTGTGCTCCGGTTCCAATGAGTTTTACCCAACGAGTGTCTGCTCAGCCGCAGCCACAAGGAAGCTACCCAATTTGGCAGCTTCGGCTGATCAAGTTGGCAGAAGAGAGGCAGCCGATATGACCCGCCCGAACATGCGGTCTCGGCTGCAGTCGCTTTGGCCACTGGAAAGAGTGGGTACTCAAAAACTTGCAGTCGACAATAGCGCCCTTTTGAGTGCTTCGACTGCAAGAGCATTCGCGCCGGAGCATCTATTCCAACAGCTCTCTCTTATATGTATGTTCTAGGGAGGGAGCAGCCGGTATGGAAAGTAGGGCTGCATAACCAATCATACTCCCCCCGTTGGAAGCTGTAAGCTTTCGACCTACTCCAGTTTGGTTGCAGGAGCTGACTTTTTTAGTTCCGGTAGTTGCGGCGGGACTAGGAAAGTGGCCAGTCGCTACGCTAGCCACACAAAAAATTTTCTTAAGAAAATATTGTGACTCAAGGGCCATAGGCAAGCTTTCATCCCATTCTAGCTTTTCCTTCCACAGATGCTGCATAAAAATCTTGGCCTTGGTTATCACGGGAGAGAACAATCCCAGGGGATCGTACAAACGAGCGATCGTGGAGAGGACAAGACGCTTAGTACACTTCCGAGTGTCCGATGGCGTGGAAAATGATAACCTTAAATTGTCTGCAGCTGGATCAAATACAAGACCAAGTGTTTTTGTTATTTCACTGCCAACGTCAAAAGTCAAGAAGGTGTCCCTTGCTGATTCAGGGACTTCATTTAAAACGGCACTGTCGTTGGAGCACCATTTTCGCAGCTCAAAATGTCCTTTTGACAACAAGTCCTTTGCATCCTTCATGATTTTTAAGACCTCGTTTGTTGTGCTGCCACCAGTGATGAGATCATCCACATAAAAAATGCGCATCAATACGTTGACTTCAATTGGATGCGTGGAGCCTTCGTCTATGGCTAACTGCTGCATGGCTCTAATAGTCAAATATGATACCGGCTTTGTTCCGTACGTAGCTGTATCGAGCTTGTATATCTGTATCTCTTCTTTGGCTGAGTCACGCCACAGGATACACTGCAAATAGGTGTCAGGATCCGTGACTCGAACGCAACGATACATTTTACAAATATCGCCAGTTAGCGCGACAGCGAAAGTTCGAAAACGCAACAACGTGGAGCACAGTTTCGGTTGAATGGTGGGACCAGAAAAAAAGAGTGTCATTTAAGGAATATCCACTGCTCGAGCGAGCGGAGCCATCAAAAACAACACGAAGTTTTGTTGACGTGCTGTCCTTCTTAAGTACGCAATGGTGCGGTAGAAAGAATTTACAGTCGCCGCGGCGCTCCTTGGTGACGAGGGACATGTGTTTTAGTTTGACATACTCATTTATGAAATTTGTGTACTGACTCCTTAGGTCTGGATGCCGAGATAGCCTTTTCCCTAAATTCAGGAACCTGGAACTGCCTGTGTGTAGGAGTCTCCAAGCACGTTTGGGCTGATCTTCAGCGGCAGGCGCACTGAGTATGATCCGTTGGCTAGTCGAGAAAAGTTGGATTTAAATGATCCTCACATTCGCGCTCCTCCTTGGAATACTCAGTGGCACAGTCAGCAAACTCTTCGGCTTCCCAAAATTTTCGCACAATTGTGTCTAAAGGCGTACCTTTATCTATATCAGGATTGGCTAGGACGCGTCCAAGAAGTGCGTGCTTCCTTTCTGGCTCGGCGCCACCTCCAGCAACAATCCAGCCCAGCCGCGTCTTCTGAAGGATGGATAGCTCTGGTGACACACAAAACAACTCAAAAAATAGGCCTGCTCCAAGCAGCAAGTCAACCCGCGAGGATTTGCAGAACTCAGGGTCTGCCAATTGAATGTTAGACGGAATACTCCATTCCGACGTATTCACGCTGACGCGAGGCTGGTGCTCAGTTATGTTTGGGGCGACAAGGGGTGTGAGATTAGCGGTGTAACTGGAGGCGTTGGATTTAATACATAAGCTTATGCATGCACCTTCGGATTCGAAACTTGCTGTCCCGAGTCCAGATACATGTACGTCGGCCCTTTCGTTTTTTAATTGTAGATAGTGCACCATTCTTGAGCTAATAATGTTGACCTGAGAACCACTATCAAGGAGTGCTCGGCAGGGAATCCATGATCCGGAGCGGGTTTGAGCCTGCACGACTGCTGCCGCCAAAAATACGTGGCTCTTGTTATTGTTAGCCAATAAAGTTGTGCTGTGCGGCGCTTCTGGTTTTGACCTTATCGAGCTTGCCGTCAGTCTAGGCTCAGCAGATGACTCCGAGGCTTGTGCAGAGAAAACTTAGGCTTTATGATAAAGAAAAGTATGGTGCCGTCTGCCACAAAACTGGCAAGAACCAGCTACACAGCCTTGCGAAGAATGACCCGGGGTGAGGCACACCGAGCATAGTTGCATCCTTTTTACCTTGTGCAGTCGATGAGTTTGCGAGAGACTGCTGAACAATTGATAATTGCTGATGCTGTGACCGGGCAGACCACAGCACTCATATGCTGTGAGCCGTTGCCACTATGCCCTTCAGCTTGGGATCTACTTTGCTGCCTCAGAGCTGAGTGTTCCAGATTCTCGAGCTTCAGACAGCGCCTGTCAAGAAATTCTCCAACGATGGGATTTCATCGGACGAAATGGAATCCTGCCAAACCTCCTGGGTGACATGATCCACCTTTTGCGTTATTGAATGAATAATGATGGCGTCAGCAATTTGTTCATTAGTCGATAGCGTTTCTAGCAAACGCAGATGGGACACGACACTGTCAGAGAGCGCACGTAAAGTGGCAGCCGAAGGAGCTCGAATTTTGGGCCGCTCTAAAAGCTCATTAATATGGGCTTGAAAAATAAGCCGCTTGTTGTTGAATCACCGGTGAAGTATCTCCAAGGCCACACCATAATTGCTACCAGACAGCTCGAGCGAATTTATGGATTCTAGGGCGGGACCCTTAAGGCTAGATTTAAAATGCTGAGATTTTTCCACTGAAGTAAGGTCGTGGTCTTAATCAATAATTGACGAAAAGGTTGCCCAAAAGTCCGCAAATTTATCGTACCCAGTGCTGAACTCGAGGAGCTTAATCTCCGGGATTCGGGAACGCCGTTGATGATGCCCTGAGCAAACATGGGGCGGACCATCCGCCAATATTGTTAAAGACGCTAACGCTGCTGCCTTCCTCTTGTTAATCTCGTGCTGCAGCCTCTCCTTTGACGAAAGAAGTGTCTCGCAGAAATCCATGGACAATGTGGTGTTCAATTCACTGGCATCAGTGAGGTCATGAGCGTCATCAAATTTACTTTTAATGTCACTGAGCTCTTCTACGTGCATTTGGAGACCCTCGATTCGCATGGATGAAATTCGCTTTTCAGTTAAATGTCGGTCAAATACTTGCACCTTGGCGAATAACCCAACAGCTAGTTTCTGGTGTAGTTCCAATTGATCAGTGGTGTTAGAATGGGTGGCCATGACTTCTAATATATTTCAAGTTTTTTTATGTATATAAATTGCCTTTTGCGTAAATCAGCTGATCCGCGGTAAAATTTCTGCACTTCGTAGATTGTATACAGCACCGCTAAAGGGAATGTGAGGTAAACAAAATCAACAGCAGTCAAAAACGTTTTTTTGCTGTTCGTAGGCGTCGCATCAAATGAGGGATGCTCAACGTGCGGGAGCCACAGCAAATAGCGATAAGCACCTTGTGGACGATCCAACTCGAAGGAGTGCGGGGTACATAGTCGACAGCAGCCAAAACGTCCTCGCTGCTTGTAGGCGTCGCATCAAATGGGGGCTGGGCGACGTGCAGGAGCCACAGCGGAGAGATATAAGCACTGTGCAGACGTTACACAGCTTGACCAGTTAATTTATTTATTTTTTTTTTATTTTATTTATTTTAATTATTGTTTAGTAAATGAAAGTCTATTGGCTCAGGTTCGAACAATGTTCAATAACGACAATTGTAAAACAGCAGTTTTAAAATACTGTTCAATTTGCGATTTGACAACCACAAATCGGAACAGTAATTTGAAACTAGCGGCTCAAAGTTGTCGCCTTGTAGCGAAGAGTTTAATGCACCGAGCAATATTCTTACACTTGTAAGAACAATAATGTATAACGCGTGCGCAGGCGCGTGGTTCGTTTGTACTATGCGATTATGCAATTTCCGTAACCTTTAATATAAAATGTTTTATATCAAAGATCACGTCGGGGTCACCAAATGTTTGGCCACCAAGCTTTTTTAATGGCCCTTCTTTATTTAAAAGAAGATAAAGTTATAGTATATTGTATAATATTTATTTTATGAGGCGCTGTGAATCGTGCTCCGGTTCGAATGAGTTGTACCCAACAAGTGTCTGCTCAGCCGCAGCCACAAAGAAGCTACCCAATTTGGCAGCTTCGGCTGATCAAGCTGGCAGAAGAGAGGCAGCCGATATGACCCGCCCGAACATGCGGTCTCGGCTGCAGTCGCTTTGGCCACTGGAAAGAGTGGGTACTCAAACACTTGCAGTCGACAATAGTGCCCTTTTGAGTGCTTCGACTGCAAGAGCATTCGCGCCGGAGCATCTATTCCAACAGCTCTCTCTTATATGTATGTTCTAGGGAGGGCGCAGCCGGTATGGAAAATAGGGCTGCATAAACAAACAGTGTTAGTGATAGATCCATTACTTGTCTGTATAAAACGTTTGACATTCAATATTGATAAATTAAAAAAAATATTTGTCATCATGTTCACTGTACAACCAGTATCAATGAGACATTTCAACCATATGCCCTAAATGGAAATTTTTATAAATTGGACTGCTCTCAGGCTGGAGTCTACTCTATGAAAATTCGATTTAGGATGTAATTGTTAGTTAATGTAATACGAGTCGTTTTGTTAGTAAAATTGTTGCGGATATTTTCCTGGGTATTGTCCTGGATGTAGTTCGGGATAATATATATCCGGAATTTAGCCAGGTTGTTCCATTAATGTGTAAGGATTGTGAGATTGATAGGGACTTTTCAATGGTTTCTACATTCATCAGTACGACCCACATACAACTGTTTGTGGCAATAGGTTAATTTAATTGTGTTGTTTTGAGCTTATATTGTAATTATTAATAATGTTCTTCATATAACCATTTCTCTTGTAATAAGTTATTGAGTGATCTTAAATCTATAATAATACTATAAGCTATTTTTAAATAAATGTTTAAAGGTAATTTTTGATTTAGATATTTAATACTTGCACTTATTATTCTATTAAAAAGAGTAGTCTCAGCAAAATTGCTTTGCAGTGCTAATTTGCTGGTCAAGAGATGTCGTGTCCTCTTGGCTTCTTCCAGGAAATTGTGGACGTTGCCTCTGAATTGTGTGTTACGGATGTCCTTTAAAAACTGACGTCTAAAATGGAGAATTGGTTGCTGTTTTAGCTCTGGCCAGGTTGTTATATTTTGTGTGCCTATGGTACGCATAGCTTAACCACTTCGCTCGATAACCACTTCGCTCGATATGGCCACAGATTATGTAAAGCTGTTGTTTAGAATTTGTTTTGTGCCAAAATGTACTCTACTCGTCTTATAAAAGTGTTGACAGCACTTGGGCACCTCGTAAAGTTTCTACTTCTTGGATTTGGCGTTCAATTTGGGACATGTCGTAATCAGATAATAAATCACCATCCTGCAATTCTGGGCTTGCTGAGTGTGTCATGTCTGTATATGTGATTAGTGTCCTTGCTAAATTTAGTTTATGTGCCGTCTTATTTGCGTGATAATTGATGGTTTGTGTATTAACTTAAAGTGTTGATTAATTTGTTGTTTTCTTTCTTTTCTTTTTTAGTTTTCTTTGCTCTCTTCTTACTCTTTCTCTTTTTTCTTCTTACTTTTCTCTACTTCTTTATATATTTGTATATATTTATGTAATTTTTTTTTTAATTTTGGCAAATGCCTTTCACGGTGTCCCGCTAGAGTCGTGATTTCACTTTACGAAACTTATGATCATGATATTAGGCACCGTGGGTTGCCTTAGCAGGAAATCTTTGACGGATAGCAATTATTTAATTATTTATTTTTTTTTTTTTTGCATATCCTATCGATTGCGCCAGTAAAAGGTTTTTTATATTTTCATATTGAAGTTCTAACTGACTTACAAACCTTAATTTTAGCATAGCCCAGACTCAGTTGCGAATATGGTGAGTAACGGCCTTTTTTATTTAATTTCAACAATGTTGCAAACTCCTAATTCCAATTGTATTTCCTATGCTACAATGTTGCTATAACTTATTGGCCAGTTTATTTAACTAGGGCTTATATTAATTTATATATATATTATATTATAAGAGATAAGAGAATTCTTAATTCAAATTGCATTTCTTATGCTACAATGTTGCTATTAATCAATAGCAGAGGAATCTTACCAAGGTAAGTTGGGTCTGCTTACCCATAGACATGAATATTAAGTTGTTGTATACGGAAACATTTTGAAGAGATAGCGAAGAAGATTGAAAGTGCTCAAAAAAGGAAAAGAGAGGTTGTGAATTTGAGTGCTTTTGTCTTTTGTCTTCCTTCTCAATACTTAATGTTGAGCGTTTTAGCACTTGTTCTCAGCAATCTCTGAGTGTACGAACATGCACTCACACAGGCTCCCACGCGTTGTCTCTTGCAAACAGTATCGCGTGACCACTTCGCGTGTCCTGATTAGTCGAGCGCATTTTCGCCCACTGCTGCTGTCACCCTTTAGTCGGGCTGCACTGCTACCCCCTCCTCCTCTGGTTACCCAGCCACCATCATGATGGACCGGCAATTACCAGCACGTTGTCATGCTTCCAGAAAGGTGGCAAAAAGGGAAAGCCCTGCATCTACCGAATGCGATCCCAGTAGCCTACTGGAGCCGGGAGAGATAAAGTGCAAGACGGCTCGCAAAATCAAGCCGTTATATGCGGACTTAGATGGCCCCAGCACCAGTGTCTCTGCCCGCGCCAGAATTAATAACAACAATTCATTCGCGCTTCTCGCCAGCGATGACGACGTAGATGACTCCTCCTCCATCGCCGATATTGACATGAAACCAAACAAGCAGCCCAAAAAACTAACAACCCACCCCCAAGACCGTCAAGCCGACTCCCAGCTTCATTTCTGATGTAGGCAACATTGGAGCACTCGTTAAAACAACCATCTTTTTCGTTGACTCAGTAGTTGACTTCTCCTACAAGGCTGGTAAGGACAACATGGCCCTCAGAGCGCATCTAAGCTCTAAGAATGAAAGGTATCAAACATTCAAGCCCCGTAACGTAAGAGCATACCGCATAGCTGTCAATGTCTCCACCCAACTGCTGACATATACGACATTAAATTAGCTCTTTCAAACCTGAGGCACAACGTCAGGGACATCCATAATGCCATCAGTTGCTACAGCAAGCAGCCTCGACACATGTTTTTTGTCAATCTTGAGCCAGCCAGCAACAACACAGAGACTTACACAATCACGCGGCTGTGCAGATGCGTAGTAAGCATTGAGACTCCAAAGAAGACCAACGACGTGCCACAATGCTTCCGATGCCAAAGATTCGGTCACACCCAAAGATGTTGCAATCTGCAGCATAGATGCGTCAAGTGCAAAGGTGCACACAAGACATCGGACTGCCTCAAAACAAAAAAGGAGCCTGCGTTCTGCCTCCATTGCGAAGGCAACAACGCTGCTTCGTACAAAGGATGCAACGTATACTAAAAAGCAAAGTTGTTGACCACACCCAAGCCCCTTCTCCGAAACCCACTTCATTGCTCGCTCTTTTTTGATCATGAAAGGGGACGAACTAGTTGCCGTCAATCACCCTAATGGCAACGCCCGTGGAAGAGTCGCAATAATTATCAACCGCCAGCCTTTGCCGAAATTTGGTCGCAATGGGTTCAAATCAGATTCACAAGCCCGATAGGCGACGTTACGGTAGCTACTGCCTTTGTCCCTTCCAGGCAGAATATAAAAGAAGGCGAACTTGAGCGAAAGCCTCGCCACAAGGTTTTTAATTGGGGGAGATTTTATCGCCAAGCACAGTTGGTGGGGCTACCGTGTCCACAATCCGAACGGACAAGCGCTCTACAGATGTGTCCAGCATAGACGACTTAACTGCCACTCTTCGCCACTTTCAACGGCATTGACCCGACCAAAATTGTCTGCAGTACCAACTCGGACCTCTGCTCAGACCATAGTGCAGTTATGCTACACTTTCCATATTGCTAGGAAGCAAACATGCAGGCGACCCTGGAGGAAAAATTGACCTCCGTAAAATTCAAACAGTGGCTCCACAACCATATATATCCGCTTATGGTACTAAACTCCACCGATGACGTCGACAGAACAGTCGAGCTCCTTACATGCAGCAAGCAGCCACAGCTGCTGCACCTAAATCCACTGCCTCTCTAAGAACCCCCTCCGAAAATCTGTACCTGCTTACCCCAGAAGTACTGCACCGACACAGAAAGAGCCAAAGCCAAAGCCGCACACCTCCACAACGTTTTCACACTCTTTGAGCATTGTTGCCCTCAAGAGGCAGAGAGCCCCGAGAGGACCCTTGGCCTCCCATGAACTCACAGCGAGCCGATCTCACCGGTCCAAGAGGACGAGGTTATTGATCAAAAGCATAAAGATAAGCAAGTCACCAGGCCCCGATCGTATCGGCCCTATGGCTCTTTAAATGCTTCCCACAATTTGCATTCATTTGCTAACCAACATTTACAAGAAATTCTTTCAAATCGGGCACTTCCCCACGACCTGAAGATGCGCCGAAGTCATAGTAATCCTTAAGCCTGACAAACCTAAAGCTATTCACGCCTCTTACCGTCCGATTAGTTTACTGGCGGTACTCTCCAAAATACTTGAAAAAGTGTTCCTGGCGTAGAGTACTTACGGTATTGGACGAGGCTGGTTTGATCCCTGATCTGCCGATGTTTTCAGATTTCCTAGGTGGTTATACGTTGTTAAGCTCGTGCGCGTTAGTGTCATTGGTAATGTCCAGTGGTCGTGAATATTATTGGCAAACATTTAACAAGTAAGAACAGCCTGGAATGATAGATGTGCAGGGTTAACGGACGACAGCTAATGAGGTAACAGTTTTAATAAAATGGTCATGCTGGATGTCAAGCAAGCCTTCGACAGGGTCTGGCATCCACGCCTCAAGCACAAGCTTAAGAGCAACCTCGCTACAGCGTACTACGCCCTGCTTGAGTCTTACCTTGACAACAGGAAGTTTTATGTAAGGAGCGACTTAGCCAAGTCCTCCAATAGACAAGTTAGAGCTGGTGTCCCCCAAGGCAGTGTCTTAGGACCACTGCCCTACACCATCTATACAGCGGACATGCCCATCATTGGGTACAGCAGACTCCTAACTGACACCTATGCTCATGACACAGCTTTCCTAGCAACAGCAATCTCGCCGCAGGCAGCCTCTGCTGTTGTACAATGCCAGCTGAATGCGCTAGATACCTGTCTCAAACGTTGGAACATAACCATCAACGCCGGGAAGTCCACACAAATCACCTTCTCGCTGAGGAAAGATAACTGCCGGACGGTACTTCTTGGCGACTCTGCCATCCCAGCTAACCCAACTCCCAAGTAACTGGGTCTGACACTCGAAAGAAGACTTACTTGGCGTGCCCACTTGTTACGCAAAAAAAAAGCAATGCAAATGAATAAACTACAAAAAGCTGTACTGGCTACATAGAATGAAAGTCCAAGATGCAGTTACGTAGTCGAAGCTCCTGGCATACAAGACCCTTGTCAAGCCCATATGGAACTACGGCATCCATTTATGGGGCGCCACAGGCGTAAATAACCACGGGATTATACAAAGAGTGCAAAATAAATCTCCTCCGGTATATTAGCGACGCACATATGTACCACGAAAACGCAATTATACACAGCCATCTCGGGGTCCCGTGGGTGCACGAAGAAAATCGCAAAAATCAGTTGCAGCTACACTGCAAGAATGCACAACCCCACTAACAATCTGGCCCTCAACTTGTTGGACAACAGCAAATCAACGAGACGCCTACAGAGGACTCACCCGCTCGAACTCTCCTGGGACCTGCTTGAAATATACCACCACAACCATCACACAAAACGCCTTGTATATATATTAAGTATGTAAAACCTAACTCACTTTATATGTAAAAACTCCCAGTCAAGTGTTACCCACAAAATTTAACAATGGCCTCGGTCAAAAAAAAAAGAAAAGCGGATTAAGATTTTTAATTTGATTAACTAGAATTAATAAGTCAGGCAGATATATCTCAATCGTTCAGAGGCTTCTGAACTTTTTCTGACTGATCACTTAAAAATCAGCAAAACGAAGCAAACGCGAAGCCTTCATATTCATGGACTACCCTTTAAATAAGTGAAGGTCAAAGGACATAATAGACAAGAGCATGCGTATGTCACAGGCAGGGCCAATTTAATTGATTTGTATACATTGCTCTGTCCCTAGGGTATCATACGATCGCGCGGTCGTTTTTCAAAAGCCACGAAAAGCAGCAAAGTTATACATTGGTATGTGTTTGTCACAGGCCAGACACAAAATGTTTTGTTGTAAAACTTCATACAAAATCAACATAAAACGACCAAGTATTATACAAAGCTTATGACAGCGTGCGATAAGGAAGGCACAATTCCTTTTCCCTTTTTGTTTGTTTATTCGTATAGTCTAGCTAAGACAGTCGGCAATACCAGACAACTCAGCATTGCGCTCAGTACTGAATGATTTTTACTTTCCACTCACTATTTAATCTAACAGGTGGAACATGTCCATTTTCATGTCTATGGGTAAGTTGTCTCTGCATACTGTCGCCAGCATTTCAAAAGAAATGTTAGCCGACCGAGGTTACAACGAAGGTCAAGCTAGATCTTCTCGGGAATCGAAGAACAAGTGAACAATGGATATTTAAACATATTACACGGCGATCCTACCAGATCGACCTGTAGTTAAAAATTATAAACAAATGTAAGAAACAAAAATAAAAATAAAATAATAACGAAAATTTTATAAATTACTCACAAAAACTATAAAATTGAACAATTATTATATTATATGTACATACATATGTACATATGCATATGTAAAATAAAATGTGAAAAATGGATAAAATAAACTACCAAATGCAGAAGTATTACTAAAAATAAAAAATATAACAATAACAAATAAAAAATGCTTAGTGATGAAATAATCGTTTCTCCGCGGTGCCGCTGCCGTTTTTTATGATCGGCTAGTCGGATTCCTGTCAACCTTCGTCATAACGCAGAGCTAGCTGCGTTTTAACCCCTGGAACCCCCAAGCCGACGTTGTTGGCACGAGCCCAAGTGTTCTTTTTATGTTTCTGGAAATTCATGGTATTTACAGTTAAAATTAAGGAAGAAAAATCGGCAGTCTACGATTTTAATATGTATAATCATTCCGGTTTGTATAGAACAGGAAATAACCCTTTAATAATTAAGTCGATCATCTGATACAGAAAGCAAAGAAGCTTACAAAACTCCCAACCAATCGGAAATAAAAAAAAAAATGAACGATGTAGAATTTCTAAAACTGGCAACATCAATTGTTTTTGATTTTGTAGTCAAGCAGAAAATTTAAGAGCACTCTTGTATTAATTAACACTACTGCAAGCTATTACAGAAGATAATAAACTACTAGAGGTATAATTTGTTAAAACAAAATTAAAAGGCACTTCACGCAACTATATTAAAATTGAATCAACTATACAGCAAATTAAAACAAATTAACAGAAAAATTGAAAGGTAAATCAGTAAAATTACTTAAGCAAAAATAAAAAATGTACAACAGGATAGAAAATCTGCAAATAACTTTTGCAAAGAAATTAAAATAAAAAAAATAAAAAATGCATATTTTACAGATGGCAAATTAAAGACAAATTCTTCAATCTGGAAGTTAAAATTATTATGAAAAGTGGAAACTTTTTAAACGTGAATGATGCTGTATTAAAGTTTTTTGATGCTAGCAACGACATAATATCCCAACCGAGCACTGTTATGTTTTACAAAAACAGTAGAACCCATTACCAACAACCCTATCGTGCCAACCGTGGAAGATACCGTGGCCGTGGCTACGCTAGAGGATCATACATTAATCAAAACAACAATAACTATAATGGCAGGAGTCAAAATCGAAATGGTTACAAAAAAAATATTAGAACTATTGACCATTCGGAGAACCAACAAGCTCCACAACAAAATTAAACAAATTATTAAAAAGTCGATTCATTCTTAATTTGAATATTCACTTTAATAGCTACATTTCAACAGGAAATTCATTTAATTACGCTATATCTACATTTTTCATTGATGTAGGGGCTGACAAATCAGTTTTTAAAGAAAATGAAATATATAATATTAAAACTGTAAACACAAATCAAACAACAAATCTAATCGGAGCAGCTCAGCGAATAATGAAAGAAGTTGGAACAGTCACAGCAGACTTAATCTGTGAAGACATAAATTTCATATCGTACACGGTGAGTTTCCCATTCCATGCTCAGGCGTAAGGTATCGACTTTAAAAAAAAAAAAATATAACAGCATTTTAGATTACGAAAATAATACAAATTGGCTCATTTTAAGACCACATGATTAATTCGAAAACGTAACGACAAAACTTTTATTCCAAATCAATAAATCCACAATGTGATTTCATATAGAACACCATAACTACTAAATGAAAATGTTATTATAAAAAATCCCCAAATTCTCGCAATGAATCCGTAGATTAATATTCAAAAATTAAAACTGTTTTCCTAAATTCTTTCCTCTGTTGTGTATATATATGTACATATAGATATTCTTTCACTAGAAACAGAACCAATATCAAAAAATAATTTTTACAAACAAAAACTAAGAATAGCTAATGATGAGCTAGTCTATAAAAAAATTACCGCATACCCCATTCACAAAAAGAAGAAATAAACAAACAAATTCACAAATTACAAGATTTTGATATAATAGAACCATACGTATCTCCTTACAACAGTCCACTATTACTAGTACCAAAAACTGTTGCGGATGCAATTTTCCGCATAGTTATAAAAGATTTTAAATATACATATAAGCAAAAAGAAGTTCGAAGTACTTAACCTGGCCACAAAGTGAATGAGTAACACAAAACCGGACAAACCGGAAAAGAGTCACAATGCTAAAACAAAAATTAATCTCATAATATATAAGTGCTATATAAATCAGAAGTTAAGAAAAGTTGAACAACTTGTTTCTGATTCAACGAAATTATATTTTAAAAAGGAAAGAAAATTACTAGCGCAATGGGCATAACTGACTTAATTACTCAAGAAAAAATTGATTTGGATCAATTCTTTTCTAGACTTATTAATAAAGACGGTAAATTAATATTCAGAAAATAAAAACTGTCCTTAGAAGGCAACTTGTTTAAGTTAACTTATGTAATGAATTTAAAGAAATGGGAAATGAAAAAATAATATGTGCACAAAAAGCACTAACTCCAAAAATGACTCATATAAAAGAAAAAGAAAAAATTCACAAAATATTAAAATAACATCATGATAATCCAATAGCAGGACGTCAGGTGGACTCAATAAAATAATCAACAAAATAAAAAAATTATATTAATGGAAAAATATGACAATTGAGATTAGATAATACGTATAAATATGAACATATTGTCGAAAAAATAAATCTCTAAAACATCACAAGGAACCAATAATTATAACAGACACTTCTACAAAAGCATTTAATATTGTTCAAATAGACACAAGTGGTCCTTTACCTAAATCACAGGTAATGAGTATGACATAACTATAATGTGTGAATAAACAAAGTATTTGGTTACAGCACCAATTTCATTAAAGCATGCTAAAACAGTAGCAAATGCATTGTTCAATTACTTAATTCTTGTCTATGGTCCAATGGGGACACTTATTTTAGATTTAGAACAGAATTCATGAACTCGACAATAGCTGAACTTTGCAAATTGTTAGGAATAAATCACAAGTCATCAACACCATACCTTCATCAAACATTTGGTACGATAGAAAGAAATCACAGGACTTTTATTGAACACGTGAGTGCTTATATATCTCTCTATAAATGCGACTGGGATGAGTGGTTAAAATGTTTCACATATTGTTTTAATACAACCCCATCAACAGTCCATAAATATTGTCCATTTGAACTAGTTTTTGGTAAAAAACCCCATAATTATGATTTTTTTTCTAGGACAACCCGAATTGAGCCAATATAAAATATGAACACATATGCACCAGAAGAAAGAGCCCACCATTTAGTAGATTAAAATAAAGAATTGCATAAAAAACATTATGATAAAAACTAGTGTTAAAATTAATATAGGAGATTTGGTTTGTAGTAGAAATGATGCAGCACATAAGTGAGCATAGTGCCAGCTGTTCATTGGCGGCGTAGAGGGCATAATGGAAGATGCAATAACTGTGATGAGAATGGCAAGGTGCGATGAAGAAGAGGAGAGCAGAAGCTCGGACATTCATTCATGGAGAAGGATAGTGCACCACCATTACCCATCTCGCCGATATCAGAAGTGGTGAGGTAGAATATAGAAAGAAAAATAGTATGGCACACGTAGATATTCCCTTACGCAATCCACCACCAGTCGCCAAGCCCACTAATGCAAGTAAAATATCAAAAGTCCGTATATGTATGGCGAACATAACCGATACTGGCTTCTCGCGGAGCAGCATCGATATACCGAAATTTCAAATTTACTGGCTAAGTTGCAAAGCAACAAATTGAGGCACGAAGACGCGAAAATGTATGAAATGCGATCAGGTCTTTAGTATAGGGTAAAACATAGAAACGGACGAAACTGATGTCTGCCAGTTATACCGTTCGCATTAAGATGGTCGGTAATCAGTCATGTTCACGAGGCCATAATGCACTTGGGGTGGGAAAAGACGATAGACAAGGTATGTACGCAATATTAGCTTTCGAATATGTCCAAATACGTTGGAAAGTTCGTTGAAAATTGCATTACATGCAAACTTTCAAAATCAACTTCGGGCAAATCCCAAATAGAACTTCAACCGATACCAAAAGTTTGCATACCTTGGCACACCATGAACATGGACATCAGCGGCAAGTTAAGTGGTAAGAGCGATATCAAAGAATATGTGATAATGCAAATAGACGCCTTCACCAATTATGTTAATTTACACCTAGCTCTAAGCCTCGACGCTAATAGCTGCATAGAAGCATTAAAGTCCACCATATGCACGTGCCTAGTCGTGTCAATGCCGACCAGAAAAGTAGTTTCGCTGACAGCAATTCTGTGCTGCACAAAAATCAATTTACACCTAATAGCAACTGGTGCAAGTCGTGCGAAAATGAAAGTGGAAGGCGTCATGAGAACCATGAAGGCAATGTTGAAAGCGGTTGAGACAAGTGAGTGATCCTGGCAGGAAGCCTTAAATGAGGTGCAGTTGGTCATAAATTGCACGGGCAGTCGAGTTACGAAAGTTAGTTCATTAGAGATATTGATAGGAAAGGAGGCAAGAGAAATGGGAATGATGCCCATGATAGAAGAAATGGACACCGATATAGAATCTGCTAGAGCAAAAGCTTTGCAATGCATCAAAAGAAATCAGAGCATCAGAGGCAGTGATTCAAATCCCTCTCAAAAAAGTGAACCTAGTGGGTACCATGGACTCGACTTGAACCATTTCCATGGCTAGAGCCGGTAATATAGTTAGCTGCGCAGTGACTGCATGACGAGGGCTATATGGGTCCAGAGGGACCAGGACGCCGAGTATGCGTGCTAATGTTTATCGTTGCCAGAGAGACTAATAGTCTTGTCATTGTTATAGCCGTGTTTCGAGTGTGATGATATTTCCTTTACTGTGAGCACATTGGACAAAATATTGTAGTAGCAGTTTCGCCTATGAGTTAGCTGTGCAGACAGAAACAGTTGTTCTAGAAGTGTACCATGGGCTCTTAGAAAGTAGCATCTGGCATGAGCAGCCGACTCTTTAGACTGACTCTTTTAGTTGGTAAAAATCTCCATTATGATCCGTTGAGGGGCTTTAAGCAATCACTAACATGTATAACATTGTTTTTATCCAAACGGTTACAATTGCTTCGTATATACTTGGACAAACAGCGCTGGTGATGCTCCGAGCCCAGCTGATCCATTGCAATTTTGCTGCACTACGCAACTTGTCGACGACAAAAATAAAAAGGGAGTGCGGGGTACACAAAGCCAATGCACAAATATCATCTTCGCTGATCGGAGGCGCCGCATCAAATGCGTGATGCGCGACGCGCGGGAATCGCAGCAGAACGAGATAAGCACTTGTGGACGTACGATCTCGAAAGGGGTGCGGGGTACACAAAACCAACAGCAGTCAAAACGTATTTGCTGTTTGTAGGCGTCGCATTCAATGAGGGAGGCGCGACATGCGGGAGCCACAGCGAAGAGAGATAAGCATTTGGTCGACGTGAAAGCCTTACCGATCTTTTTGTTTTTTTTTTTGTAAATAATTTATTTTAAATCATTGCTTAGTAAATGTAAGTATATTGGCTCAGGTTTGAACAATGTTCAAGAACGACAACTGTAAAGCAGCAGTTTCAAAATACTGTTCAATTTGCGGTTTAACACCAACAAATCTGAACAGTAATTTGAACGTAGCGGCTCAAAGTTGTCGCCTTGTAGCGAAGAGTTCAAACACTCGGCAGCATTCTTCCTACACTTACAACAATAATATATAACGCGTGCTCAGGCGCGTGGTTTTTTTGTACTTTGTTAATATAAAAAACTTTTATATTAAATATCACGTCGGGGTCACCAATGTTAAGTTACCAAGCTTTTTTGGCAACTACAAAATATATGCGAAAGTTTTTATTATTTATTTTATTTTATTATTTAATACGACAAATTTATATGTTCGACACGACAGTTTCTTTTCCAATAGTTCGAAACGACAAGAGCGAACTATATTAGAAATGTGTATTATAATACATGACAGCGATAAGTTAATAACCGACAGTTAATAAGTTCGAAACGACAAGAGCGAACTCTATTAGAAATGTGTCTTATATACTATATGCACTCACACTGAAAATGAGTGTGTGAGTACATGTACTAAACTATGGAGGATTCACTCTCTGGTGAATTTTATAAACAGGGTGATTATTTATAATCATCGCTTGGTTTGGACGCTCTTCAATAGTGCGTAACCAAACAGTTAGCATAAATAAACATAATGAACACAAAAACAAAATTCAAAACCGAAGCCACAATCCGAATTCATTCGAAATAAATCCAAATAACTAAACTTATTTCCAACCAAGGTATCCATAATTTTCCCAACCTTATCCTAGCCCATATCAATACTTACCCAGACCCACTTATACAAGTTAAGTACAGTTGCCGACCAACGCACATTGGTGCACACAGTAATCTGATGACAGCATAGAACCCTAGAAACGATCACAGAACATAAACCACTTGAAACTAACATAGCACAAAGCACTTGAAGCTATGTCGTAATAGTAAACCGTCGTGAGCATCAACCAAGCCGCTCCCAATAAACTATTTACATTATTACCTGATCCGGGGGATCTGTCAACTCCGTCGCCAGATGCCAACGTCGCTGACCTTAACGACAGCGCCGCAGTCACCAACCCGAGGCTAGATTAGGGATTCAGGTCCTAGTTGTAAGTTAGTCTAAAAATGAATATTCAATAAACCACAACGTTTCTATAAAACCAAACGAGTGAATATTAACTTACACAACCAATGTATTACAATCAACCTGTGAAAAACAGACAATATGAATCCAGTCCCTCAAATACCACAAAAAGCCCCCAGGTTAAATAATAACAACTTTCATCCAAACCAATCATTTATAAGACCTGGACCATCAGACAGTGAACAGACATAAATGTCCATTGAAGAAACCAGATTCCAAAATGCTCAAAAACAAAAGCCGTACGAAAAAAATTATGATCAAAAACGAAGTTATGACAAAGTTGTGAATTATGAATTATAAAAATTACGAAACAATTTCAAACAAGTAATCCTAATGCGAACAAAAAAATATGACCCAAACCAAAATTAATTAAAATTTGGGCAATACCAATACTTATGAATTGGACATGAATATAAAATAAGTTTGATGCAAGAAAAAATAAATTTTATATAATAAAAATATTCCCGAACAATTTCATTTACATAATTTCTTTAAAGATTACGACATATTAATTGGCACAAAATTGCTTAATAGAGCAGAACCTTTTATTAATCATAAAACTCTTACAGTTACATTCTTTGACAAATCATATCCACTTCAAAATTCAGGTCCAGATGATGATCAAAATTTGTTTACTTAACAATTTGTATTGAACATTCTCAATCAGGAGGAAGACTCCAAACTAAAGAAACTATTACGAAATTACAAGAATCTTCAATATATAGAAGGAGACCATCTAATATTCACAAATACAATTAAACACGTTCTCAATACAACACATAATACTCTCAATTATTTAAAACAATACCCACAAGCGCATGAAATAGAAATTGAAAAACAAGTTAAGGAAATGCTTTAACAAGGAATAATTAGGGAAAATAATTCACCATATAAAAGTCCCACTTGACTTACACTCGACAAAAACCGATGCGTCTGAAAAATCAAAATACATAGTAACAATAGACTATAGAAAACTAAATGACATCACAATTTCCGATAGGTATGCAATACCCAACATGGATGAAACTCTTGTTCAATATTTTACAACCATTGACTTGGCAATTGGAGGATTGGGAATTCCACCACATAAAAATGGATTCAAAATCCATACAAAAAACCGCATTCTCTACCAATAATGGTCATTATGAATACGTTCGTGTTCCATTTGGCTTGAAAAGCGCACCCGTTAAATTCAAGACGAAATAATCATATTTTCCACATCTCTTGAGAAACATTTGAACACATTACAACAAGTTTTTAATAAACTCTCTGAAGCTAATTTAAAATTTTAGCTAGACAAGTGCGAATTTTTAAAAAAGGAAGCAAACTTCCTTGGACATGTAATAATACCCGACAGAATTAAGCCAAATCCTTTTAAAGCTTACACCATAATCTCATACCCAAATCCAACAAAGATAAAAGAAATCCGAACATTTTTTGAATTGTCTGGTTATTATCGTAAGTTCATTCCCAACTACGTCAATGTGACAAAGCCAATATCTAAAAAAGAACGTTAAAGTAGACATTAAAAAGCAAACATATGTAGAATCATTTGATAAACTCAAGGCTTTAATAACTAGTGAATGCATTATAAAACTACCTGACTTCAAGAAAAAGTTTGTATTAATAATAAATGGTAATAGTGTGGCTCTTTGAATTGATATTTCTCAAAGTCGTCATCCAATATCTTTTATTAGCAGGACTCTAAACGAACATGAATAAAATTATAGGACCATTGATAAAGAATTACTTGCCATTGTTTGGGATATTAAAACATTCCACCAGTGCCTACTGACTAGCTAAAGACTATCAGCCCTTTAGGTGGTTGCATACTTTAAAAGAATCAAATGCTAAACTACAAAGGTGGAGAATAAAATCGGCCGAATTTGATTTTTATATTAAATATTAAAGATAAATTAAACCACGTCGCAGACGCATTGTCTATAATCCAATCATGAAAATAAAAATCATTCCAGTAAAGCCACTTAACGTAGTACAGATGAAGGCAGAAGTGACCTTGACAGAAAAACCAATAAATCCATTTAAAAAATATTTAATATTCATTAAATCAGATAAAAATAAGATAGAATAGATGAATTGTCTGGTTATTATCGTAAGTTCATTCCCAACTACGTCAATGTGACAAAGCCAATATCTAAAAAAGAACGTTAAAGTAGACATTAAAAAGCAAACATATGTAGAATCATTTGATAAACTCAAGGCTTTAATAACTAGTGAATGCATTATAAAACTACCTGACTTCAAGAAAAAGTTTGTATTAATAATAAATGGTAATAGTGTGGCTCTTTGAATTGATATTTCTCAAAGTCGTCATCCAATATCTTTTATTAGCAGGACTCTAAACGAACATGAATAAAATTATAGGACCATTGATAAAGAATTACTTGCCATTGTTTGGGATATTAAAACATTCCACCAGTGCCTACTGACTAGCTAAAGACTATCAGCCCTTTAGGTGGTTGCATACTTTAAAAGAATCAAATGCTAAACTACAAAGGTGGAGAATTAAATCGGCCGAATTTGATTTTTATATTAAATATTAAAGATAAATTAAACCACGTCGCAGACGCATTGTCTATAATCCAATCATGAAAATAAAAATCATTCCAGTAAAGCCACTTAACGTAGTACAGATGAAGGCAGAAGTGACCTTGACAGAAAAACCAATAAATCCATTTAAAAAATATTTAATATTCATTAAATCAGATAAAAATAAGATAGAATAGATGAATTGTCTGGTTATTATCGTAAGTTCATTCCCAACTACGTCAATGTGACAAAGCCAATATCTAAAAAAGAACGTTAAAGTAGACATTAAAAAGCAAACATATGTAGAATCATTTGATAAACTCAAGGCTTTAATAACTAGTGAATGCATTATAAAACTACCTGACTTCAAGAAAAAGTTTGTATTAATAATAAATGGTAATAGTGTGGCTCTTTGAATTGATATTTCTCAAAGTCGTCATCCAATATCTTTTATTAGCAGGACTCTAAACGAACATGAATAAAATTATAGGACCATTGATAAAGAATTACTTGCCATTGTTTGGGATATTAAAACATTCCACCAGTGCCTACTGACTAGCTAAAGACTATCAGCCCTTTAGGTGGTTGCATACTTTAAAAGAATCAAATGCTAAACTACAAAGGTGGAGAATTAAATCGGCCGAATTTGATTTTTATATTAAATATTAAAGATAAATTAAACCACGTCGCAGACGCATTGTCTATAATCCAATCATGAAAATAAAAATCATTCCAGTAAAGCCACTTAACGTAGTACAGATGAAGGCAGAAGTGACCTTGACAGAAAAACCAATAAATCCATTTAAAAAATATTTAATATTCATTAAATCAGATAAAAATAAGATAGAATAGTTTACTTTTTATGGCAACTCAATAACCACAATCTATTACGATAAAATGACCCTTGAAAAAGCAAAAGGCCATTTCCTTGATTACTTCATTCATAAAAACATCTTTATGTAGATCAAGAGCGATGCAGATTTAGAAACCATTAAAAAACCCCATAAAGAAATTGTTAATATCTTTCAAACTAAAGTCACTCGTAACCTTATCTTACTAAATAACGTTAACTCCTACGCCGAATTCAAAGAAATCATACTCCAATAATATGAAAAATTTCTACATTCTGGCATCCAGAAAATGACTAAATTATTCAAAGAAAATCATTATTATTTTAAAAGTTAGCTGTTAATTCAAAATATAGTCAACGAATGCTATGTATGTAATTTAGCCAAAATAGAACACAGAAATACAAAAATGCCCTTTAAAATTACACCCAAGCCTGAAAATTGTCGTGACAAATTCATAGTAGATATTATCCAAATTATCAAAATTTGCCACCCTCGAACAAATTAAAATAAAAGATTGAATAGAATGTTAAAATGCAGTTTTGCGCATTTTTTACCAATTAGAGAAACCCGCAGAGACACAACTGATGACAATATTGGTTGGAGTCTGCGATAGTGCAATGCCCAGGAAGGGTAACTACAAGTGTAAGCCACCGATCTATTGGTGGAGTTCTGCCATCAACAAGCTAAGGACAGTATAACAATTAGACTTGCACAACGAGCTAGAGGACGCGACGAGCACACGCTCGGACCAAGCTTCACAAAGCAATAACAAAAGCTAAGGTGGACGCGTTTGGCAACCTCCTAAAAGACATTGACAATAAACCATGAAGCTCAGCGTATAGAATGGTGACAACACTTGACTCCATGGTAAGAAACCTATTTCCTGACCACATAACAGCGCGGCAACCGATGGAAGAAGTACCCGAACCCCAATTCCCATCAATTACCACAAGTAAGATAGTCGAGGCGGCAAAACAGATCAAGCCAAGGAAAGCGCCAGGCCCGGATGACATCCCAGGCATAATAATAAAAACCATTGCTTTGACCAGACCCAGACTGTTTAGGGACACTTACCAGCAATGCTTCATGGAAGGAGTGTTTCCCACACAATGGAAGCGACAAAGATTAGTGCCCCTACCAAAGGGTAAGGGCCCCTTCAACAATAAGGCAAATTCTTATCGACCACTGTGTATGTCAGGCATAACAGGGAAACTATTCGAGCGTGTGCTATATAGTAGGATTGAATAGCACACGGAAGGTAATAATGGCCTCGCGCACAATCAACACGGCTTCAGGAGAGGAAACATCACTGGATGCGCTAAACTCTGTATGTTACATAGCTTGTAAAGCACTACACGGAACTAGATGGCAGGGTGGAGACAACGAGTATTATGCCATCATGACGCTTGATATTAGGAATGCCTTCAACACTGCCAAATGGCCATGCGTCCTTCATGCCATGCACAAAATGAACATCCCACACTACAATAGGATCATGGTTGGGGGCTATTTTACAGATCGAAGGCCAAAAAACATACTGAGTCTCTGCTGGTATTTCACAGGGTTCCGTCCTAGGCCCCATACTGTGGAAGATCATTTACGATGGCATCATGCACATCAAAAAGCCCGTGGGTGTTGACCTCTACTGATTTGCGAACGATATTGCTATCGCGGTGGCAAAAACCCCTGCAGAATTGCAACACAAGTGCAATATAACAGTCCGAGCGGCCAGATCCATGGCGCTTAGGCTCGTACCCTTCAGAACCATATCAGCAGGTTCAGAAGAAAACACAGGACGAATGGCAAAGAAGATGGCATATTTAAAGTTCAAACATGCAGATAGTCCATAGGCACTGTGGACTCTACTACACTACACTTCTACACTACTGTACAGTGTACTGCACTGCCAAAGCTTTGAGAACGAGAGGGACAAACATAAGAGGAGTGCAAGAACACTCCTAAAAAGCTGATCGGCGCCATGACGTCGGACGTAGAAGTTTGGACACATTGCCACAGTCTAATAACGACAATAATAAAAAGAGTAAAAGCAGACGAGACCGCTAAAAAAAATAGTGCGTTGTAGACACTAAATCCTACCCACCCAAAAAACACTCCATAACGCAGTCTTGATAATCAAATAATCCAAGAGTCTACCTAGCATTAAGGACCCGACGAGCATCCGGAGGAGTTCGAATCCCACAAAGATCCCCCTTCCGTGGCACATACAAATAACTGCCAACCGGATATTCCGTCATATAGTGTAGTATTAAGTTACATATTGGTGCTCACTGAAGAAATGTCTTGGTTGACAGTCCCAGTGAGCACATGTGCATAGCTAAGCATATCTATAAGTATAACGCACTACACACATAGTTAGTTTCATAAGTAGTATTAAATTTAGCTTTAATTATCTTTATATATAGTTAAGTAATTCTTTAGCTTATTTAATACAACAAAAAAATATATATGGAAATTTTAGCTTAAAACAAAAAATAAAAAAAACACTGTCAAAATCGGACAGAGAAGGCGCATTTTCAAGATTAGCGCTTGAGCAATGGCTCGAGAGAGAAGGAATTAAATTACAACTCAATACAACAAAGACAGACATAGCTAACATAGAAAGACTGCACAAAACAATAAACATACACAAAATAAAAACAAAGAATATAGAACAAATAGTCCCCGATTACTTAAAAATAACTAACAAAAATAGAATCACAAACAGTTTAAAAAATAAAAGAAAATTAATCAAGTCCCAACTTTGCAGGTCCCTGACGTACAGTGATAATATAACTTTTGTTAATTACCACATATTACTAATCGAAACAACCACTTGGATTACCCATAAGGAAAATGAATTACTAATAATGTCACACATACCTATTAACCTTTAAATAAATATAACAATAAAAGTATTCCCTTACCCTGATCATAGAGGTTACCAGTTGGACCACAAAGATACAGATTCTTACTCATTATATTTAACTACTATTTGAAATATGTATCTACTAACCCAATTATAATTTTACGTATGAAACTAGAAAAAACAAGCAAAGAAAATACCAAATGAACCACAACAAATAGAAATGGAACAAAGTCCATTCCCCTTATTGTATCCAAATATGTCAGCCTTAGTTAGGCTTCCTTTTAAGGTGGAAGAAGTGATGTGATTACGTCCGCACAATACTCACTTCCATTTAAAAACAATATATAAATAAACAAAATGCGACAATTACCACTGCCAATTCAATTAACAAAAACTTCACACTCAGCATTAACGAAATTGTAAATAATAGTCAATAGATATTTTTTGTACGCTTATTGTACGCTCAGAATCTTTTGAGCATCATTGAATGATTAAGCACATCATACGGAATTTTGACTCGAGTTTAATTTATATATCAGCGTTGTCCTTTAATGTTCAATACGCAACACGGACCATTTATTCGATTCACTGAAAAGTGACTTCAGATAACTATATACCCCTTCATCCGATTTTTACTTGTTTAGATGGTAAGAGTATATTTAGTTTATGCATGCTCGACAACAAATACAGTATATACATATACAGTATAGACAGTAAAAAATTTATAGAAAATCAGATAATTAAATTTGCTCAGTTATGAGTAGCAGATAACGTAAAAAATCTTATACAAAGTGAACTGTTGATACCACATCGACAAAATTAAAAAACATAACATCCGAAATAGTATATTAATTAGTAGACTTAATATTATATTTACTGCATATATATAAATATATGTATATAGTTCAAACCTTTATAAATGAAGGTAAGCTCTGATTCACATAGTCCATGTTGTTGATGGCCAAACACCATTCTTCTAAAATATGATATGTTATTTAAAAGGTATTATTTAAAATATAAAAATACTAACCCAATTGGCAATTTATGCCATTATCGACAATATATTCAACTCGTAATGACATGTACCGAATATAAAACTCGCAGCATTGACATAATCCCTGTAAACATTTTCAGAACAAAGTAAATAATTTTCACAGATACTGTTTTTACTTACATCCACAAGATTTGTCAAGTATATAAATGATCCTTCTATATCTGGCCAATCCAATTGTTTCCAAAATGTTTTTATTTGATAAAATATTTCCAAAGTGTCTACAGCGGATGCGCCATATTTTACAGTTTCATCGATGACCTTAAAATGGTCCAAGTCTATAGCCTTTTGGATGCGGTTAAGTGCTTTAATAATTGAAATATTTTGCCAAAATGTTACTGCCCGATCAAACCAATGGTAATAATTGGCCATTTCAAACATGTGGTTTGGACATATTAAGTAACCTGCAGTTAAATTTTTTTTTTTTAGAATGTGATTAAAATTTTATATATTTACCTAAAGAGTTGTAACGTTTCAGAAGTAAGTAAACTTCAAATAATGTTGTTCCAATATTTTTTGCTTTAACGTTCGGTAAACATTTAAAATTGTCATCAGGGAGATTTAACATTTTGATATTAGAGCAAACCGATTTCACTATTGATTTTGAAATTTTCATAAGATTTGCATCAATATGTACGAAAAGAATGCCAGAATAACTAATTCCAACTTTTCTGAAAATACAAATATTACAGTAGCATAAATAAATAATATAGTTAACAAGTTATACATAAATTTTCAAAAAAGCTTACATTAAGCTAAGATACAGTAAATTTTACAGTAATAAAGGTGATTATTATAAATGTTTATGAAGCTAAGCTTATGTCACCTATTAATATTGTGCTATCTGACAGTTATTGTTAATAAATATTGTATAGTCAAATCAATTATATAATCTTAAGTACAAATATTTATAAAGCAGCGGATTATTTTATTTTTAGCTTTATACATATATATTTTTGCTTTACAATTCAAATATGTCATACTGCTTCAATTGGGGTTAAATGAAAAAATCTGAACCGCAACTTATTTTGAAAATGGTCATCTTACGTAACCAATTCCGTTATATCTGCATTGTATAATATATCTGACAATTTGAAATTCCAATAATAACCTCAAACTACATTTCTTTATGATAAATATTATTTAAGTATTCGAATAAAATATTAGTCGGCTATCAAAAGGGTTTGTTAACCAAACAGTTTATAGAAACTAAGATACATTCTTGAAGATTCTAGTAAAATTTTGCTTATTAAATCTGCCCACTAGCAAACACCATATATCTATGCTCCTTATATTTGTATTTATGAAATGGCCAAAGTCATTCGAAAATGGAAGGCGTGTCACTGAATTTCGATATTACTCTAAGGAAGTAAGAATGTTTTTAGTCCATTTATATATAACTAAAAAAATAAATTGTTATTGAGGTTCAAATGTTGTTGTTAAATTTCTGTAGATGATTCAGAAGTTGAGTAACTTAAAGCGTATTTAATTTAATGATAAACGAAGGTACATTTACACATCCATATGGTCACAAACTATAAATATATTTGAACCACATAATTTTTAAAAATGATTATTTCAATTACAGTTATAGAAAGAGTGCTATAAATCTTAGATATAGTTAAAACTACCCAAGATATCATTGAATCTTTGTTGAAGCACTAAGTGATGATCATCATTGACTTACTACTTAAAGGTGACGTTTAAAAAAAAAAGTGTACTAAGCCAATTGATGAGTTGTAATTATAAATATAATAAATGTTACGAATAATTATTATAATTTACAAAATTTGTAAGTCAAAAATGACGATAGTTCTTGAAAGCAAATTATTTTCTATTTATAATATTCAACATATTTAAGAGATTATGGCCTTAATTTTTGTAAATAGTTAATTATTGTTTTAATTTTATTGTACAATAAAAAATATATTTTGTATTTATAATTATTGTAATAAATTACTTACTGAAGAAACAATTTGTCCACATATTCCATTACTCGATGTAAGTCACATATAAGTGTTTGTATTACTCTAATAAGAAATTGTAATTTATTATCATCGGATTGCTGAATTAATAGCTGATTATTTTTTTCGAAAACATGTTCTAGCCAGTTTTTCGAACTTATTTGAATTGCATCATATATAGCAGCGTTTAATTTTCCCAATTCTTTTAAATTGTAATTGTTGCTGATATTGAAGTCATTATTTGGGAAAATATCAATGGTACGTGCTACTTCGAGTGCTCTCAATTTTGCTAATATGTCTAATACTTCATTGACTACTCTTAAGTTTATCTTCTCGCTGATTTCGTTAGCCTGAAGTTCTTTTAAAACTAATATACATGATGGTAATAGTCTTCTTGTGCCAGTTAAAAATACTTGCAATTCTTCACAGGTGGTTTGTAAAAAACTTATTACCGGAATTAGGCTAGTAAGTATTGAGTTGAAAAAAGCAAAATCAATTTTGTGCGTTTTATGTGCCAGACTGTAGGCGTACCATTTACTTAACGCGCAATCAAATGATGAAAGTCCGCTTATCATAGCGTGTTGACCTCTAATAAATTCAGCCATTGAGCTAAGTCGTCCGTCCCACATAACATTACCCTTTTGACATGTCTTAAGTTCATGTAAAATCAACAGCTTTAACAAATATTTATGCTCTTGACAAGCAAGACTTTTACTCTTTTCAGCACCAATTGAAATATTCACTAGTATGGAGCCACGGCCTGTAGTTTTCCCTCCATTTTCCAAATGATACCATTCGGTGAATCCAAAAGCTGGAATAAACTATAATTAATAATAAATTATTATGTAGGTATAAAGTTAAAAATTAAATTTTTAATTTTTTTAAATTTATAATTATTACTAAATATTATATGTGTATATATCAATTTATATTTATATATTTATATTAAAGGAATTATAGTATTTTTTTCATCAACAATATTGAATTTATTAAAATATTTATTTTATTTTATCTTCTGTTGTCACCCAAATAATCCTCGAGATGTACTTTATTATCCTTAGTAATTTTGTCACATTAGAACACAACCATTAGTTTGCAAAATTTTTTGGCGATGAATTACCAAGATATATTGATTGCAGTTTTTGACTTTGTTGTGCTTAATGTTGTAATGGTCTTGAAAAAATTATAATTTTTGTTGGTCTTATGAGTTAAAGTCATTTTCTTACAATAAGTGTTTATTACGCACCATAACGAGGCACGTCAACTTTGTGTCATTGGGTTTCCTAGATTGAAACTATAGATTTAAGATATCCTGTATAAGGAAGTACTTTATAGCTGTTGATGCATGCACTCAAGTTTTCGTGCTGACTTTTAAATCATATATAAAATACAATGATTAAAACATATCTTATAACCCAAGCAAATATAATTAGAAATAATATTTGCTACCATAAATGATTGATAGCTACTCATTGCTGATCCCGACGGGATCCCATATATTGTGCAGCGATTTCTCACTTGGAAAGGAAACTGTGGCATCGGTTCAAACTGAAAGATCAATATGCCATAATCATAAACGAGTATCTGAAATTAAATAACGTGCCTCTCGTAGACAAAACCTCTGTTGGGTTATGCAAATATTTCTTGACACATTACTGTGCACAGAAGGCAGAAAGTGCCTCGTGCAGAAGTCATCATCAAGACGTATGAAAGCAATATGGCGAGCTAAGAAGCTGTTAGGCGAGGAACGAGGTCAGTTGGGGCTCTTCTAACCTGCCAGAGTCGCCATAGCCTCCGCTTTTCAGCCACCAAGGAGGACATTTTTGATGAATAAAGGTGGCTGTTCCTACGGAGTTATTTACAAGATATTGACGTTAGTGCTACGCTTGAAGAGCTTAGTTGCAGCCGGTGTCCTCAGGAATAATGTCATTAAGGGCATTTTACCATAATATGGTCTGAACAAAGCTTATAGCAGCAGACAAAGAAAATTTTGGTCGGCTTGATCCTTTTGCTGATTGCAAATCGAGTTACGTGCTCTTGTGAGGTCCGTAGATCTTCAGATAGGTTCAGTAGAGTGAATGCTACCACCCTGCTCCCCATCACCAAGTGTATTTCGTAATAAAATTACCTTCTAGAATAAGCATGAGTCCCATGGTGTCAGTCAAGTAGATTAAGTCGGCCTGCATGACTCTGTTTCCGCGGGGCATGAAGGCTGCAGTAATTGTAATTTTGCCCGCTTTGATGAACAGGTTAATATTGCACATTGCTCTTTTTCCACAATAACTGCCGCTCTACCTCTCAACCTGTTGCTAGGATGGATCGCACAGATAATGCCGTATCCCAAAATGTTTATGTAAGACCGGGTATTACAATGACTTTACGATACCAGCATTATATTAACGTTTTTGATTTGATTTTTAGCAAGCAATTTCCGTTCCATATGACAATTTCAGTATTCGATGGCATTTAGAAATGTGGAACTGACTCACGTGAACATTATTATTTTTCTGAACTGGTTGTGTTTCATTATTTTAATCCATCGTATAAGCCACTGTTTGAGGTCAGCATCTCCCACAGGAGGGTCCGGGAACATGGCGCTTTTGCTGTTTGCTGTATTTTACTGGAAGGCTTTTCTTTTACAATGTTGGCGTAACTGTTTGTTTCGTTCGTGGGCTAGTTGGCTGTGTCACAAGTTACTTTGTGGTGCCCTCATTCTTGGCGCAAATTATTTTGGTTTGGACCGAATTTCTTTTTGCCACAGTATATATTTATCACTCTTTGTAGAAGACAGACTTTTTCTTCTATTGTTAATATTGCTACCTGGGCTCATCGACCGCCACGACAGCATGGTATAGTTTCTTGACTTTCCTTGTTATTGACACATAGCTTTAGGTTGACGAAGAACATCGACATGGGTTTTTTTTATCAGCTTCAGTAGCTGCGATTTCTTTCTTAAACAACCGGATAGCTCGTTCCTCATTGAGTTGGTATGTCATCAAGGCTAGTTGAAATTTGTGCAGATGATCGACAATCTTTATATGGGATATGCTGTCTTTTCGCCTGATTCTAAAGTTGCTTTCACTTTTGGCTATATAAAAGAACCTTTGGGCTTCAACAACCTTACTAAGGTTATTCAGCATCTCGAAAATGCTGCTTTCTCCGAGATAATAATCGGGGGAGTCCTAAGTACAGCCTTTATCTCCGATGCAGAGCTCTTAGTCGTGTCCGCTTTGATGAGTTCGATATACAAAATTAAAATCGGTATTCAGAGGCTTTGGGAACGTCGTCCGTCTGCTTGCTAGTGTACTAGAGGTTTTGGCTGGCTTTTTAGATAATTTTTAGGACCTAACTTCTCCTTTCTCGAGGGACTCTGATTCCGAGGTGCTGGAGTCGTCACAAGCGGCTCTCCCTCATTTATACGCTGTACTTTGTTGATCTACTGTTTTTCCATTGATGACTCCGGAAAAATCTTCCTCATCACCGTGATAACTTTTGATGCAAGCACCTTTCATCCGCATTTATTGACCTTGGCTATCCCACCCTTGTTCACTTCAATTGTGTCATTGGTATTGCCTGCTATAGCAACAGCAGCCGCCATAACGTGGGAGTTACTTACGATTTCTGATGATTAATGTTGTATACAGATTTGCAATTAGCTCACACTAGGCACGCCAGCCAATCACAGTACAGCGTGATCGCTCTGAGAGAGCACGCTAGTAAACCGGAGCTTCATGTGGTCGCTCCCATAGATCAAAAAAATGATTGGAAAGTTTGCTTAAAGAGTTTCTAAAAGTTTGCTTTTGTGTGCTCAATTACGGAGCTAACATATGCACTCGTCAATATTCAAAACGTTATATTATAAACATATATAAATTCCCATTGCTCTGTCGACGAACACTTAAACACTATTTTAAGAAATTTATTTAATCTAATAATGGATTAACAGACATAAAATATAGTTAAAATTTTAAAAAGGTGCATTTTATATCGGGTGTTTAAAAATAGTAAAGTTTTCTAGAAAATAAGATTAAAAGTTAAAAAATTAAAAAACTGAAATTTACATCTGTTTGGATACTTATTTTAAATTTGCAACCATAAACTGCGAGCTTTAAGATAAAATATATACAATATATAATATGTTCTATTAAAATAAATGTAAAATTAAGCGATTTTATTAAGAATGTTAAATGTTTATTGATGTCCATTTATTTATCTTTATTATTTATTATGTGTTAGTATGCATAAATATCATGCAAAGTATGAGCGCGAGAATATTCCTATTGTTTTATTATTACATAGAATTTAACATATTAAATTTTAAAAATATAATTTTTTATTGCTAAATTTTTAATAAAAGTAAAGTAAATTTGTAATGCAGCTGGATCATTTTTATTTTTTTTAATTACTATTTATATACCATATTGATTAATACATTTAATTTATATGTTACATTAAAATATTTTACCTTAAATGAAATCCTTGCCCGACCAACAAGTTTGTTGTTGGATTTTCCCGTAGTAGCAGTAACGGCAATATCTTTCAATAGTTTGTTTAAGCTATTAGGTCCATTTATTTCCACTAGCTTACTAAACTTTTCTTTAACAGTCTTAGCAGCATCGAAATCCCTGATAATATTTAATAAGAAAAAATTATTAAAAATGCACATGATATCTACTTGGATGCTTACGTATCTAAATTTAGGAAAAAATCTATATATGCTATTACTTTGTATACTCTTCAAATTCACGTCACTAACGACTTACCGCAAGATACTGACAATGCGAATGACAAACCTTGAAGATATTGCGATGAAGACTTTATACAGCAAAAATATGTATAACTTTAAGCTGAACAGAAAGATAAGTTATTGAGCATACCGTGCAGTGATGTTTTCCTCTGAAATTATGGCAGTACATCCGGTGAATGCATAAAACTTGTATTTGAACATATTCAGTGGACCCTCGGTTAACAAACGCCTCGCATAACGGACATTTCACATAACGAACAAAATTTTAGAGACAAAATAGTTTCGGTTAACGAAAAAAGTTTCGTATAACGAACAAACAATTAGGGAGATTTACCGATTTCCGCGAAAAAATATTTTTTTTCTTTTTTGTTATTTCTCTTATGCTCGTACACTTAACAGAACGTGTTGAAAGATATGCAATATTTTGCATTTTAATTTTTTAAAAAAATAATTGAAACTACAAAGACTTCAAAAAAAGATTTGCAGAATATTTGATCAAAAATGACACTACAAATGGAGCATAATATTATTGAAAAATATATGAAAGGTCTTGGCGTATCTGATCTAGGACGTGCATTCGAACTACCTAAATCAACGATTTTGACCATACTTATGAATAAGGACCAAATTATGGAAAAACAGACAAAACAAAACAAACGGCACTAGAAAGAATTTTCTTACAGAAAAACTAGAACTAAAAAATATTTTTAAATTTAAGTGTGTTTATTCAATTTTAGTTATTCTCATTCTGTCCTTTATTGAAATAATTAATCATTTAAATTGTATGATCAATCAAAGTCAAAATTGATAAGTTTGACTATTACATTTTGTTTGACGTGGAACGGAGTAATTAATTTTACACTGAGTTATATGGAAATAATGGTTTCGTTTCACGAACTTTTCGCATAACGAACAAGGCTCTGGAAAGAGTAATGCACGTTAACCAAGGGTCCAATGTATTTCACATTTCGATATTATTATTTGTAATTTGACGGCAGTTGCGCATTATTCATTTCATATTTGTTCTCTTTTGTCTTATTGCTACTTTTGTTATTTTTCATGTTATTTTTGAATGAGATATGATAGATAATTTTGAGCGAGACAAGGCTATCTGTTGCTGCACCTTGGCTTGTTTAGCGTACGTGTGTTAGAGAGATGGTGATTGTGAGGGAAGGAAATTGTCTAGCTAAAATGGGCTTCACAAAAACACGATGAGTTAGTGGAGAATTAGCCGCTAACGCAAACACAAGGGGCATTATAATTAGCACAGTGACAAAATTGATTATTAACAATTATGAATCGACATCAGAAGAGGTATTCGTGTCAGCTCTTGTAATATCTGGAGAGCAATTGCTTGAATTTCCCGACTAAAAGCAATGGAAGCTACATCACAAGTGTGGCAGCAAAACCGTGGCGTCACCTTCAACCTGGATACTGCTGAAGTTGAAGGTTTAAAACGGTGCACGAATTCCGGCATCATACGATCGAAGCACCCACTAGCAGGAAGTAAACTTATTATGGCACTCAGTAATTTTATTAAGAAAATGGCTTCTCAATGGTTGACACAAATTTCCTATCCTGGAATGAAATTGAGTGACTTTCGGGAATCGTTTCTTCAGCGCGTTGAAAACGAAGAGACGCCAGTTGCTGTGTTTTTAAATTTCTTTAACAGAGAATGCGTTGCGGCTTATGCAAGTTGGCTCGAGACGTCATTTACTGCGAAGTGGCAAAATATGAATTGCGAAGAAATCGATATTTCAGCTAACATGCACATTTGGCAAATATTGATAGTCGCTTGCATCAAGTTGTTTTTACATCGAATATACAATCTAGATGCAAATTATGGACCAAATTAAAGGCAATCGACATGGCAGTCGCGACTATATTACTGAACCAGATAATAAGGAAAGGAGGGTGTAGAAGAGCAAAAAATTGCAGAATGTCGATCGAAAATGCGTCAAGATGAAGACACAGCGTGAAAAGTTTAGCGATATGTGTTACAAATGTGTTCAATCAGGTCACTATGCAAACAAATGCTTTAGTATGGGACAGTAAAAGGGTATCGGCGACACCGGTATATATAACATTACAAATTTTAGGCCAAGTCACTGTAAATAAAAATACCATCAAAATATTTTTCCTTGCTGCACAAAATAAAATATGCAAAGTATGTAATCAAAAAATTACGTAATCGGGCGAGAGATCTTCAGTCAGGGCTTCAATGTAATTATTACGCCAATTAAGTCGGATATTATTAAGTTAAAAGATTTAGTCCTCAAGAGAAAAAAATAGTTAGAGCCCAGTCAAGCAAGTTAGCTAAATGTATTATTATACGTCCCAGTTATTCCCCGCCCCATGTTGCTTGTCAAGAACAAAAACGGATTAGATTGCCTTTGTGTCGATTATAGAAAACTGAACTTAAGTAGGTTTTCAGCCAAATACCCATTGCCCCTTATCAAAAATAAATGGCAAGTCTTTGCGAAGCTAACTTCTTTCATGTTTGGATATGACGAATGGCTTCCATTAAATCCCAATTAACCTAGACTCAGAGGACCTTACTAATCCCAGATGGCCATTTTGAATTTTTAACAATGCCTTTTGGCTTTTAAAATGCGTCATCAGTTCTTCAGCGCGCAGTTATGAACGCTTAAGGTGATCTTGCTCACGCATATGTTATAGTCTATATGGCCGACACTATGGTTGTATCACTAACAAAGGAGTCCACCACTTCTGTGCGTCAAATTATTGGACTTGCCTCACATTTTTTGTAAAATTGTGCCAATCTTTCCTCAAGCTATGAAACCATTGTATTCCCTATTTTCTAAAAATGAAAGCATCACTTGGAATACTGAACTGGAAAAAGTTAGAAATCACATTGTGGATATTCTGTCAAATGAGCCAGTATTAGTAATATTTAACCCTCAATATCCTGTTGAGTTGCACACAAATGCAAACTCTTTTGGATATGGTGCTATGCTTATACACCGAATAAAAAATAGAACACATGGGAGAGAATATTTCTGCAAAATAACTTCTTCTGTGGAGTTTAGGTATCACTCATCTATAGGGTCGTAATTTTGTTGTGTCCACCGATTGTAATTCGTTGAATGCTTTTCGGGGCAAAATAGAATTGACTCCTAAAGTACACGGCTAGTGGGCCTATACAGCCGGACCTCTAAGTCTAATTCTGAAAAAATTCAAGCTAAGCTTCACTATTCCAAAGGTCAGTATACCTTGACATACGATTCATATCGACATTACTGGAAAATTAAGTGGTAAAAGTGAATATAAAAAACTTCATATAATTAATGATTTAAAAAAAAATAACGCTTTTGAATGTTATTTGTTATAGTTATGCAAGATATAATCCCCTTAGATTTTTTTGAAAAAGAAAAGAAAAACAAAAGAATATAAAAGACATTTACAATAAAGTTTAAGTTTCTCGATTTGAAATGAAGAGACTACACGAGGGCGCTGAGATTGTCAGGATAGCCGTGTCGCGACATGATGTTATTATTTTAAATTTCACGGTCGTTGCGCATTATATTATTATTTAAAATCTTACGTCCGTTGCTGTACGTGGTCCCTTGGTTTGCTTTGCGTGCGAGTGTAAAGGAAACTGTGATTGTGAGGGAAGGAAATTGCGTACCTTAAGCGGACATCACAAAAACACGATAAGTCAGTGGAGAATTAGCCGCTAACGCAAACACAAGAAATTCGTAAATTAGCACCGTGCCAAAAATTAATAACAATAAATTTTGAATCAACATTTATATATGTCATTTATATACATATGTACAGGTTCAAGCAGCCGTAACAACATTTGAAATTAATGAAACTAATCTTAAAGAAAAATAGTTTTTTAATATTTATTATATTAGTTCTTCTAATTACATAAAAGTATTTCCGATGGTGCTCTATAAAATTGAAACAAGCTGTTTAAATCGAATTATTAAGCTGAGCCTGTTTGAAATTCAAGCGTTTTGGTAAAAAAAAAAAATTTTAAATATAAACTTTATTAAAGTTTTATTATTTTATAAACGAAACTAGAGAGAGTTTCCTCTTCAGCGTGGATTGCGACGTGAGCAAAGGCAGTGGAAACAGTGAATATATCTCTGAGCCGCACTGCCGTCTTCCGTCGTCAGTATGTATTGTTTAATTCAGTTTACAGATGTAAGGAGATATGATATATATACCAATAGAAGAGTGTGTGTACAGTTGTATTAGGATTACTATTGTTTTTGTTGTTTACATTATTGTGGTTTTTTTGTGTTGCCGCTAATTTTTTTGTTGTTTTGAGGGACTTTTTGGAGTTGAAGTTCTATTGTTTGAGTTTTCTAAATTTTTTTTTTTGTTTTGTTTTGTATTGCCATTAAATACATCGGCAAAGGAGAGATTTTTTGGAAGCTGACAGTTTTTTGCATCGCATTGAACTTGGAGTATATGGCCTAACCTTAACCTTGTGCCAAGAAACCTCATTAGAATCATTACGGTGGTATTTGTTGAAGGCAAGAATAACTACGCCAGTGTGTTTTACTATTTCATCATGTGTCCTTGTGAATTCATAAGCTCCAGTGACTCTTTGTGAAGATAGCTCCTTTTTGATTTTTTCCTCAGAAATATTATTAAGACAGTGGTTCCTTTAGATGAGTTGAGAAACTCTATATAAGTTAACATAGTTAACATAAGTACACTAGGACATAAGACTTAGGATAATTAAGCCAAGCCCTAAAGTATGCAACGCGGGATAAACAACCCTCGTACGGATCAACGAACGGATGTCAACGCACTCAACGCGCTCAACGGAAGCATCAGGCGACGTGATTACCGTAAGCACGAAACGACGGTACCATCGCCTGATACTGCGTAGCAACGGAGCCGACGAGCGAGGTTGCGCCGACGCTGACGAGCGAGGCCGCACCGACGCTCAAAGACGGGACCTATTATTAAGACACGCTGTAACTAGCATTAAGTTAGTCCTAGAATAGCACGAAAGCAGAGCAGACGCTCTTTGAAAATAAATGAAATATAAACTGGCGCCCGAGCAGGGACACTGTAGTCTAAAAACGCGCAAAGTGCCCGTAAGCTGCAGTGGCTCAAAAAAGAAAAACTTATAAAGTGATACTTTTAAAACGAACAGCCAGCAGTGGCTGCAAAGGAAAAAATCTAAAACTCCAAAAAATTTACAAACAACCCGTAAAGTGCTTTTGCCTACCGGTAGAACTAAATAAAATAAATAAAATCGCAAAAATTAAGTGAAGTGCAAACGCTGCTCATCTGTAATTGCGACACACAACATCAAACATCAGGAACTTCAGCAAACCACAACGAAACGACACAGGCAATGGGACACCCCTCACCAAAAACAGAATAAATAAGAACATCAAAATTAAACCACTAGTACGAACTAGTATAACAAACTCCAACCTTGCGATTCCCACGGGACCCTCGAAGGTAGAAAGAGCAGGCCAGCCGCTGGCCTTAACACATAACCAATAATAAATAAAGAAAAAAAAAAAAAAAATCCCAAGTGGTAAGTAAGGAAAAAAAATATTTGTACAAACTCTAGCTATAAGAATACAAGATATATTTACTTTACTTTTACAATATTAATATTTACTATAGATACAACCCTGTATCCCCTTACAACCTAAGCCCCTACTCTTAGAACTTAGATAAGACAGGGGAAAGCGCGGTCCAAGGATGCAAGAAGAGGTCACAGAAGCCTAGAGGGCCTAAGCAGCTCGGCCCCGACCCTCAGGGAGCAATGCTAGGGTCAACCCCGAATTAAGGGAGGCGATAAGAGAGATAATTAGGGAAGTGATATCGGCAGATAAAAAAAAAAACAAAGTGGGAAGATGTCCCTGTAGGAAGGACAACAGCAGAAAAGAGACCGCACATACCAGAGGTGGTGCAACTTATTAGGGAGTTTTCTGGGGACCGGGTAACGTTCGGTTCATGGAAAAAAAACGTTGACCGAATTATACAACTGTATGACGGACAAGAGGGCACCCACGAATATTACCGACTAACGCTCGCGATACGCAATAAGGTATTCGGAGAGGCTGACACCGTACTGGAGTCGTACAGCACCCCCATGAACTGGAAAGCAATTTCCAAATGCCTCTCAGCACATTACGCTGATTAAAGAGACATCAAGACTCTGGAGTACCAGCTATTCTCTCTGTACCAAGGCAGACTAAGCACTCTAGAGTTTTAACCGAGAGTGTACCGCCAGCTGTCCCTCATACTAAATCAGATAGGCATCCAGGAACAGTCCCCCGAGGTTAGGGAAGCGCTAGCAACAAGCTTTCGCAACAAGGCTCTCGATACTTTCGTCAGGGGATTAAACGGGGACCTACCGCGGCTTTTGGCCATTAAAGAGCCAACAGACCTTAGCCATGCGTTACACCTATGCGAGCTGGTCGAAAACCAGGATCGTAGAAACGCCGTATCCGCTAAATTTAGAGGACAACCGCCCAGCCAACAGGCTTACAGGTACCCAACAAGCGGATGGAGAACCCAACAAACATATCCCAGAATTAGCCAACCCACACAGGGCTACAACGCCCCCGGACAAGAACGCCACAGACATAATGACGCATTAACTCGACCGGGACAAAAAAAAATACGAACCGACAGGACAGAGGGAAGTGACTCAATCCTTCCGAACGCCCAACAGACATCAGAATGCTGGACCGAAAAGCAGACAGCTGCCCCTGCAAAGGAAATTCCACACAGCTAGGGGAACCTCAGAAAGTTCAAGAGGGAGAAACTGGAGAGAAAGGGAAGAGAGCGAGTACTACCAGGAAGCAGCGGGAGAAGAAATGGAGGACCCACAATTACTAGAACATGAAATAAGGGAGCGGACGCATCTGACCTACATTTATTAGGCTGAATAGTTCCTCCCTACCATACTTCTGCTTTAAGGCAAGGGACGGGACCCACTATAAATTTCTGATCGACACAGGTTCGAACCAGAACTATATCCAGCCCAAAATAGTACCAAGCCCCAGAAAAAATAAGACCCCTTTCCAAGCAACCGCGGTGGTGGGAAGTACCAAAGTTACGCACCATACCCAGGTGGCTCTTTTTGGTTACAAGAGCATACCAACCAAATTTTTCCTCCTACCCACGCTAAAAACGTTCCATGGCATCCTCGGGAACGATACACTAAAAAAGCTGAATGCCATTATAGATGTCAAAAACGACATCCTTATTCTAAACGGAAACTACAAAATTTAAATAAAACAACTCAAAATACAATCGGCAAACAACATTAAAATCAGAGTAAGGACCAAAGATATGAATAGTAACCAAAAGAGAATAATTGGGAACCTCCTCCAAGCACACCCAAAATTGTTCGCGGACCCCGACCGAAAACTTACCTACACCACCAAAAAAGTTGGAGAAATTAGAACCACCTCCAATACGTCTATCTACAGTAGGCACTACCCATACCTGGCATCACTTAAGAATGAGGTTGAACGACAACTGAAAGAATTGCTGCGAGACGGCATTATCAGACCTTCACGGTCACCATATAATGCCCCCGTCTGGGTAGTCCCTAAAAAAACAGACGCGACAGGCGAAAAAAAATATAGATTGGTGATCGACTATAGAAAGCTAAACACGGTAACAGTGGCGGACAAATACCCAATCCCTGAAATTAACGAAATCATTTCACAGCTGGGAAAAAATAAATTCTTCTCAGTCTTAGACTTAAAAAGTGGTTTCCACCAGATACTTCTAAAGGAGGCGGACATAGAGAATACAGCCTTTGCTGTTAACGGAGGGAAGTACGAGTTTACTCGACTGCCATTTGGGCTCAAAAACTCGCCGGCCATATTCCAGGGAGCACTAGATGACATACTAAGAAAACATATAGGGAAGATATGTTACGTCTATATTGACGACATAATAATCTTCAGCTCCTCCGAGCACGAACATACCCAACATATAAAAACGATATTCAACACTCTAACAGAAGCAAACATGAAAGTTCAAATAGACAAATGCGATTTCTTTAAAACAGAAGTCGACTTTCTAGGATTCACCATTTGTAAGGAGGGGATAAAAACCAATACAGAAAAGGTGAAAGCTATAAAAAACTTCCCAAACCCAGAAAACCTCAAAGACCTCAGGTCCTTCCTTGGCCTCTCAGGGTACTATAGGCGATTTATTCGCGATTACACGAAGTTAGCAAAACCGCTCACCACACTGCTTAGAGAAGAGAACGCAGAGAGTACCAAATACAAGAGGGGGTGTTAGCTTAACAGCGAAATGTTAATGTTAAAAATAAAACCTCGACATGGGCTCGGTAATATTAAAACATTAATCATATGTTAGTTATGCAAATAACTCAAATAACAATACATAACAACAAAACATTAGCCTCATAGCAAAGGATCTGTGTGATCATTTAGCTTCTCCTGTCCCTTTGGCCTTTGTAATTTACCTTTTAATTATGCATATTTTTTTATTACCGAGCCAATCTCAGGGCTTATTATTTTTAACAGAAAGCTCGAGAGCTATCATCCACTATTGTATTTGGTGCTCTGTGAGAGAACGGGAGACTCTATAAAAATTTATTCAAAAGGGTAGCTCTAAAACTGGACAAGAAAGCAGTAGAAGCGATAAGCAATATTAAAAAATTACTCATATCACAAGACGTTATCCTCGCTTACCCCGACTTCACCAAAGATTTCCAGCTAACAACTGACGCGTCAAATGTAGCTATAGGAGCAGTCTTGCAACAGGGTGGGAAACCAATAACATTTATAACCAGAACACTCACGAAGACCGAGGAGGCCTACGCAACTAACGAAAAAGAAATGTTGGCTATAGTTTAGGCGCTCCAGAGCCTACGTAGGTACCTCTATAGTAATTCGAGGGTAACAATTTATACAGATCACCAGCCACTCACATTCGCGCTAAATGGCAAGAACCACAACGCTAAACTAAAAAGGTGGAAAAGCTACGTGGAGGAGTATAATTACGAATTAAAATACAAGCCCGGCGCTACGAATGTAGTTGCCGACGCGCTTTCGAGAAACCTCCCAAAAACACAAATTCATAGCACAGTAGGCAGAGAGCATAGACCTGGCGGCGCCGCACGAGGACTTATCCAAGTGTTGGACGTCCCCATCAACGTTTTTAAAAATCAGGTACTCCTGGGGAACTCAGGGACGGACGACGACGAGTCAATAGTACCGTTTCCCTCCTATACCAGGCACGTAATAAATAAAACCCATTTTTCCAAGGCCGACCTAATACAAATTCTCAAAGAAAAACTAGATACTAAAGTAATAAACGGGATATTTACAACCGAAAGTATAATGAAAATAATCGAAGAAATCTACCCAGTACATCAAATTTTCAAAATAGGTATACCCAAACAAAGGTGACAGACGTAACATCGGAAAACGAACAGAACGAAATCATAATTAATGAACATAAAAGGGCTCATAGAAACGTCACGGAAAATAAATCCCAAATCCTCACAAAATTTTTCTTTCCCAAAATGCAACAAAAAATACAAATTATCACTAAGAATTGCGAAACGTGTAAGATAGTTAAATACAACAGACCCGAGTCGAATTCCAATACAGGCACCGCCAATCCCAAACTACCCCGGACAGATAGTACACGTCGAGATATACTCAACGGAAAGCAATCTCGTACTCACGGTTCTAGACAAATTTTCGAAGTATGCCCAAGTCAGGATAATTAAGTCAAAAGCTACAGAAGACCTTAAATGCCCACTGCGGGAAATAATGATCGCGTACGGAATCCCAAAACAAGTAGTTATGGACAACGAAAAGTCTCTCAATGCAAGGGCAACTAAATCCCTATTAGAAGAACAGATGAAAGCAAAAATTTATACAACGCCGCCATATATGTCGACTATGTCGGACAAGTCGAACGGTTTCACTCAACCCTTAGCGAAATTATAAGTAGTCTAAAAAAAGATATAGGAGAAATAAGCTTCAATGAACTAATCCTAAAAGCGGTAGAAGCCTACAACGAGTCAATACACTCAACTACAATAAAGAAGCCAATAGAAATCTTCTTTGCGCACCAAAAAACAAGTGACCCACAAAAACTAGCAGACGAAAGGGCGAAAATAACTGATGGAATAACAATAAAATAAAATAAAGACAAAGAGTACCACAATAGGAAATAAAGCCGTATTAGAAAATATAACACGGGAAAAGTAGTGCATATAAAAATTAATAGAAGGTTAGGATCGAAGTTATCGCCTAGGTATAAAAAAGAAATAGTTTCCAAGGATAAAAACACAACAATAATTACTCAAACCGGAAGAACCATCCATAAAAGCCACTTAAAGAATTAATAGAAAGATCCTTATTGCATCCGAGGACGTCTGCATTTAAAGGGGGAGGAGTTAACATAGTTAGCATAAGTATACTAGGACATAAGACTTAGGATAATTAAGCTAAGTCCTAAAGTATGCAACGCGGGATAAACAACTCTCGGACGAGTCAACGAACGGATGTCAACGCACTCAACGCGTTCAACGGAGGCATCAGGCGACGTGATTACCGTTAGCACGGAACGACGGTACCATCGCCTGATACTGCGTAGCAACGGAGCCGACGAGCGAGGTTGCGCCGACGCTGACGAGCGAGGCCGCACCGACGCTCAAAGACGGGACCTATTATTAAGACACGCTGTAACTAGCATTAAGTTAGTCCTAGAATAACACGAAAGCAGAGCAGACGCTCTTTGAAAATAAATGAAATGTTAACTTATATACTTTGACAGATATTTAGTAAATATTTTGTTGTAAACAAATTTATTTGCCGTAATTATTTCTTTAGAAAATACGAGAAGGTTGCCGTCCGGCAGTAGTGATATGGAGTTCACGTCTTTGCTAATCAGCTTAATAGCACGATGAATGGCGAATCAGGAGTCAGGAGTCAGTGATCTAATTGTTTTCTTTAGTTCGAAGGACGATACTATAAAATATTTTGGTTTTGGGAGTTATAATACTGATAAGCCAGGAAAAGAGACTATTTATTTGTGAAAAGTTTTTTTTTTGTTTTTGGTTTGGGGTTCATCAGCTAGCAATGCAAACTGATTGTCCCCAAGATTCAAATGCCCAGGGGAAGAAATAGATACTGTACAAAAATGCAGTAGAACAACAAATAAAAAACGTGAAAGTAACGAGAAAGACTAAAAATAAATAAGTCCGATAAATAAGATTATGTTTGCGAGGTTGTTGCGCAGACGTCTGCACTTATTGAGTGTTAACCGAGAACTGCGTTGCAAGTGTTATATTAGGTTTTTTCATTCCATCTCGACAGATTTTAAGTTTGTGATCGCCAACGATTTAAAAATGTTAGCCAAAAAGGACACCTTGGTTTGATGGCGCATATAATAATAGAGGTACCTTCTCTATTGCAAAATTATAAAAATATAATTTTGTTTTTCATCTAATGCTTCTTTCATTCCTGTGATATACACAAGACAGCTCTTGTATATTAAATATTCATCGAGATTACTTATGCAGGTGCATGGTTAACAGCAAGTATTTGAATAAATATATATATTTATTGCGGCCAGGATCATTGGCCCTAAATTTGCGGGTATATCAATCCTCTGCCAGAACTAAAAAGAGCCCTTGTGGCCGTTGCCAAACCTATTTAAAATGTCGCTCTTCCCTGCAAATTTAAAATCTCCTGGGAAAAGATTAATCACGCCTTCGCCTGTGTGTAAAAGTCGAAGAAAGGCATCAGGCATCCTGGGCTCACACTCGATCACATTCACTGGGGAACGCAGTTGATAATTCGAAGCATCCACATGGTTAACCTTGCTGCTAAGTACCGCAGTCTGCAAGGCATGCAGAAACTCAGGACTTGAGCTTAACGCGCAGCATCTCATCATATTGCCGAGGGCTCATTCGATCACGCATGCCATCGTTAAAACTTACACGATTGTACTCGATGCCTGCCGGCAAATATTCGACGATGATAATGGGCAATTGGAGCGCGTAAATCAGTGGCGGCGGTGGTCAGCAAGCGCGTCCGTTGTTTTCATGCCAAGCCCAAGCTAGCGGAGCACATATTGCCCAATCTTCCGAGAGACCGAGTAGAAGCAACATCTACATTCCAAGTAACCGGTCCGAATTTTGCGGACCATTTTTTTTTTTGCAAGAATTCAGTTCGCAACAAAGGTTCCGTAAAAATGTATGTGTGCCTATTTATATCTTTTGCTACCAATGCTGTACACCTGGAGCTGATACAGAACCTTTCCACTCAGGCTTTCTTGGCTGCTCTGAGGGGGAAGCATGCTAGAATATGGTCGGACAATGCCACTAATTTTTTTTACGCCTAAAATAAGCTGAACGAGCTGAAGCAGTTGTTTGCAACTCAAGACCACTGATGCCGTTGTTGAAACTTCCGGACGCCCTAGATGTAATAACTCCAACCATTTCCGTAGGCACGACACCCATTGCAATGTTTGCTGAGCTCAATGTCAACAACATAAATTACGATCGGCTGAATCGTTGGCAGCGCATGAAATATTTCCAGCAAATATTTTGAAACCGCTGGAAGAAAAAATGCCGAACGCTCTTGCAGCAGCGTTCCAAATGGAGGCGGCCGCATAAAAACATTTCCGAAAATATTGTTGTATTGGTATAAGGCAGGTGGTCAAACTAGTACTTGGCGATGATCAAGTAGCCAGCGAAGCCGTGCTAAATACTGCAAATGGGATCGTCAGAAAGACCATCCGTGCGTTTTACTCAAGCAGGACATTGTTTGAAAGCCCGTGTCTTTCAAAGGGAGGAGGTTGTTTGGTTACGCACCAAAAAAAAAAACAAGGCTATAGTTTTAGTACATGCATTCACTCTTTCTGCGTAGGTGTATATAATGTATGTCATTTTGTAATCTAATTTGCCCTCATTGTTATTAAAACTTCGCCTAACATTGTCTCTATGCTATGTCAATGTCTATGCTCAATCAATAAAAAGTTTATTATTTTAATCGCTACCAAATAAGCTTTGTGGCCAAACAATACCCTTGAATTCTTAATGACTTAAATCCCCTACTTCAAAAATTTGTAAGACATTTCATCGATAATGGTGACTACAATGCCAAACAGCCTTGGTGGAGCTCAACCCTTGTCAATCCTAAAGGCTTCGAATTATACAAAAGTATAACAAAAAAAATATATCATTACCTTATATACTGACAAACCAAACATCTACGTAATGACCCAGATTTTCTGGACGTAATTGCTTACTGCGGGACATTTTTAAAATAAAGAGGAGAACTTTGACGTGATCTGATCACTCATTTCTATTTTTGGTGCTACTACAGAGCACTAACTACAAGAGTGGATGATGAGTGATGTATATGTGCCATATACAAAAACATACAGAATCATCTCTGCAAAGACCTACATAAGTCAGATTCAAAATTTGCTCAAAAACAGAGTCTCTTTAAAGACGGAGGATGAAATTGATTTGGCATTTGAAGAATTTAAAAACTCAATTCAAACTAGTGGACACTCGTTCACTTTAAGTATCTAAAAAAATTAAGTTTCGGCCTGGCAACTGACTTACAGCCCTTCTAACATAAAAGAAATTGAACAAAGATGGGAAGGATTTAAAGTGGCAAATGAGAAGTCAAATAAAATCAGAATATCACAGTTCCCTAAACTTTTATACTTTTGACATTGATGTTAGCTTCTGAAAGAAATGAAGTATCTTAAGAAACCATGATTTTTAACAATTTTTAGCAGATTAGGATAGCAATGCAAGAGTAACTCTGAGAAGGCAGAAGCGTTTGCGGAGTAAAATCAGTTTTAACCCTAAAATAGATATTGATTCTGACACAGTAACTGGGGTCTTGCAATTCATGGAATAAGTCAAGTCAAGTCACGAAATGCACAGCAATGATAAGACTTTCCTAGTCAAAATAAATGCAAAGCAATTATTATTATTCCCAAGCTCAACAAATCTAAAACAATGTGCACAGGTCATTTTGACAGACGACTCACCTGGAAAGAGCATATCGAAGGGAAACAAACTCAACCAAAACTCAACATCAAAAATGTATTGGCTGCTAGGTCCTCGCTCTCGATTAAACCTGCAATATAAAATACGCTTACACAAAGCAGTCCTCAAGCCAATATGGACTTATGCGTTGTGGGTTCAATTTTATGACCAATGCTGACATACACAAGGGTTTTAAGATTTTTCTAATTGAAGATGAAATTGTAAAATACGTACATAGGTATATAAATAGGTTCCATCACCACTGAAATATTCTAGCAACAAGCCTTTAAGATAATGGGTTCACTCTAAGATGACTAAAATATGTGATGTACTTGACTGCCCTTATAAACCTTTAATAAATATTAAATAAGAATAATATAGTTCTATACAGTTAAACTCTTGTATATGTATAGATTGAACTCAGTGGAACTCAAGCTATTCGTCAACATATAAATAATGTTAGACAATTTTCTGATTGCTAGCATTAAGACAGATTGCAAACCAAAATAAATTACTACAAAAATTTTGGAATCTATTTTGAGCTGACTGTAATTCAGCTTTATAATAGTCAATTCTGTAAGACCACCATGCGTCATCAACAGCTATTACATCAATGTCAAAATCTCATATAATCATTACATTTAAATTAATATACCTGATATTTTTTAATTAATATTAATTCTATGAAACATTTACATTGTTTCGAATTTTGGTAAGATATATTGGAATTCAGTGGTATCTAAAACATTCTCGTCGGGCTGTTCCTTGTTTGACATTTACTTACATGAATGGTGGTGTTTGGTTATGAAGGCCTAGTGCCATACCGGCTGCTCCCTCCAACAAATTAAAATATAAAACAATTTACAATATACAAAAAAAGTGCTTCCGCGCTAACTCTTACAGTCGAAGCAGCCAAGTTGGGCGTTATCGGCGACTGCAAGTTTGGACATCTGCTCTCCAATAATACAAGCGACTGCCGTCGAAACAGCCAATTTGGTCGCTAACGGCGACTGCAAGCTCGCTCTCCATATCAGATGGTAGTAGCAAGGCAGCGCTAGGACCTGATCCACATTTACGTCGTAGGGTTCGGCGTCTTCCACATCTTGCAGAAAAAGAGGCATAATCTTGACTTGACCTAAGCAAAGCGCTTTCGGAAATTGTCAATGTTTGTTATTGTTTGGGATGCATACAGAGCTATGGGCTGCTTCTTGTCCCATCAAAATCAATTATTGCTTCTATCCAGACGTCACTCTCTTAACTAGACGAATCATATGTTCCTGTGCTGCGGAAAATTCAGTGGAGTAGATCACCGGGCTCAATCTTGATAAAAGAGGGAAGTATCTTTTTAAGCAGGGGTTCCTGAGGATGCAGTAAGCTGGAAAATAGAAGTAATTAAGTTTTAACGGACTTCAGTTCTAGTGTTATCTTATCTGGCTTATCCGGCTTTAGTAGTTCATAAAAATTCTTATCGCACAATGGACGCAACACATCCAAGTGGTCAAGAACTTGATTGGTTTTGCTGACGAAAGCTCGATTTTCTTTGCACATGATCAACACTACTTCTAGGGTCACAAAGAGATGATCCAAAACATTAACTTTAGTTGATTATGCAGAGCAACAGCCGTTACGTAGTTCGATGGGTTGTGTCATCGCACAGAGGAGCAGCGATTTATTTCCAAGCGCATAGCAAAGTCGCTATTCTTTAACATTTTCTTACTCACAATGTGCATTAACGATTCGTAGGAAGACACAGCTGCTTTGTTCAGAAGTCAGTAAGTGTCAAATAATCCATGGTAGCGGTCAATGCAGTTGGTGACAAAGCAGTTATAATCTGTGCAAAAGACTGACAGCAGAAACTTGGACAAGCTTTTTTGTTGGGTTAGCTCCACTTTTCGGTCATCGACATACGGGCGATACATCGACCCCAACAGCGTTCCCTACATTTTCTTGTGTCATTACCGCTTACTGCTCGTTTCGTCGAAACTGATGCCGTACGTCAGTCAGGCAAGCAATATCGTCAACAGCTGATACGTTGCTTCTGCGACAGCTTCACGTTCATCTGACAGTTGACGCAAACTGTTAAAAGCAACACATATAATAACTTGTTCATCACAGACAAGTCCTTTAGTTAACACTCGAATGAGAGATTCGCGGTCCAAGATATTGCAACTAAGAAGCATATTCCCGTCAGCCAGAATGAATTTGTAGGCGTTTCGAATAGTCTCGTTATTGTTATAGCCGTGTTTCGAGTGTAATGACATTTTCATTACTGTGGCACATTGGACAAAATATCATAGTAGTAGTGAAACAGATGTTCTAGAAGCGCACTATGTGCTCTTTGGAAATAGTTAGTTTAATTCGTAGGAATCTCCATTATGACCCGTTGTGGTGCTTCACACAAATCACTAACATGTATAACATTGCTTTTATCAAAACGGTTACAATTGCTTCGTATGTAATTGGACATACAGAGCAGATTATGATGCGAAGCCAGCTGATCTATTGCAATTTTGCTGCGCTACGTAGCTTATCGACGACACAAGCAAAAAAGAGGTGCGGGGTACACAAAGCCAATGCAGTAATATCATCTTCGCTGTTCGTAAGCGTCGCATTAAAGGGGGATGCGCGACGTGCGGGAGTCAAAGCGGAGAGAGGTAGATTTTTGTCAACGTGACAAAGCGTTTTCCATTTTTTTAATTTATTTATTTTAATTATTGCTTAGTAAATGTATAAGTGGATTGGCTCAGGTTTAAACAATGTTCAAAAACGACAATTGTAAAACAATTGTAATAACAGCAATCCAAAACAGTAATTTAAAACTAGCGGTTCAAAATTTTAGCTTAGTAGCAAAGAGTTCAATACACTAAGCAATATTCTTACACAAAGACTAGAACCATTAAAAAAATACCACGTGCGCAGGCGTTTATACATACATCCCAAGGTCCACCGACAATTTGTCTGCCCAGCATGCAGCCATGTGGAAGCTACCCGATTTGGCAGCTTCAGCTGATCGAGCTGGCAGAAGAGAGGCGATACAAAACCGCCCGAACTTGTGGTTTCGGCTGCAGCCTCTTTCACTTAATCTAGATGTTCAGCTCGCACTTACTAAAGAGATGCCCGAATTAGCAATTCCAACTGCTTCAGCTGAAAAGAAGAGCGAGCTTGCAGACGCAGATAGCACCCGAGTTGGCTGCTCGAATGCAGTCGCTTGCATTAATGGAGAGCAGATTTCCAAAATTGCAGTCACCGATAGCGGCCAACTTGGCTGCTTTGACTGCAAGAGTTTGCGCGGGAGCACTTATTTTGTATGTTATAAATTGCTCTTATATTTTCATTTGTTGGAGGGAGCAACTGGTATGGCACATAGGGCTTTATAACCAATCTGGTAGGTTGACCTTATCTATTTTGAGCCAATTGGGGTTCAGTCTTAACTTAGTTAAATCTGAATCAACTAGTATCCTAACTGACATTCTACCAACTCTGCGTCCATAAAAATATTGCTAGCATTATTAAGCAATCAATATTATTAATGAGAAATAAATTACAACAATGTTAGAGTCTTAAATAACAATTATAAGTTGCAATTCAAAATATCTTTTTTTTCTAACTTACTTTAATCATCGCATTCGTTTGCGAGCTTTTTAATATTACATAATAAATTCCGCTTTTTAAGGTAAACTATGATAAGTAAAAAATTAAACCTAGTTTTTTATTATTCCTATGTAACTAAAACCCTTTTTTTTGTTTTGAATTTTTATAAAATTTGTTGAAAGCCCGTGGTACTAAGGGCAGGCTGCTTTTAACTTTCCGATTAGCTTCATGAATAGAGTAATGGCCTTATTCTAGGATCAAACTTACGTGGAATATAGCAATCAACTAAGGAAATGTCACATAAAGACCATGTGATGGGCTTAAATCAGACTAAGATAGCGAATAGCTGAACAATCGCATAATTCTTTTAAGCGAATGATTAATAAACTGAATACAAGAATGAGCCGTATAGGTTGGACAATTTCAATCATCGTTACTATTAACAATCATATATAATGTCATAACAAAGTTTTGTGATAAACCCACCTGGAATCATATGTGCGGATCAATTTCTCAAAATTGCAGTAAGTTCAAATGTGAGGTGTCCGTGTTGGACAACCCTCGATAGTTTTCAGTGATTTACCTTCAAGAATTGTCATAATTTCTGCGATGTAAGCGTTCAACTGTCAATTTATAGAATAGGTATTTGTAACTGCATCGGTAACATTATTAACAAACAATTCCTGAAAAATTAATTTTGGCAATTTTGTGGTCCCACATAATCTGAACCACTTCTTAAAGCTAACAAAATCTTTATAGTTTTCCAATGATAGCATTTACTTTTACCCACTTCAATCATTGCACGAACTTAATTAAAAAAAATTATATCTGCATAATAAATAAATTTTTTATGTTTATAAAGTCTTATATAATAGGTTTGAATTTGCTAAATTGCGTACATATGCTTACCAAACTTCAATAACTAAAACTTCATTACGGGAACTTGCGGTAAAAGGTCTATAAAAAAAAAAAAACAAGATGATCTTAATATATTTAAAAATGTACTTTACATCTTGGTTTATGTGTAAATTTTTATATAATATATAATATATAATAATTTTATAATTAAAAAAAATTTATAGGTATTAAATATCTCTATTAACGTCATTGAAGCTATACTAAATACATACATATATGTATAATGAGAAGAAACTTTGTAATTGCAATATATGTGACCCCTTTGAGGTAATATTGTGCTGCTAAGAGCCAACATAATCAATATTAACACCGCAAAGCACCAGAAGTTTAAATTTTAGTAAATCAAACAGTCACTAAGTTCTTAAATTAAATGTTGTTCTCAAACTTTTTTTTTTGTATTTTTGATTTTTTATAAAGGTATACAGAAATTTTACAATTATTCTTTTATCACCTTATTGTCTCAATACTGCTTCAATGAGTGCAGCGGCTTTACAATTAATTAAGCTTAATGAAAATAATGAAAATAAACTAGGCATAATGAATTATATAACTATGTAACTAAATAACAATGATAATAATGATAATAATAATAACATTTCAAGAGTGTAAGTCATTCTTATGCCAGGTATACGGTTTATAAGGCTGTGGGGTCGACGTCTGTTAATAGGTCGTCCTGAGCGAGTTATTGTCAGTCTATTGGCCAACCTGTTGCTATAGTTTCGAATGCGACTTGAATGGAAATTGATTTGCTGGAACACTGTGGCGAGATTCCTTGTGCAATATTTTGTTCCTAATGTACCATTCGCATCCGGCGATTAGCCCGACAAAGCTGCATAGCGAAAAAAAGTTTGACTTGAGAAGAAAAAGTCAACCAGACATTTAGGAAATGAGGTTTGATTGACTTCTATCTGTGTTCTGTGTTCTTAAAAAATATAAAAATGACCCGAGTATTCATAAAATGACTTCTGGCTTGAATATAGGTATATAATTAAAACTCCAACTGCCGTGTAGCACATTAGAGAAACTGCTTTCAACAATAGACTTCTAAGACAAGTAATCATCAATCAAGTAATCGTAGAATTGCCAGTTATAATATTTTGGATTTAAGATCACTCATTAACTTCTAAAAAGAAAATGAATTCCGATAACCACACCAATCAACTAACTAATAAAAATAAATTCAATACTTTATACAATTCAACCAAACCATAATGATCTGTGTGATCTTTAAGCTTCCCCTGTCCCTTTGGCCTTTGTAATTTCCCTTTTAATTATGCATATTTTTTTATTACCAAGCCAATCTCAGGGCTAATTATTTTTAACAGAAAGCTCGAGAGCTATCACCCACTCTTGTATTTAGTACTCTTTGGCTATGAGGCTAATGTTTTGTTGTTATGTATTGTTATTTGAGTTATTTGCATATTTAACATATGATTAATGTTTTAATATTACCGAGCCAATCTCGAGGTTTTGTTTTTAACATTAACATTTCGCTGTTAAGCTATCACCCCCTCTTGTATTTGGTACTCTCTGATCCCAATAGTTAAAGTATTTCATAGAGAGTCTTCTGTCTTCTGCCAATGGATAACCCTCGCCTATTCTGAGTTTTGATCCGCATTCTTCATATCAGCATTTTGATCATTCTCTTTAAGAAAATACAGTAGAATCCGATTATAGTGAATTTCAAAGGGCCCACGATTTTACGACGTTATACTCGGAAGACGCAATAACCGAAAGGAGCAAAAAAAATTTTTTTTTGTTTATTTTATGGTTGCCATATTCATAATAGTTTTAAAAATAAAACAAATTAATTTTTTAATCAAAACGAAAAATTTAATAAATTTAATTCAATAACATGGGTTTTTCATAATGCATCTGCACACACATTCTGTCGTTTGATGCTTCAATTTTTCGGCATTATTTCGCTGTAATTTTTTTCGGTACGTCGCAATATCCGGTTTATTTGTGAAAAATCTCGTAGGTATAAGCGGTTTGTCGCTAAAAGCGGAAACGTACTAAGCGGAGGCTCTTTCATATAAGTTTGTATGGGGACCAACCAAGCCATCGAGTTTTAGTCGTAATAACCGGACGGACACTATAAGCAGAGTTTAAAACGGATTCTACTGTATTTAATTTAGGGTGTGATATATTACCACAAAAGCAATCTTTTCGAATGTAATAAAAGCAATCCCACTATTTACCCCAATTTTCTGAAGATGGTGAAATGATTGCTGTGCATATGTACAGGGTGTAGTTTAGCACATACTTATTTTCAATGGTAGCGCACATGAATTAAATGTGAGTCTTGCCTCGAAAAACAAAAATTTATATTTGGGAAGCACTAATAATAGCAAATACGTCGCAGTGTCATACCATCACGCAAGTGCAATAGTGTGAAGATCAGCGGCAGGCCAAATATGACTAGAAAAATTGAATTAAGGTGAAATTATGACTAAGTTATGCCAGGCAAAGAACTTTTCGTCTGCGAGTCGCACACACACTACCATTAGGCGCTCGTATTATAGGAGCTTAATGCATTGGTGTTAGAATCAAAGGCTGACAAAGAAGTTCTTGCAGTTGTGGCAAATCGACAATTTGTGAAAATTTGTGAAACCAGCAAATTTATTCAGGACACCAAATAAGATTTTGAACAATTATTGACTACTTCATATTGCGACATATTTATTTGGGGATAATTACATTATAAAATACTTCTAGTTTTGGGATGCCTCAGAAGGAACTAATAAACAATAAGCTCTTTTACATTGTCAAATGATCAAGCTAGGCAAGTCAGGCAAGCGTCTGCTTAGCTCTTTTATGAAAAATTGTTTTGCTAATAATATATATATATTAATATTTCTTGAGGTTGCATACTAACAAATAGGCTTTGCAGCAACAGGAAAAAAAATACATTAGTGTGTGCGTTGCGGCACTGGCAGTAGGTAAACGAGCCCTTGCTTAAGCCATTCTTCTTGAAAGAAGACAAAATATCAGTCAAGCAATAACCTGCCTAAGTGAGATGGAGACAAAACATCAACACAGTTGACTTTGCGCCCGTCGGGCAACGATTGCCTTTATTTTCAATACAGTGTTCCATTTTTCACCGGGCTTACGTGGCTTCTGGTTTATTCGCGAGTTTTCTTAATTCATCTCTAGTTGTATCAATGCTCTTTAAGCATTAAGTTCCTATAATTCCTATACGACTCTTTGCCTGGCATAACTTTGTCAAAATTTTATTTCAATACAATTTTTCTATTTATATTTTCCCTGTCGCTGAGCTTCACACTATTGCACTTGCGTGTATGATACATCGACGCATTTTCTAGTATTTGTGCTTTCCAAATTTTAAGATTTGTTTTTTGAGGCAAGACTTACATTTTACTCATGTACGGTACCATTAAAAACAAGTATGTGCTAAACTACACCCTGTACATACTATTGATAGGTGCACAGCAATCATTTCACGATCTTCAGAAAATTGGGGTAAATAGTGGGATTGCTTTTATAACATTGCTATATCGAATATAAAGCGGACTTTCGAAAAGATTGCTTTTGTCCCTAATTAACAATATGTGGTAGTTTATCACACCCTAAATTAAATATATTCTAAAAAAGGGTGATCAAAATGCTCAAATTTAAACAGAATACGGATCAAAGCGCAGAATAGGCGAGGGTTAGCCAATGATAGAAGACTAAATATATTTTCATGTATCTAGTTTACGTTTTTACTTTTGATTTGTCTTTTCGTTTTAACTTTACTCTTCCGAGCTTGTGGCGGGTAGAGATGAATTAAGAAAACTCGCGAATAAACCAGAAGCCACGTAAGCCCGGTGAAAAATGGAACACTGTATTGAAAATAAAGGCAATCGTTGCCCGACGGGCGCAAAGTCAACTGTGTTGATGTTTTGTCTCCATCTCACTTAGGCAGGTTATTGCTTGACTGATATTTTGTCTTCTTTCAAGAAGAATGGCTTAAGCAAGGGCTCGTTTACCTACTGCCAGTACCGCAACGCACACACTTATGTATTTCCTTCTTGTTACTGTAAAGCCTATTTGTTAGTATGCAACCTCAAGAAATATTAAGC